>QJPP01007273.1:0-600000 GCA_003996215.1 Jaltomata sinuosa
TTGTTGGGATCCTGTGTCAAATCGTATTCGTATTTCTCGGCATGTTATCTTTTGGGAACATATTAAATTTTCCTCTTTGTCAAAGTTTGAGTCTATTCCATCAAGCCAAGTGTCATTCTTTTCTAATCCTTCTGTTGAGCTTTTTCAAAGTGATCTTGATGCAGGTTCACCTAGTGAGTCAGACGTTGCACCCCACGGTTCAACCATTTCTTTTGATGAAGCCCCATCTGATAGTTCAGTTCATGACAATAGTACAACATCCAGTTCTCATGATGAATCTCTAATTGATGGTTCCATACTTGATACAAATACTGATCCTGAGGTACCCTCATCTTCTCTTCTTCCTGATACCACATTATCTTCATCTACTCGTCCAGAAAGAGAAACAAATCCTCCTATTTATCTTTGTGATTATCAGTGTTATTGTACTATGCTTAATTTACATGAGCCTTGTACATACAAAGAGGCATCTACTGATCCTTGTTGGCAATAAGCTATGAAAGAAGAATTGCAGGCCTTTGAAAAGACTCATACTTGAGACTTAGTTGACCCTCCTTCTGATGAGACTCTCGTTGATTGCAAGTAGATCTATAAGATTAAGACACAATCTGATGGGTCTGTTGAAAGATACAAGGCTCGATTGGTTGCTCGAGGATTCACCCAGGAGTATGGAATTGATTATGAGGAGACCTTCGCTCCGGTAGCCCGTGTGACCTCTATTCGTACCCTTCTTTCTATTGCAGCAATTAAACGATGGAGACTTTCTCAAATGGATGTCAAAAATGCTTTTCTTAATGGAGATTTGGAAAAGGAGGTTTATATGAAACCACCGCTAGGATACAATTGTCCTCCAAATAAAGTATGTCACCTTCTCCGTGCATTGTATGGTTTGAAACAAGCTCCACGAGCTTGGTATGCCAAGTTTAGTTCTACATTGAGCAAACTGGGATTCTCTTCTAGCCCATATGATACTGCTCTTTTTGTACGTAAGACAACACAAAGCATTGTTCTTTTACTTCTTTATGTGGATGATATAATTATTACTGGTGATGATACTACTGGCATTTCAGAGGTTAAAGAATTTTTAAGTACCAAAAGGGAACAGTGTCTACATCAAAAAGTGTGATAATCAAAGTACAAGTGATAATAGATAGTAATAGAAATTGATGGACAAGAAACTATCGGAGAAATACTACTGTTTTCGGGAAAAATGACTTATTTTTTGAAAATTATTTCAAAAATTTAAGTTAAAGTTTTCAAAGCATTTTCAATTAAAAGCAAGAGTCGCAACTTAGTTTTATAAAAGTAAAAACCAAGAAAAACTTGAGGAAATATTTAAAATCTAAAACAGATAAAGACTTTAAAAATTAAAGAGATTAAGGGTAAGAGGCTCCTATTAATATCCCGAGAAGGTTTTGAAGGCACTCGGGATATCCGCTAACTTGCGGTTATCTGAACTTATTTGAAAATAACTCATTTTTGACTAACTTTTGAAAAAGATTGATTTATGGGAATAAAACATCTTGTTTTAGGAAAAACATGGAAGATTTAACTTGATAAAAGACAAGCGATACTTATATTTTGAAAATGAAAACTCATAACAGTTTGTTTTGAAAAGGAAGGCATTCTTGCTTTTGTGACAATCATTATATTTCTAGATGAAGAAACAGTAAGTGATGAAAAATAAGTTAAACAAGAAATGTTTACTGGTTTGGGATGATTCGACTAAGTTGAAAGAAAATGTTAGTGTCACGACCCAACCCGTCGTGAGTGGCACCCACCCAACCCTCAGATGAGCGAACCAATAGAGTTCCACCCTTGCCTAGACTAACAGCCTAAAACCAGCAAGCATCAAAGTAAACTAGCAATGAAAATAAGATCAACTACTCAAAAACTTATCATAATTAATAATCTGCGGAAAATCTCACCTAGGAACTGAAAGTCATCGTACCAAACATCAATACCAAATCTAGAGTACGGGGATGCAACCCCAAACAAAATGAGAAATAGTTTTTAAGTACGAACAAATGGACTAAAACTCTAATGATAATCCCAAGGTAGCTCGAATCGACAACTCACCCTTAAAGATCAGAAACGTCGGTGCTAAATCTGAGGTCTCGTCTCAGCCGTTGGAAGATTTCATGTACTCAACAAAAGAAAGACAATTGCAGTACCAGTACATCACCACTGTGTACTGATAGGATCATCAGCCAGTATTCAAGAAAATAGTATATAAATAGGATGCAAAATACAGTAACAAGTATGGATAACATGCAACAAATATCACAGGCATCTCTAGACTGTATGTCTCTACCTAACTTGTTACCGCATGAATCCATCTCTTACAGTTCTATTCCACCAACAAGAAACCATAACCACACTTTACCGTCTAGCCCGGACCCACCCTGAAATCCCCTCTAGACAATACCACAAGTAATTGTTCAACCCGGCCTAAACCAAGACCAACTCAACAGTCATACAACAGTTCCCGGCTACTCAAGGACCAACAATCAATAGCACTTTTCAATAACAACCCGGTCCACTCACGAGACCAATATTAAGTATCACATTAAGTAAAACAACCCGGTCCACACACAGACCAATAACAATCAATGTAATACAAAAGTCACTATGCAATATGCAATAAAGTTAACCTGTACCAGGCGTGGTACCCGTGCCAACCAAATGTTATACCTGTACCAGACATGGTACCCATGCCAACCATGTGTTATACCCGTACCAGGCGTGGTACCCGAGCCAACCGAATATCAACAACCACAGGCAATATGTGAACACACACAACTTGTAAAGCCAACAAGTAAACACCATTTAAACATAGAATGTAAACCTAACTTAGACATTCCACACAATTTCCCTAAGCAATGTAACGCACACAATTACTTAGACAACGAGTACAATGAATATACACATTCGCAGAAATACGAAAGCCATCACCTACCTCGAAATATTCCAAGTTCTATTCAACCCGAGCTTTCTCGTGTTCCGGATTCCTCTCGCGTTCTTGGTCTAAAAATAACATATAATACATACAATCAACATACATGCTTGTACATTACCCGGATTATATCAAATCCCCAAACCCCAGGCCACCCATGATCATTCCACCCTTTTCTCGGGCTTTTCCACCGTTAATTCTCCTAGTCTTATCACTTTTTACGGACAAAATAGGAAATTAAATAGCCTATGATCATTTTAACGTACTTAAATCAACACCCAAGAACATACATGTTTGGAACCCCCTTCTTCCCCGAATTCCATCATCCCTAGGTCATTACAACCATCTCCAATTTCCCTCCTAGCAATTCTACCGCATACGAAACTTATTACAAAGTGTGGGAAACGAAAACCTTACCTTAGGAACAATTTTTGGCAGAGGAAAGAAGAAAATCGCCTGAATTCGCCCATCCCTTCTCCCAAAACAAACTTGTGAAATTCTGATGTTTTGAGAGCTGTTTCTGGATTAAAAACCCATCGGCCCGCTATAGTGATCCTTGCTCTGCTATAACGGTCCCGCTATAGTGGTCATATGCCGCTATAGTAGTCTTAAGTGAGTTGACCGCCCCTTGACCGCCGCTATAGCGGTAATTTCTACCGCTATAGCGGTGACCGTTATCGCGCGTGACAGCGCTCTTCATGAGCAGAAAGTCAGTAAATTTGTCAGTTTTGGCCATTTCACAACACACTTGTTTCCCTCGACGTCCCAAAATAACCCTTTCACGTCAAACGCGATTCTAGGAGTTCTACTTACCCAAATGTGATTCTGAAAATTCCCCCGGACTCCTTTATGTCTTGGATACGTGGAAAACTAGCTCAGTCCAAGACACCTAAACCCATTTTTACCCGAATTTTCCTAGACTCTACCTCACTCCAAAACCGATCGAGGCTAGCCTAGCCTAAAATTTCAAACTCCCAAACCCGGAGTTTTCTAACTCTAAAACTTGGCACGATTGGACTACCCGTAACGATGGACCCGGTCATTACAGTTAGTCCAAATTAATACAAACAATAAGAGTTAAAGGAAAGAAAATGATTAAGCCTTTTGGCTTAAACTCCTTGGACTTTTAATCCAAAATTCTGTCCTAAATCCAATTTGTAGGCCCTCTTTAGGCCCACCGCCGTTCGATTTGGACTTTTAGTCCAACTCCTTCAAACTTTTTCTCTTTTTGGGGTAATGAGCAGCAAGTCCAATTTCTCGAACTTTTGCCCTTCTGGGCTGCTGCTGCTCTGATGGGTTTTATGGGCTTTGGCCCACTCTTCTAAATTTTAACTTGTTATCAAATTCTCCGAGATGAATTGGATGGTGTTGGGCTAGGCCCAACGGAAATGCAAGGATGCAAAATCTAAGAGTCCGAATGGACTCATCCAGCGTTCACATAGAGAAAAAGAAAGAAAGAACCCATAAGTATCCATTTTCTTAAACATATGAATAATCAAAAGAAAAGAAGATTAACAGTTGATCATAACAACATGTTTTAATGAAATCACAATATCTTAGAAAAGGAAAGGGTAGCTGGAAGGCTACACCGAATGGCAACATACGCATCCCAATTGATTAAAAGAAAGTTATACATGACAAATAGGCAATGCATACATCCAGAATATATTTCTAAAGAAGACATACTTAAAGAATTTTCATGTAGCTAAATCCCTAACATGAACAAGGAAAGAACAGAGGTAAGATTATTATTACGAAATCCACAATCAATTTCCCATTAAACTTAAGGCTACCTGATATAGTAAAATGACAAAATAGTGAGCTAAATATGAATTTTACGAAGGGTTCCTCAACCAATGTACCTCAAAAGAACAATTTATCTAGTAAGCCTCAAACATAATCCATAAAAGATCGAAGGAAAGGAATGGAAACGAAGTTTCAAAATTAAATCAAATAGCCACACGAACACTGAATTTGCATATAAAAAATTGATTCATGGTTATCAAAACACAACCAGTCTACCTGATTCATAAAGAAAAGGTGTTGAACTACTAGGTTGTTGGAGTAATGAGAAATGATCACATTTAGACAGGTTTTGAGCATATGAAAAACATATATTTATACACCATGGAAACAAACCAGCAAATCCTGAACATAGGTAGAGCAAAACATGTCTCACATGCTATTAAAACAGATTTGGCGAGTTCAAGCAAAGAGGATATCGACCAAAAGAAAATCATCACGAATAGATTAGAAGCAAAGGATGTATATACTATCATATAGAAAGATGTAAGGTCATATTCGGGTCTTTTAAACTCTTCATATAAATCCATTCATCCGAAGACTACTACAAAAGTTGAACAACAGATGAAGGCAGTAAAGAACATCATAGAACACAAAAACGAGTTCATAAAAGAAACACAAAGGAAACGACTTGAAATCTCATCACTGTGTGATCAAAATCTGACCCTCATTCGTGAATACACAAAGCATGAGACAAACATCTTACTAACCTAAACAAATAAGTTTCTGTAAAGAAAGAGAAAACGAAGACGAAAAACACCAACATGATAATAATTCCAAATAACGGATCTAAGTCCTCATTTACGATTCTCAAACAAAACCAGCCTAAAATCCAACATGATAACAACGAAAAAACAGAACTCATATTCTCAACTTGAAAGGCCTAAAACCAACAAAGATATTTCTAAAGAAAAGGAGAAGAAAAGCATAAATCTTTACATCTTTGCTAAAGGAGAGAAAGAAAGAGAGGGAGGAGTGGTTTACCTTCTTTGGAGCAGCGAACGGGACAACGAGCTTTACCAAAATTTTCCTTCACCACCACCGGAACTTAGTAACAGCTTCGTCGGAGTTCAATTTTTAGTATGCTTATGTCTAAAAGTTGACTCGGTTGCATAGGGTTAGAGAAGTGCTTCCCCAAAACCCTCAATTTTTCCCCAAGTCAGCTGTCCTCACACAATGAAAGGGGAGGGCTATTTATAGGGAAATTTTGGGGGTGAAAAGGGTGGAAAACAGAGGGTAATTCTGGGAAATTCATTGAGGAATTTCGAATTTGAACTTGGACCCAATGAAATTGAGCCACGCATGTACTATCTCAGTACGAATTTGAGAGATTTTCGCCATAATTTGCGGAGAGGAATGTTAAGAGGGACATATTTCCCTTTCTAGAACCTTCACAGTTCTTCCAGCTCTTAAACAGATGATGGAAACGGAGAGATTTGATGGGGGTTAGATGTCGTTTGGGAAAATTAACAGCGTCTAAGGTGTGAATCGTTAGGGTTGTACTGGGTTTGGACGGAGCTTGTACCTGGGTGGTGTTGTCGTCTGTTCTTGAGAGAGAAGAAAGGTAAGGGGTCATTTGTGTTATCTGAGAGAAAAGGAAAAAGAGATTAGAGGAGTATAAGGGTGTGAGTAAAAGGGTTTTTGGGCCAGGTTGAAGCGTTTTGAGCAAAATTGTGAGATGGGCCAGCGGATTTTGGGACTGTTTTGGCCCAACCGGTTAGAACAAGGCTGATGAGAGGTGTAGGAGCTGTTTAAATAATGGCCACATTTGCAAAATATGGCCATTTCAAACTTCAGGAGATAGCCAAATTGAAAGATTTAGATGAAATTCAGCTAGGATTTAAATAGTTTAAAGGATTTAGGCTAGAATAGGAACAAAGATGAAGTAATTAAAATAAATCTCAAGCTTCTTTAAAATTAAACGTCTTGAAATAATTATCATGTTTAACACAATTACCTCATTTCAAAATTATGAAATTAATTTATTCAATTAATCTCTTATTTTGAATTAATTTGGAGGAAAATTTAAGCGTTTAATCTTTTAAAAAGGTTTTCTTACGAAATTAAACTTTAAAATAGTTCTTTAAGTAAACTTATATAAATTTCACATAATTAAATATTAAATATATAATTTATTACTCAGAACTATTATAAAGCTGATTTGAAAAGATATTTTATCCCTTTTTTCAAAATAATTATTTCAAAAATAGTTTAAAATTAAAAAAGGCTCAAGATTAATTCATAATGTGGCGGGTAAAAATTGGGTGTCAACAACTTCCCCTCCCTTTGGGTAGGGTAAGTGCAATCAACCTTGGGCAAAGGGAATTGACGATCCTATATTTATCCGACCACAGATTCATCTTTAGGAAACGGTTGGTTCTAGCACGAATTTCAAGGAATTATGGCTGAACTCTGGTATTGAGTTTCCTACATATCTCAGGTTACATGAGAATTCAGGCCACTTGTAGTTCAAGACACTTGATTTTATGCACGATTTTCAAAGAATCCCTAACTATCCCGGTTTCAGAGTACATGGAGATCGAGAAGCTGGAGAATAAGAGGATTGGGGGGAAGTTAGGAATATAACTGAGTTTTCAAAACAGAGCCCGCCTACATATTCCAGGCCTCAGGGAATCAGGCAGCTTGTAGTTCGACTCAATCGGCAGAAAAGGTAATTTTTATGTTAAGACAACCTTTGGCTCGGGATGAGTGACAAATGATTTGAGCTATAGAAAAAAGGCTTGTAACCTGTCAACTATGAATGTGGTTCACTTCACACCCATAAGTAAGATTTTACCTGAATATAATTTCCAAAGCTCGAGGTGTATTATCACCCGAATTTCAAAAGAAGGAATATTGCTTTCAGCGTGAGTTTAGAAAATACCCTGGATGCAAAACTAATACCCAAAGATAGAAAATACCCACATGCCTTTTGATAGGGGTGTGGTTTGATAGTGGTGAAAGTCGTCCCTCAACTCGCGTCCAAAGAGTTTGGTTCCTCTTCGAACTATGTCCCAGTTCGCTGCTAAGAAAAAGCTTCACGTTATGATGCATCCTTTTTGGTGTAGTCTGCACCTGTGGTTTTGCTTTGAGAATTTCATCCTTCTCGTATGCTCTCGACAACATCTCAAAACAAAATGATTAGAAATAACATAATTCTATTTTGAGAGGTAGTTTCTTTGTCATACCTCATCCTTGGGTTATGTACGAATCTTAGTGATAACGGAAATACAACAAACAAGAAGAAACGAAGGAAAAGATATGAGAATTAATAACTAGGAATTGAAATTATGGGCAACAAGGGGCTAAAACCCTCACCTCCCAATTGATTCCAACAACTAGATACTAATTCAACTCAACTAATCAAGGAAACCTAAATGAAATCCACAAGTGGGAGAACTTCGATTAATTAAGTAAAGAAGTTAAACTAACAATTAAGAGAGTCACCCTAATCACTCACTAATTCCTTAAGGGAATTACACTAAGCCTTACACTAGCAACTACAAGTTTTAGAGTATCAATCTTCAATATCCAAAAACTAGTCTTCCAAAATGAAGAAAAGCTACTACTTATACTAGGGAATAAGAAGACACTAGCTATTACAGTTTTGCCCTTAATGAAGTAAGGGCCTTGCTTGGTTGCCTTCTTTTGGGAATTCTTGAATTCCTCCTTCCACCTCACTTTAATGGACCACCCACACATTTTATGCTTTCCTTTGCATGAACATCGTACGTGTCATCTATACCATCCATGCTCGTGTCAACCATGCTATCCATGCTAGTATCATCCTCCCCTTCTTGAAAATGATTCGTCCTCGAATCCAAACCTTAAAGACACATGAGAAGGACAACAACCAAAACATCCTCAAAGCATGAGGGTTAGTACAAGGGTTAGCAACAATATCACCATGCCAAGGAGGCACAAATTTGAGATATAACCAAATATCCTTTTCTTCCAATAAAAACAACTCATCATACAAGGTGCAAAGGTTTTGGTTATGATAAATATCAAGAGACAAGGCAAACACAAAGGTCTTTGTGGCATCAAGTATCATATCTAACTTTGGATCCATAAGACACAATTGTTTCATTATCTCACAAGTAGGCCACACCAAAAGTGGTGCAACCACCCATAAGGGTTCATTCGGGTCAAAAAAGTAAAAGACCCACATATCTTTACCTCCATACAAAATAAATCTCACACCACTACGGGTATCATCATAAGCAAAAAGGTAGTAGAGAAAGGTGTTAAGCTCACTATTCTCATCTAGGGCATGCCAAAAGATAAGGACACTGATAGATAAGAAGAGACATTTTAAGCACAAAACAATCCTCTCTATAGGACAACTTTCCAAAGGTAGAAAGTGCACCAACAAAGCCATGCTACTAGAATAGTCGAGGGATTTATTAGGAGTCAAATCACTCCATGCCAAATAATACTCCCAAGGAGTTGGGGTCCCTCCTATCATAGAACCAAACATGCTTCAAAAAGTTCCATTTGAAACTTCAACTTGTCCAACCCTATGAAGGTGACAAGGAGCTTTCAATATCCATGGACTCTCCCAAAAATAAATAAGCAACTTAGCATCCACTCGAGGGTTCTCAATTGCAAATACACACTTTAAGAAAAGAATGTTAACAAGATGGCATTCACAATTTGGAACATAAGAGGACGAGATTAAGCATTTCAAGTACACTTCATTATTATTCCTCAAACAAACTCCCACAAATAATGGATAAACAAATGGAGTCATGCTTTTAAGAATCCATCCTAACACCTCAACTTGTCTAACCACATAAGTTTGACAAGGAGTAGAATACATAAATCGGGCATCACGAATGCACCATGGATTCTTTCCCAAACAATAACTATGGTTGGCATTCAAAACATGAAACACACATAACTTAAGCATATCCAAAACCAACCATGAATAAATTGGAGCTATATCATCACTCTCATGGTAGGGTATGAGGTCATACAATTTCCAAAACCTACCTACCATAGGAAAAGTGTCATCATGACTCCAAGGATTGCTTGGAATAAGAGGGGAAGGGTACATACCTTGAAGACGGGCTTTTGAGTCTGCATTCTTGTGCACCATACTTGGTTTCCCAAAGCTTTCCCTCCAATGCATCATTTTGGACCCATAGACTTGGTCTTTGTGTTTCTTCTTAAGAGTTGACTTTCTAGGTAGCTCTATTATTAGGCCTTCAACCCTTTGTTCATGAGGGACTTTGTTCGGATCCTCCTTTAGAAATATTTGTCCATGAACCTGCAAAAGAGAAGGGATGGTACTAGGCAAAATGTTAGCACCATGGTTAGTAGGTAACAGGGGATTGGTATTGGCAAGTCCCAAAATTAAGTGCTCCTTGTGCACCTCTTTTAAGTCACTTCTTGGCTCATCAATCTCATACAACTTTCCTTCTTGAGCCAATTCTTTCTTCTCCTTTTCAAGTTCCTCTCTCTTAAGTACTTTCTGAAGCTTCCTCATTATCTTGTAGTCCTCACTCACTTGATAGGGTGTTAAAGGTACAAGAATATGCCTTCGTCCTCCAAATACAAATGAGTATTTATTGGACTCCACTTGATATCGAACATCCCTACCGGCTAGCCAAGGTCTACCAAACAACATATGACAAGATTGAATGGGCAAAACATCACATAACACCTCATCTCGATACTTGCCAATGCTAAAATTCACGACCACTTGTTTGTTTACCTCTACTTCATAATTCTCAATGAGACATTAAAGTGTGTATGGCTTGGGGTGTTTTTGTGTAGGAAGCTTCATTCTATCAACCATAGTGCAACTCACCACATTAGTACTACTCCTACCATCAATGACCAAGGAACATACCCAATCCATCATCTTGAACCTTGCATGAAATAGGTTCACACTTTGATCAAGTTCCTCTTTAGAAAGATCCCCCATGATTCTCTTTAGATCACAAGAAGAGTTCAAATCCTTCTCCAATTTCTCATCAACAACATTTGAGGTTGCTTCATCATGCCTAACCTTAGGTTCATCACAACCATTCCCAACCTCATACTCTATCACATTTTTAGCACAAGGTTCATCACACAAGATAACATTTGACCTCTTTTGTGGACAATTTCTAGCAATATGTCCTTCACCTTGACACTTATAACATCGAATGATAGAAGGAGAAGAAGATTGAGGTATATCATGATTACCTCCATAGGCTTGGTCTTCCCCTTTTGTGCTGTAGTTAGCTTGAATAGCTTGACTACCATCTTGGAACATTGGAAGACTCGCCATGTTGTCACCCATCCCATGATTTGGAACACCTTGACCACCATATCGATCACTTCGATCTTCACACCTTCCTCCTTCATTCCTATACCTATCTCCACTATCCCATTTTCCTTGATATCTCATGATGCCTTGGTTCATACCAAAGCCTTCGGGTCTTTCCCACCATTCATTCGGGCTAACCTCTTCACACATTTCATCATAAAGAGGGTTTTGATAATAGATATCTTGGTAGGGTACTTGTGGGTAGTGTTGTTGGGTTGGAACATAAGGTACATGCAAGGATGCATGTGATATATTTTGTGGAGGTGCTTGGCTTCTATCTTGGTTTTCCACAAAAGGACTCCTTTGTGGTGGATGATATGGTTGTGTATTTGGATGTGGGGTGACTTGCCTATCATAGTTTGGGTTCATTCGGAATGTAGTTTGAGGGTAGGTTTGGTTCCAATTTGGTTGGGGGTAGTATAGGTTGAATTCTTGACCCGAGGTCCTTCTTGTTTCTTCACTTTGACTTATCATAAAGAACCTCCTTTCATTCATACTATCCATCCTTTTTACCCTTTCCTCTATACCTCCAAACCTCCCATTTGTTTCAACCACCCTTTCATTCATATTGGTCACCCTCCTTGACACATTGAAATTCATCCCATGTTGTTCACCAAGCTCCTTCCTCCATGGTTATAAGGAAAATGATTAGACATTGTACCTACAAAAACTCAACAAACAATATTAGTAGAAAAAAAGCCTCACATCACTCGTATGTAAACTCTCAACTCATCTTCTATGGCGTCGTCTCAAAATTGGTAGTGAACTAGCTCCACTCAATCAACTCAAGGTCACCTATCCTTTGTGGAGGAGTAGATTCTTGTGACTCTTGAAAGAAGGACGACTTGAAAGACTCTAACCGGACTTGAATCAAGAAATTAATCAACGAAACAAAACAAGAAAAGAAGGAGGAAGAAGCACGAAAGAATTTGGACTCAAGAATTAAGTAACAAAAGTAGGAGAAACTACTTGTTGTTGCTTAATTTGGAGAATCAAAGAGATGATTTGATATTTTAAAACCAGTTAACAAGTAATTAAAAATGTTAATTAGATGTTAAATAGTTGAGAAATCGAAGAAAAATGAGTGTAGAAGAAGAAGTTTGAGGTTCCAACACTTAGAAAAATTTTGGAGTCTTAAAAGTTCCAACACTTAGAAAAATTTTGGGGTTCCAAAATTTGAGACCCCTAAAAAAAACTAAGTATAGAACCTGCAGATTTTTGCTCTCTGAAATTGGGCAACACGCGCTGACATGGCTACTGACGTGGCAGGTCCACGTGGAATTTTTTTTTTTTTAAAATTCCACTTCTGGACCCAACAAACATTTTTGACCACTTTGACTTGGAAAAAGTTGGATCAAATGTACTTTTTGGCTTCTTCTTCTTCAAGATGTTCTTGATGAATATCAAAAACATCTAGAACACCAAAACACACACTAAACACCAACACATTCAAATGAGCTCGGAATTGGCTCAAATTTTAGGATTAGCTTCCCCTTAATGTAAGGAACAAACCCCAATGGTTTTTAAGCTCCAATTCCTCCTCAATCAATAGACCCACTTTCAAAGTTTGTAAAGCTTCAAAAGCTCAAAACCCTTTAATGACAACTTCACTTCTACAACTCCAAATCGCATGAAATTTAAAATCTAGACTCAAAAAACACTAGGGAACAAGAATCTAGTGTCAAAAACAAGAAATCAAACAAGAAAATTTTCGGATTTTTTTTTTTTTTTTTTGGATTTTGAAGATATCAAATTCCCAAGACTTAGATTTGTGGAAACAAATCTAAACCGAGCTCTGATACCAAATGATAACGGAAATACAACAAACAAGAAGAAACGAAGGAAAAGATATGAGAATTAATAACTAGGAATTGAAATTATGGGCAACAAGGGGCTAAAACCCTCACCTCCCAATTGATTCCAACAACTAGATACTAATTCAACTCAACTAATCAAGGAAATCTAAATGAAATCCACAAGTGGGAGACCTTCGATTAATTAAGTAAAGAAATTAAACTAACAATTAAGAGAGTCACCCTAATCACTCACTAATTCCCTAAGGGAATTACACTAAGCCTTACACTAGCAACTACAAGTTTTAGAGTATCAATCTTCAATATCCAAAAACTAGTCTTCCAAAATGAAGAAAAGCTACTACTTATACTAAGGAATAAGAAGACACTAGCTATTACAGTTTTGCCCTTAATGAAGTAAGGGCCTTGTTTGGTTGCCTTCTTTTGGGAATTCTTGAATTCCTCCTTCCACCTCACTTTAATGGACCACCCACACATTGTATGCTTTCCTTCATGAACATCGTACGTGTCATTTATACCATCCATGCTCATGTCAACCATGCTATCCATGCTAGTATCACTTAGGTTGTGACATATTTTTGATGTGCTTTGTACCTGTTGTTCTGGTTTGAGATTTTCATCCTCTTGGATGTTCTCGATAATATTTTCAAACAAAGATGTTAGTAGTAAAGTGATTAAACAGAGAAAGATAGCTTTGTACCTTATTTTTTGCGTTTGTTGCCTTTTTTGAAGCGTAGGTCGTCCTTTCCTGTTTCTGTCTTAGGAAATAATGGCTTTCATGACATAGATACATGATAGCCTTCTTAGTCATCTTATAGTATTGTCTGGTGCAGATTCTCGTTGTTGCGACTTAACACTTTGCGCATTCCCATTGTTGCGGCTTAGAAGTGTTATATTTGCGCATTCTTGTTGCTGCGACTTAAACACTTTGCACATTCTTGTTGTTGCAGCTTAGAAGTGTTGATAATCCAATTGTAAGGAGGTGAATGGCTTAATATTGCAAAATAAATATCTCATAGCGATAGAGTTAGCCTAATGATCGCAGTTCAGGATGAACGCATAAGCAAAGTGAAATAGATATGCAATTAGCCTAATAGGCACTTTTTAAGGCGAACGACCCAAACCAACAAAGTAAGCATCACATTGGCAAATATATAAATATACCAAAAGAGGTGGACGTCTCCACGTGAATATGCCACTTATGGGGTGGATGACCCAATTTCAAATTAAAGTATAAGCCGTTTATGGGGGTCGACCCAATATCGAAGTGTGTCTCTCGTAGCCATTTGAGAATTTGCCTTTGTTGGCAGTGAACATGACGATTCTTTGAGTGCGATGACCTTCTTGGCCCTCTAAATATGATGGTCCTCGTGACCGCTTGTAGTAGTCTACGATATGATAGTCCTCTCGGCTATTGGTGATATCTTTTGCATATGACTTCTGGTAAATCCTACGCGTCTTTCGTATTGACGCTACTTATAGATATCCCTTCGATAGTCAAACCTCGGGTAATCTGGCACATCATCCAACTTTGGATAGAGGCGACTTATAGATGTCCCTTGAATTATCAATCTTTAGGTAATCCTGCACTTTTATCCGATTTTAGATGTATCACGACTTACAGATTTCCCTTGATCTGTTAGATTTTAGGTAGTCCTGCACATAATCAACTTGGATATGACGCGACTTATAGATAACCCTTGAACTATCAAATTTTGTTAGTCTTGCACTTTTATCCAATTTCAGATATTGTTGCGACTTATGAATTACCCTTGAACTGCCAATTCTTGGGAGATCTTGCACACTATCCTGTTTCAGATATCGTTGTGTATTACAAATAACCTTTAGCCTACCAACTTTGGGAAATCTAGTTCATCGTCCAATTTTGGATGACGTTTTATGGACTTCCCTTGGATGATATATTTTCCTTAACCCTGGTGGAGAACATCATTTGATATTGTGACTGCATGTGCATTCTTGTTGCTATAGCTCGAACACTCTCCACATTCCCATTGTTGTGGCTTACAAGTATGGTGCGCATTCCCATTACTGCGATTTAGACACTTTGCGTATTCTCGTTGTTGCGACTTAGAAGTGCCAGATTTGTGCATTCCCATTGTTGTAACTTAGACACCTTGCGCATTCTCTTTGTTGCGACTTAGAAGTGCCAGATTTGTGCATTCCCATTGCTGCGACTTAGACACCTTGCGCATTCCCGTTGCTGTGACTTACAAGTGCCAGATTTGTGCATTCCTGTTGCTGCGACTTAGACACCTTGCGCATTCCCGTTGTTGCGACTTACAAGTGTTAGGATGATAAGATAAAGGCCATGAGGCGGTTTGTAAATGATGGTCTTTGCGACAAACTTTAATATGTAAATGGCTCTTCATGGTAATTGTCAGAAAACATTACCTTTAGCTTTCTGCGTTATTATGTTGACTCATTTACGTGTACCTGCGCTTCAAGATAAATGGTTAGTAGACACAACATCGGTTTTACTAGCAACCCCAGTCAAATTCAAATTTAAGAAAAGATTTAAAGAAAACATTCATAATGTTAATCAAAATAACTTTGTTTGTAAGCTTGCTCCTCTTTTCGAGGTAGATAGAAAAATAAGGGGTTATTCTGAGTGTAAATGAATGGTTGAACCCACATCTGGGGACAACTATAAATACTGCTTTGAACATCGTGTGTTTGTTGTGATCTCTGATATACTGGTGATTTGAGGATGTCGTTGACCTCTCCTTACTAATAGTTCCTGCAAACTTAAAGAAAACTTGTTAGTTCTAGGAAAACTTAGCCTCTTTCGGCCTCTTCCCATTGTTTCGATTCCTTTTGCCGATCTTGAGAATTTAGTCTCATCGCATTGCTGTGAATACGCTGAATGATGGGGGATTTTCTGATCCCTGTTACTTCTTAGGATATCCTGCATCCACAGAAAAATTATTAGTTTTTGGCAAAACTGATATGTGTTGATCTCTTTCAGTTTCCTGCTCCTTGCTTTTTCATTTCTAGGTGTTTGCTATACTCGGGTGCTTGTCGTCTTCGACTCCTCGGGTCACAGTAGATGTAAGACAAAGTCAAGTTATAAAAGAAACAAGTTAATTTGTAAAGATTTTTTGACTAAATTTTGAAAAATAGTGATTTTGAAGAAATGGTTTGAAAAAATCTTTGCCAATATTGTCATCTCATGTACTAAACGATGAACGTCCTTCACTTGAGGCCTTGAAATATCTAACATACTACTGGCGAGCTTAGAAAAATTCTCCATCATCCTAGCTGGGAAGTTTGAAAATGGTCTTTTGAGAAATCCATGGTAGCTTGGGATTAGTCCGCCTTGGATTTTGTTGCAGCTGGGGAATTTAAAGTAGACTCTAATCTCTTGGTGCCAGGGAATTTCCCAGAGTTTGCTTTCTGAACTCTCCGATGAATCTTGGTGGAAATTTTGAGGTCCTCCTCAAAATTTCTGCCCCAGTTAAAAGTTTCATGATGAATCTTATCTCGTTGATAAGAGACTTGATACTCTGTGGAGATTATGAGATTCTTTCTCGAGATTCATTTCAGTTACTCCTTGGCATAGTTTGCATTCTAACTTGTTGGAGTATGATCTTTGCCTTCTGAATTTTTGAGATTCCTTTCTCAAAAATTCTGCCCCAGTTTCCATTTCCTGGGGTGATATGACCGAGCCGTTGTGGCACCTACGTATCCCGTTGAAGCAAAAATTAGGTCAAACATAGTTCCCTCAATTATAGTGGACAATATTCAAAATTAATAAAGGGATGACTGAAGCCAACAAAGGTCGCCTACGTATCTCATTCTTGAGAATTCAATTCAAACGTAGTTCGTACAAAAAGGATAGGGAAGATATTGTTAAATTACAAAGGATAGAAAATAGAAAGTGTGATTACATGGAAAGAACTAAAGAAAAAACTATCTTCAAGCATAGTATCTCTTGATAGCTTCTGAGTAGGTCAGTTTCGTCCACATCTTGGTTATCCGCGACCGATAAAATCAAAGCACCTTTAGATAGTACTTTGTGGATGGCATGACGCCCTCATCAATTTGGTGAGAATTTTCCGTTGTGCTTATCTTGATGGGTGGGAAGGATCAATTACTCATTTTGTATACCTGAATTCCTTTTATTCCTTTGTTAGGAGGACACCGGTTATGATCTCTTTGACTGGATTTATCTTGATTTTCAAATTGTTCGAGGACTATGATCTCTTCATTATACTTTTTCATTCATCATCTGCCTCAGTTTGTTCATTCATCTCATGACATGGCATGACATTGACAGGTTTTTAAGTTATTCTACTGAAATCATACTTAAACAAGGTTAAATAATATCATTTTAAACATGAAAGGTAAATAAAAGCAGTTGACTTTTGAGATAGATGAGTCTTTTATTGAAATTGAAAACATTCACAAACTTTGGCTATGGCTCGTACGAATACGAGTCTAATGCCTTTTGGAAAGCAACAAAAATAATACTGAGGGAAATAAAGAAATAAATGGTGGGTCTCGAGCCTCATCCGGACCATCACCGATTTGTAGAAAAAAGTAAATTTGTCCCTTCATCTACCATGGTGACCGGGAGATCATGAGTGGAGTGGAAGTCCAATTCTGCAGTTGCTCTTCCAGATTCATCTTTTCAATTCATTATGCCTCAGGAGATTCCTCCAAGATCACGTCATATTTTGTGAAAGGATGCACGATTCTATCCCCAAGACCGTTGCTTGCAGGCTTTACCCATATAGGAGATGACTGGTAGGAATGAGTTGGTGGCTTTGGTGATCCTCGATCAATCTCCTTTTTAGCCTTATCTTCGAACTGATTTTCTTTGATTCGAACAAAAATGGAACCAAACTTGGAAGGCTTTTCCAGAAATGGCTGATAATGTGCGGTCATAAACTTAGACTCCTTGTTTATGTTTAGAGAGGCTACAACTTTCTCTAATTTTTTCACTTTGTTCGGACTGATTTGTATTATGGACTTGCTTGCCACCTACCCTTCATCAATCTCTACCATGTTGATAGCGGCTCCGTTTATTGGTGATGTTTGAAGTGAGATAATCTTTTGATCAATCAAATCTTGTATTTCAGATTGATGTAATCTTCTGTAGCATGCCCAGCGCTTCCAGCATGGTATGCGCAATGTTGATCGGCTTTAAAAAATTGAGAGTTGGTATTGACAGATCTCGGCACAATGGGTTGGATCAATCCGGCTTTTTTGAGTCTTTCAAAAAGTTGAGTCCGACTCTCAGCCAATAGTATGAAGGTTCGGGGAGGTTTCTTTTCAAAGCTCGGAGATAGTGTTTGTAAATTTGGTTGGTAGTTTTGATAATCTTGTGGAAGTGTTTGGTAATTTCGGGATGAGTTATTACAGTTTGGAGGTGGAGTTTGGTAATTTTGGTAACTAGTTTGAGCATAGAAAGCAGGGGAAGGGATTTGTGGAGCTAAGAGGTATGTCTCGGATGATGAAAGCTTCTGAGAGCTAAACTTTGATGGCTTTCTAGACCTTGTGCTCGAACCGAAAGATATGGAGGATACATCTTTCTTATTCTTCCTTAGAAATCCTGGAGACTCCGGCTCTGTAGAGATCCTGGTGATTCTCCCAGTCCTAAGGCCCTCTTCGACTATTTCACCAATTTTGACTAAATCAACAAATTTCGAGTTGACTGCTGATATCATCTTATTGTATATTTCTGATTCATGGGCTCGCATAAATACGACAACAATTTCTTCCTCAGTTATAAGAGGTCGGACTCTCGCTGCTTCCTTTCTCCATCGATGGGCATAGTCACAAAAATACTTATCTGTCTTCTGCTTGATATGGTCTAGCGAATACCTATCTGTAGCGATCTCTATATTGTAGGCAAATCTCTTAGCAAAATCTTTAACCAAGGAGTTCCACCCAGACCATTTCTTTAAATCTTGTGAAGCAAACCATTCTAGTGCTTCGCCACCTAAGCTCCGGCTAAAGAGCCTCATTAGTAATGCTTCATTTTCGCCTGCTCCTACCATCTGGTCACAATAAATCCTTAAATGGATTATGGGATTTTCAGTTCCATCAAAAGTCTTGAACTTCGGGATTTTAAATCCCTCAGGCAATTGCAAATCTGGGTAGATGCAAAGATTATCATAGTTGAATCTCGCTTTGTCGGGCGAACTGCGCAATTCTTTGATCTTGGCAATCTCTTCTCTCATTAATATCATGTCCTTATCATGCTTATTTTCCATGGCCTTCCATTCTTTATCCTTTTTCTCATAATGATTTAGCTCATGATTTTCTGAAAAAGTGAGGTAGGGTTTAAGTGTAGCGGCAGGAAGGGCGGTGGGTGGCGCATTTTGGATAGGTGGTAGGTGCGGGACATTTAGAGTGGAGTTTTGGTATGTGAAGGTAACTTTCTTTGGGTCAGCGATATTTGAGTTGTTATTCTGACACGCAGGATGAATATAGTCATTTGGAGGAGTGTTTTGATAGTGAGAAGGGAAGTTTTGAGGATTGTAGGCGTTAGAGCGGTCGCTTCGATTAGCATGCTGGATAAGAGAAGATGGAATTTGATGTGAGGTGCTAACATGAAATGGATTTGGAGTGGTTAAATCAATGGTGGGTGATCTAGAAATTGAGGGAGCGGGCGCATTGGAGCGAATAGGAAAACCTTTGAATTTCAGAGAACTTAGAGAAGGAAAATGGAGCGGAGGCCTCATTTCGTTAGGATCATTTACAACATTGGTCATCCTTGTTAATTCTCCGTTCTTTCGCATTTCTTCTTACATCTCATCGATTTTTTGCATTAGCTGCACAATCAGCTCACTCTGATCTACTAGGATTGGCTCTGGTATAGTCACATTGGTCAACCTAGTTTCCTTAGTATTATTAGTCATATTTCTTTTTATCAAGCTACGGTCAGGGGAGGATCCAACCTAGTTTCCTTAGTATTATTAGTCATATTTCTTTTTATCAAGCTACGGTCAGGGGAGGATCCTTTTTCTTGAAGTGAGGATGTTTTGCTATTTTTTCAACACAGATCAGTTTCTTAACTTTTACCTGTTACAGAAAAATAACTCAAAAGACAACCATGTTAGATTTTATTCATGATAAATAATGCAAAGTTTGACAGAATGTAAACAAATAAATGTTGCTTCACTAAAGGCGAATCAATCCACGGGTGATTTTTTGACTCGAGGGTTCGATGGACAGGAATTTGCCCATTGATTTTATCAGGAGGGTTGACTTGTCAAGTCTTTATCTTCTGGATTTTGACTTGTAGCACTTGATGTCTTTTCTGGAATCTTCAGCTTTTTTGTTGAAGTGGAGAAATGAAAATATCTTAAGGATAGGGGTCGGGCCCTGAAAGGATATAGTTCGGATATTGTAAGTTTGTTTTCTGAACAAGACTTAAAAGAGTTTTAAGAAGTCTTTGGATTTTTCTGGGGAAATTTGAAGAACTCTAATGACGATTTTGATCGAATTTTGCAGTGGACTTTATATTTTGCTTACTGTGTTCTAGAAAATTTCAGCACGGGATGGACCAATTTTCCTTGATTCAAGCAACACACATAGCACATAAAGAAGTTATATCACATAACAGTTCATAGCGCGTCATATACGAATATATGACCTTTTATGCCAAAGGTAGGCCTAACTAATTGAAGGATGTGTCCGTCATTTGTAAACGTTCCATTGCCCCAAAATATATTTATACATATTGATTAAATAAAATGGGGGTACAAAATTGCGGGAAAAGGAATGTACATCAAAATCAGTCCTGCGCAGGGGTACAATTCTAAACTAGGCCGTCTTGGTTGGTCCTTCGTTCTCAAACTTCTTGGACTTCTTATAAATTCCAAACGCCTTTCGGATGACAATCTTCAAAATAAAAGACTATCTAAATATATCCCAATCCCAAGGGACAATGGTTCGTACTACTTGACATTATATCCTTCAATTAAGCATGTAGGAGATGATTGTTCTTTCAGGCCGTGGGCCCTTTCGAACACAAGGTGGTTTTGCTAATGGACTTAATATCCCTTGGATATCAAGACATTTTAGGTCAATTCATATTTCAGGATTTGGTTTCGCTCTATGCTGAGTTTCTAAAATAGGTTTCGAAATTAACTGGGAACCCAGGCGGACAACCACGGGCTAAAACAACAAGTGACTGTTAACTAACCGCGGGTCAACTACTTCACTCGTTTGTTTTAAAAATTGTGTGTTTTGACATAAACGATTGCAAATACTTGCATAATCACCTTTTTACCCCTAATGCATTCTAATGCTTTGCCAAGAGAGGAGGAAAATGCCATGAACAATTTATATTATGAAAAAATAAACAAGTAAGGAAAGCAATAAAGTTACTAATTATTACAATCTGAATAGTTAGTCAAATAAGTTAGTTTCAAACAATAAGGTTAGAACCTAGTTGAATATCCTCCAGCGGAGTCGCCATTTCTATTTTCGAGAAAAATGACTTATTTTTTGAAAATTATTTCAAAAATCTAAGTTAAAGTTTCCAAAGCATTTTCAATTAAAAGCAAGAGTCGCCACTTAGTTTTATAAAAGTAAAAACCAAGAAAAACTTAAGGAAATCTTTAAAATCTAAAACAGATAAAGACTTTAAAAATTAAAGAGATTAAGGGTAAGAGGCTCCTATTAATATCTCGAGAAGGTTTTGAAGGCACTCGTGATATCCGCTAACTTGAGGTTATTCGAACTTATTTGAAAATAACTCATTTTTTTCTAACTTTTGAAAAAGATTGATTTATGGGAATAAAACATCTTGTTTTAGGAAAATCATGGAAGATTTAACTTGATAAAATACAAGCGATACTTATATTTCGAAAATGAAAACTCATAACAGTTTGTTTTGAAAAGGAAGGCATGCTTGCTTTTGTGACAATCATAATATTTCTAGATGAAGAAACAATAAGTGATCAAAAATAAGTTAAACAAGAAATGTTTACTCGTTTGGGATGACTCGACTAAGTTGAAAGAAAATGATAGTCAAATTAATACAAACAATAAGAGTTAAAGGAAAGAAAATGATTAAGCCTTTTGGCTTAAACTCCTTGGACTTTTAATCCAAAATCATGTCCTAAATCCAATTTGTGGGCCCTCTTTAGGCCCACCACCGTTCGATTTGGATTTTTAGTCCAACTCCTTCAAACTTTTTCCCTTTTTGGGGTACTGTGTGCTGCTCATTTAGACTTTAGTCTAATTTCTTGAACTTTTGCCCTTCTGGGCTGCTGCTGTAACACCCCAGGACTTCCAAACCCAGACTAAGCTCAGAAAACCAGTAGAAATTAAAAATTTCAGAAAGAGTTCAAGTTTCCAGGAATCACGGTTCTAACCACGGACCATCGTTCAGAAGAATGGTCCGTCGTTGGGAACCATAATCCCTGAAATAGTAGCCCACCAGTTCTGCCTCAGGGACCACGGCTCCGACAACAGACCATCGTTCAGGAGAATGGTTCGTCGTTCAAGTCGTAGTCCCAATTCCAGTAGACCCTCAGCTTTGTCTTCAGAAATCATGAGTTCCTTGACGGGCCGTCGTTCGGGAAGATGGGTCCGTCCTGAGGAGTCACAGTTCCTAGGATCAGAGGACCCCAGTCCCAGTCCTAGGAACCACGGGTCAAAGGACGGGCCATCATCCTGAAGGACAGACCATCTTGTTGAACCCTCGTTCCTAGGACCAGAGGGCCTAGAACCCACAGGCAGAATCACGGCTCCAGATGACGGTCCATCGTTCAGAAAGACGGTCCATCAACAGAGCCGTGATCCCTGAGCGCGATTTTCTGTAGAAATTCTTTTAAATTTTCCAGGGGTATTCTGGACTTTTCCTCTCTCTTTTAAGGCCTAAGCTACATCATTTCTATATCGTCTAAGCCTAATTAAGTGGTCTAAACCTAACTAAAATCCTCATTCTCTTAAAATCATCAGACTTAGACTAAAAGAAAATAAAAGAGGCGTAGTTTCTCTCAAGAACAAGCAGAGGCCTCCACCAAGTTCAGACCCAAAAATCCAAGGTTTTCTCCGTGGATTTCTTCACCAAGTATGTGGGATTTCACTAGTGTGTTCCTTTCACCCATTAGGTCCCTAGATTCCATAAAGTCTTCAATATTCTTCAAGCATGTTTCAGACCTAGGGTTCTACATCCTTAGGGAATTATTGTAATTCAGTTCCTGCAGTTCTTATGGTATTAATCACATGTTTCTAGGAGATGTTTTTTAGTTCATTTACAGAATTCAGAACCCTAACTTGTTATAATTCTCAGTACTTCATAAATTATACTTGTTAGGCAGACTCAGTCAAATAATCAGATTTCAGAACTTGAATGTCATATCCTTCAGTATGTGTATGTGCATTCTCATATTATATGAGTATTTGAGCTATGTCTTGTTTCAGTATATTGTTCTTATAGTCAGTGGGAGTAGACTTAGTACCAAGCGGACTAGGGGATGAGGATTTAGTAGTCATTTTAGGCTATGACCTTTAGTAGCAGTCCTCGAGTCCCAGAACTACAGCGCCACCGTAGGTTTAAAGGAGTCAGCTATCAGACTAGGCTGCACATCCTTGTCCCTTGTGGACATCAGTTTAGTGGAGCCACATCAGATTAGTTTGTACCCTTGGCAAGGTATGAACACCCTTCCATCCAGGGTTACAGGTTGGCCCCACAGTTAGTTCACCTTGGGGTATGTCGGTTAGTAGTGTCTCCCACAGTCCGATTCATGTGCATTGATCTTGTATCTAGTATTTCAGTTCAGCATGATATCACCATGATTTATACTTGGTCATTGTATCCAATTTGGCTTCCAGTTATATCTCAGCATATTTATTTCCATGTTTAGTTATATGTATATATATATTATTTAGTTGCTTGTATATATATATTGTTCAGTCCAGCCTGTACCCTGCATGCTCAGTACATTCAAAGTACTGACGCATACTTTTGTGCTACATCATTTCATGATATAGGTTCAGTCACTCAGCAATCCAGATCACGCATAATTTTACCTACGGTGCGTACTTAGCAGCTCAGTGGTGAGTCCTCATTAGCTCGAGGACAATAGACATGCCTTTATTTCAGCATTTACTTTAAGTTTTCAGATTTAATAGAGTTAGCTGGGGGCATGTCCCAGCAACTCCTATTCAGTTAGACGGCTTTCAAACTTAGATTAGACTCAACAGTTGTTGGTGTTATTTTCAGTTGACACTATACTATCATTTATATTCAGACTTTTGGGTTCTTCTCGCTCCCAGATATTTGAACTGTTTAAGCTTCTGCACAGTTACATTCTTAAATTATTTTTCTCTGAGATATGCCCTGCCATGGGTTAGCTTGGGGCCACTTGTGACACTAAGCACCATATCGCGTCCAGAGGGTAGCCTCGAGGCGTGGCAAACTTGGTATCAGATCATAAGGTTCAAGTGTCCTAGGATGTCTGAAAGCCGCGTCAAGTAGAGTCTTCTTCATGGGTGTGAAGCACGCCACACTTATGGAGGAGGAGCTATGAGATGTTATTAGGAATAAATTCCCTTCTTTCTTTTCCAGCTCGTGCTATAGAGTGTAAACTCTATTTAATTCTCCTCTATTCTAACTCATGCTCTTTGCATTTCAGAAAATGCCTCCAGGAGAGAAAACGCTAGGAATTAGCCAGCACCACCAGCTCCAGCAGACCCATTGAATGAGAAGGTTATGCATGCCGAATTCAGGGCTGCTTTCAGAGTGCTTGCTCAGGCCATGACCGCCCAGGTCAATCAGCAGGCTGCAGCTCCAGCTCTGCCTCAGATCAATACTGCTGCAGCCAGAATTCGAGACTTCACTCGGATGAACCCTCCAGAGTTTCATGGGTCCAAGTCAGAAGAGGATCCCCAAGAGTTCCTTGAGGACATTCAGAAAGTCACTGACATTATGGGTGTCACTCCAGTCGAAAGTGCTGACTTGGCTGCTTATCAGCTGAAAGGAGTGGCCTACACTTGGTACCATCAGTGGAAGGAATCCCGTTGTGCCAATGCAGGACCAGTGACTTGGGATATGATCAGGACTACTTTTCTGGATAGGTTCTTCCTGCTAGAGCTCAGGGAAGCTAAGGTACATCAACTTGAGGCAGGATGACATGAGTGTTAAGGACTATGCTCTGAAGTTCACACAGCTATCAAAGTATGCTCCAGAAATAGTAGCTGACTCTCGAATCAGTATGAGCAAGTTCATGTCGGGTGTGTATGATGATGTGGTCAAAGAATGCAAGACGTCCATACTTGTTAAGGAAATGGACTTCTCCAGGTTAGTTACTTATGCCCAACAGATTGAGGAGGAGAAGATCAAGGAAAGGGGAGGTGATGCTAAGAGGGCTAGGACAGGTGATTATAGCCACTTTCAACAAAGGTCAGAAGGTGGTAATCGCTCTCAATATCGCTAGAAAAGTTTAGCTCCAGCTCCATCTTCTGCTAGTGCCCCTGCACCCAAGTTCAGGAAGGATAGATGGGATAAAGCATCTTGCTCTAAGTCCCAAGGTACGATTACAAATGGATGCACAAATCCTTTGTGTAAGAAGTGTGGTAAAAACCACCAAGGTGAGTGCATGGCAGGCAGCGGAAATTGCTTTGGATGTGGTAAGCCAGGCCACATGATGAGGGATTGTCCCATAGCCTCTCAGAAGGGTAAGGATGTTCTCTCTCAGACTCAGACTGGTTTCACAGCAGCTTCGGCAGGTTGCCCCACTCAGCAGGGTGCCTCGTATGGTATAGGTGGTGGTCAGTGCCAAAACAGGTTATATGCTCTTTAGGTTTGACAGGATCAGGAGGATTCTCCTGATGTGGTCACGGGTATGTTACGAGTCTTTGATTCTGATGTTTATGCATTATTAGATCCAGGGGCTACACTTTCCTTTATAACTCCATATATAGCAGTAAACTTTGGTGTCAGTCTATAAACTCTTCTAGAACCCTTCTCAGTCTCTACTCCAGTCGGTGACCCAGTTATAGCTAGACGGGTATACAAAAATTATCCAGTCACAATTTCCCAAAAAGTCACCTCAGCAGATCTTGTAGAGTTAAAAATGGTAGACTTCGATATCATTATAGGCATGGATTGATTACATTCCTATTATGCCTCAGTCGATTGCAGAACTAGGATCGTTCAGTTTCAGTTTCCTAACGAGCCTGTCCTAGAGTGGAAGGGTAGTAACTCAGTGCCTGTAGGTTGTTTCATTTCCTACCTTAAGGCCAGAAAGATGATTTCCAAAGGGTATATCTATCGCCTTGTTTGGGTTAAGGATTCAAACTCTGAGACCCCAACTCTTGAGTCAGTCCCTGTGGTGAGTGAGTTTCCAGAAGTTTTCCCAGAAGATCTTCCCAAAGTCCTTCCAAAAAAGGAAATCGACTTCGGAATTTATCTCCTTCTAGATACCCACCCTATTTCAAGTCCTCCTTATAGAATGGCTCCAACTGAGCTTAAGGAATTGAAAGATCAGTTGAAAGGCCTTCTAGATAAAGGCTATCAGACCTAGCATCTCACCATGGGGTGCTCCAGTGTTGTTCGTGCGTAAGAAAGACGGTTCCCTCAGTATGTGTATTGACTACCGTCAGTTGAACAAAGTCACAATCAAGAATAAATATCCCATCTCCAGGATTGATGACTTGTTCGACTAGCTCCAGGATGCTAGTTGCTTTTCGAAGATAGACCTCAGATCCGGCTATCATCAGCTTAGAGTCAGAGATAGTGATATCCCGAAGATAGCCTTCATGACTCGGTATAGTCACTATGAATTTGTCGTTATGTCTTTTGGACTAACCAATACTCCTACAGTTTTCATGGACTTGATGAACAGGGTGTTCAAACAGTATTTGGACTTATTCGTCATTGTCTTTATTGATGATATCCTTGTTTATTACCGAAATAAGGAGGAGCATGCAAGTCATTTGAGGATTATTCTGCAGACTCTCAAAGATCATCAGCTATTCGCCAAGTTCAGCAAGTGTGAATTCTGGTTGCAGTCTGTCACTTTCCTTGGTCATATAGTATCCAGAGAAGGAATCCGTGTTGATTCCCAAAAGATTGAAGCAGTAAAGCACTGGCCCTGACCCACCTCTCCAGCAGATATCATGAGTTTCTTGGGTTTGGCTGGTTATTACAGGAGGTTTGTTGAAGGATTCTCATCTATAGCTTCCCCATTGACCATATTGACTCAAAAAAGATCAAGTTCCAGTGGTCAGATGAGTGTGAGAAGAGTTTCTCAAAACTGAAAACCAGGTTGACTACAGCTCTTGTCTTAACTCTACCAGAGGGTTCAGATGGTTATGTAGTTTATTGTGACGCGTCTAGAGTCGGCCTAGGTTGTGTTTTAATGCAGTAGGGTAAAGTCATAGCTTATGCTTCCAGACAGCTTAAGGTCCATGAGAAGAATTACCCGACTTATGACCTCGAGCTTGCAGCGATTGTGTTTGCCCTAAAGATTTGGAGGTACTATTTATATGGTATCCATGTTGATGTGTTCACAGATTATAAGAGCCTCCAGTTTGTGTTCACGCTGAAAGATTTGAATCTTCGTCAGAGGAGATGGCTTGAGTTCCTCAAAGATTATGACATGAATATGCTCTATCATCTGTGTAAGGCCAATGTAGTGGCTGATGCTCTCAACAGACTGTCTATGGGTAGTGTATCTCATGTTGAGGAAGAGAAGAAAGAGTTAGCCCAAGATGTTCATCGGCTTGCTGCTTAGGAGTTTGCTTTATGGACACGTTAGATGGTGGTGTGATGGTTCAGAATTGAGCAAAATCTTCATTAGTAGTGGAGGTTAAGGTGAAACAAGACAGTAACCCTATATTGCTTCAGCTAAAGGGTGCAGTTCATCAGTAGAAAGTGGAGGTCTTCTCCCAAGGGGGAGATGGTGTGCTTCACTACCAGGGTCGCTTGTGTGTTCGAATGTGGGTGAGTTAAGACTGCAGATCCTCACAGAAGCCCAGAACTCCAGATATTCCATTCATCCAGGTGCCACTAAGATGTACCATAATCTACGGGAAGTTTATAGGTAGAACGGCATAAAGAGGGACATCACAGATTTTGTAGCTACGTGTCCAAATTACCAGAAAGTTAAGGTAGAACATCAGAAGCCAGGAGGTGTGACTCAGGAGATTGACATTCCTACCTGGAAGTGGGAAGCGGTCAATATGAATTTCATTACGGTTTTACCTCGTACCCGCAGGCAGTATGATTCTATTTGGGTAATAGTAGACAGAATCACTAAGTCAGCTCACTTCTTGGAAGTTAAAACTACAGATTCAGCAGAGGATTATGCCAGACTCTACACTAATGAGATAGTCAGATTGCATGGGGTTCCCTTGTCTATTATCTCAGATAAAGGTCCTCAGTTTACATCTCATTTCTGGAGATCATTTCAGAAGGGTCTTGCTACTCAGGTAAAGCTTAGCACATCATTTCATCCGCAGATGGATGGTCAGGTAGAGCATACCATTCATACCTTAGAGGATATGTTAAGATCTTGTGTGATCGATTTCAAGGGTAGTTGGGATGATCACCTACCTCTCATAGAGTTTGCATATAATAACAACTTTTATTCCAGCTTTTAGATGGCCCCAAATGAGGCTCTATATGGGCATAGGTGTAGATCACTTGTTGGTTTGTTTAAAGTAGGTGAAGCAGCTTTGGTTGGACCAGATTCGGTACATGAGACTATAGAGAAAGTTTAGCTCATCAGGGAGAGGTTGAAAACAGCCCAGAGTCATTAGAAATCCTATGAAGATGTTAGGAGAAGAGACTTAGAATTTGAAGTTAATGATTGGGTTTTCCTGAAAGTGTCACACATGAAGGGTGTGATGAGATTTGGAAAGAGAAGGAAGCTCAGTCCCAGGTATGTAGGTCCTTACAGAATCCTGAAGAGGGTTGGTAATGTGGCCTATGAGTTAGAGTTGCCAGCAGAACTAACAGCAGTCCATCCAGTCTTTCACATTTCCTTGCTGAAGAAGTGTGTGGGTGATCCGACTTTGATAGTACCTTTAGAGAGTGTGGCTGTGAAGGATAGCCTTACCTATGAGGAGGTTCCAGTTGAGATTCTTGACCATCAGGTCCGTAGGTTGAGGAATAAGGAAGTCGCTTCAGTTAAAGTTTTATGGAGGAATCAGTCCGTAGAGGGAACTACTTAGGAAGCAGAAGCAGCCATGATGTCCAAGTACCCTCACTTATTTCCCTCCGCTTCAGTACCAGCTTGAAGTAATAGTTCCTCTTCAGTCTTTCAGTTTACTCTTGCGTAATTCAGTCTCAGTACGTTGTTCCATCAATTTTTCCTTACATTTCAGCATACTTGTATGTTTATGGAACTCAGTTCAGTTAGATATCAGTTTCTAGTACTCTGTTGGTAGAGATTGCAGCTCTTTCCTTCTAAACCCAGCTTGTTTAGCCTTCATTCGAGGACAAATGATCCCAAGGGGGAGATATTGTAACACCCCAGGACTTCCAAGCCCAGACTAAGCTCAGAAAACCAGTAGAAATTAAAAATTTCAGAAAGAGTTCAAGTTCCCAAGAATCACGGTTCCAACCATGGACCGTCGTTCAGAAGAACGGTCCATCATTGGGAACCGTAATCCCTGAAATAGTAGCCCACCATTTCTGCCCCAGGGACCACGGTTCTGACAATGGACTATCATTCAGGAGAACGGTCAATCGTTCAAGCCGTAGTCCCAATTCCAGTAGACCCTCAGCTCTGTCTTCAGAAATCATGAGTTCCTTAACCGGCCGTTATTCAGGAAGACGGGTCCATCCTGAGGAATAACAGTTCCTAGGATCAGAGGACCACAGTCGCAGTCCCAGGGACCACGGGTCAAATGACGGGCCATCATCCTGAAGGACGGACCATCTTATTGAACCATCATTCCTAGGACTAGAGGCCCTAGAACCCACAGGCAGAACCACAGCTCCAGTTGACGGTCCGTCATTCAGAAATATGGTCCGTCAACTAAGTTGTGATCCCTGAGCGCGATTTTCTGCAGAAATTCTTTAAACTTTTCCAGGGGTATTCCAGACTTTTCCTCTCTCTTTTAAGGCCTAAGCTACGTCATTTCTATATCGTCTAAGCCTAATTAAGTGGTCTAAACCTAAATAAAATCCTCATTCTCCTAAAATCATCAGACTTAGACTAAAAGAAAACAAATAGTTTCTCTCAAGAACAAGAAGAGGCCTCCACCAAGTTCAGCCCCAAAAATCCAAGGATTTCTCCGTGGGTTTCTTCACCAGGTATGTGGGATTTCACTAGTGGGTTCCTTTCACCCATTAGGTCCCTAGATTCCAGAAAGTCTTCAATATTCTCCAAGCATGTTTCAGACCTAGGGTTCTACATCCTTAGGGAATTATTGTAATTCAGTTCCTACAGTTCTTATGGTATTAATCACATGTTTCTAGGAGATTTTTTTAGTTCATGTACAGAATTCAGAACCCTAACTTGTTATAATTCTCAGTACTTCATAAATAATACTTGTTAGGCAGACTTAGTCAGATAATCAGATTTCAGAACTTGAATGTCATATCCTTCAGTATGTTTATGTGCATTCTCAGATTACATCATTATTTGAGCTTTCTCTTGTTTCAGTATATTGTTCTTATAGTTAGTGGGAGTACACTTACTACCAAGCGGACTAGGGGATGAGCGTTTAGCTGTCAGTTTAGGCTATGACCTTTAGTAGCAGTCCCAGAACTACGGCGCCACCGTAGGTTTAAAGTAGTCAGTTGTCAGACTAGGCTGCACATCATTGTCCCTTGTGGACATAAATTTAGTGGATCCATATCAGATTAGTTTGTACCCTTGGCAAGGTATGAACACCCTTCCATCCAGGGTTACAGGTTGGCCCCACAGTTAGTTCACCTTGGGGTATGTCGGTTAGTAGTGTCTCCCACAGTCTTATTCATGTGCATTGATCTTATATCTAGTATATCAGTTCAGCATGATATCAGCATGATATCAGCATGATTTATACTTGGTCATTGCATCCAGTTCGGCTTCCAGTTATATCTCAGCATATTTATTTCCATGTTCAGTTATATGTATATATATATTGTTCAGTTGTTTATATATATATATTGTTCAGTCCAGCCTGTACCCTGCATGATCAATACATTCAAAGTACTGACGCATATTTTTGTGCTACATCATTTAATGATGTAGGTTCAGGCACTCAGCATCCAGATCACGCATAATTCGACCTACGGTCCATACTCAGCAGCTCAGTGGTGAGTCCTCATTAGCTCGAGGACAATAGCATGCCTTTATTTCAGCATTTACTTTCAGTTTTTAGATTTATTAGAGTTAGCTGGGGGCATGTCCCAGCAACTCCTATTCAGTTATATGGCTTTCAGACTTAGATTAGACTCAGCAGTTGTTGGTGTTATTTTCAGTTGACACTATACTATTATTTATATTCAAACTTTTGGGTTCTTCCCGCTCCCAGATATTTGAACTGTTTAAGCTTCTGCACAGTTACATTCTTAAATTGTTTTTCTCGGAGATATTCCATGTCATGGGTTAGCTTGGGGTCACTTGTGACACTAAGCACTGTGTCGCGTCCAGAGGGTAGCCTCGGGGCGTGACAACTGCTGCTCTTTATGGGCTTTGGCCCACTCTTCCAAATTTCAACTTGTTATCAAATTCTCTGGGATGACTTGGATGGTGTTGGGCTAGGCCCAACGAAAATGCAAGGATGCGAAATCTAAGAGTCTGAATGGACTCATCCAGCGTTCACATAGAGAGAAAAACAAAGGAAGAACCCATAAGTATCCATTTTCTTAAACATATGAATAATCAAAAGAAAAGAAGATTAACAGTTGATCATAACAACATGTTTTAATGAAATCACAATATCTTAGAAAAGGAAAGGGTAGCTGGAAGGCTACACCGAATGGCAACATACGTATCCCAATTGATTAAAAAGAAAGTTATACATGACAAATATGCAATGCATACATCCAGAATATATTTCTAAAGAAGACATACTTAAAAGACTTTTCATATAGCTAAATCCCTACCATGAAAAAGGAAAGAACAGAGGTAAGATTATCATAACGAAATCCACAATCAATTTCCCATTAAACTTAAGGCTACACGATATAGGAAAATGACAAAATAGTGAGCTAAATATGAATTTTACGAAGGGTTCCTCAACCAATATACCTCAAAAGAACAATTTATCTAGTAAGCCTCAAACATAATCCATAAAAGATCGAAGGAAAGGAATGGAAACCAAGTTTCAAAATTAAATCAAATAGCCACACGAACACTGAGTTTGCACATAAAAATCGATTCATGGTTATCAAAACACAACCAGTCTACCTGATTCATAAAGAAAAGGTGTTGAACTACTAGGTTGTTGGAGTAATGAGAAATGATCATATTTAGACAGCTTTTGAGCATATGAGAAATATATATTTATACACCATGGAAACAAAACCAGCAAATCCTGAACATAGGTAGAGCAAAACATGTCTCGCATGTTATTAAAACAGATTTGGCGAGTTCAAGCAAAGAGGATATCGACCAAAAAAAAATCATCACGAATAGATTAGAAGCAAAGGATGTATATACTATCAAATAGAAATATGTAAGGTCATATTCGTGTCTTTTAAACTCGTCATATAAATCCATTCATCCCAAGACTACTACAAAAGTTGAACAACAGATGAAGGCAGTAAAGAACATCATAGAACACAGAAATGAGTTCATAAAAGAAACACAAAGGAAACGACTTGAAATCTCATCACTGTGTGACCAAATTCCGACCCTCATTCGTGAATACACAAAGCATGAGACAAACATCTTACTAACCTAAACAGAGCAGTTTCTGTAAAGAAAGAGAAAACAAAGACGAAAAACACCGATATGATAATAATAAAAATTATAAATAATAGATTTTAAGTCCTCATTTACGATTCTCAAACAAAACCAGCCTAAAATCCAACATGATAACAAAAAAAAATAGAACTCATATTCTCAACTTGAATGGCCTAAAACCAACAAAGATATTTCTAAAGAAAAGGAGAAGAAAAGCAGAAATCTTTACATCTTTGCTAAAGGAGAGGAAGAAAGAGAGGGAGGAGTGGTTTACCTTCTTCGGAGCAGCGAACAGGACAACGAGCTTCACTGAAATTTTCCTTCACCACCACCGCAACTTAGCAATAGCTTCATCGGAGATCGATTTTTAGTATGCTTATGTCTAAAAGTTGACTTGATTGCGAAGGATTAGAGAAGTGTTTCCCCAAAACCCTCAATTTTTCCCCAAGTCAGCTGTCCTCACACAATGAAAGGGGGGGGGCTATTTATAGGGAAATTTTGGAGGTGAAAAGGGGGGGAAACAGAGGGTAATTCTGGGAAATTCATTGCAGAATTTCGACTTTGAACTTGGCCCCAACAAAATTGAACCACGCATGTACTATCTCAGTACGAATTTGAGAGATTTTTGCCACAATTTGTAGAGAGGAACGTTAAGAGGGACATATGTCCCTTTCTAGAACCTTCACAGTTCTTCCAGCTCTTCAATAGATGATGGAAACGGAGAGATTTGATGGGGGTTGGAAGTCATTTGGGAAAATTGATAGCGTCTAAGATGTGAATCGTTAGGGTTGTACTGGGTTTGGACGGAGCTTGTACCTAGGTGGTGTTGTCATCTATTCTTGAGAGAGAAGAAAGGTAAGGGGTCATTTGTGTTATCTGAGAGAAAAGGAGAAAGAGATTAGAGGAGTATAAGGGTGTGAGTAAAAGGGTTTTTGGGCCGGGTTGGAGCGTTTTGAGAGAAATTGTGAGATGGGCCAACAGATTTTGGGACTGTTTTGGCCCAACTGGTTAGAACAAGGCTGATGAGAGGTGTAGGAGTTGTTTAAATAAATGTGGCCATTTCAAACTTCAGTAGATAGCCAAATTGAAAGATTTAGATGAAATTCAGATAGGATTTAAATAGTTTAAAGGATTTAGGCTAGAATAGGAACAAAGATGAAGTAATTAAAATTATTCTCTAGCTTCTTTAATATTAAACGTCTTGAAATAATTATCATGTTTAACACAATTACCTCGTTTCAAAATTATGAAATTAATATATTCAATTAATCTCTTATTTTGAATTAATTTGGAGGAAAATTTAAGTGTTTAATCTTTTAAAAAGGTTTTCTTACGAAATTAAACTCTAAAATAGTTCTTTAAGTAAGATTATATATAAATTCCACATAATTAAATATGAAAAATATAATTTATTACTCAGAACTATTATAAAGCTGATTTGAAAAGATGTTTTATCCCTTTTTTCAAAACAATTATTTCAAAAATAGTTTAAAATTCAAAAAGGCTCAAGATTAATTCGTAATGTGGCGGGTAAAAAATTAGGTGTCAACAACTACGACTTCTAGTATGGAAGGATAAGTGAGACAACGCTCTACTACCTACTAACCTTCTACCCTAATCTGTGTCCGCTGCAATCTCCTATTAAGGTCATGTCCTCGGTAAGCTACAACTGCATCATCTCCTATCTAATCACCTCTCTCCAATACTTCTTTCGCCTATCTCTACCTCTCTTAAAATCATCCATAGTCAACCTCTCTCACCTTCGTACTGGGGCATCCATGCATCTCCATTTCATATGTCTTAACCATCTTAGCCTCGCTTGCCATATCTTGTCTTCCACCGAGGCTACTCCTTGTTTCTTGACCATATGAAAGATCCATTTCTTTATTTTCTTCTCAAAGAAAATTTCTCCTTGTTCTAAAAAAATTCCAGAGAGTGTGCAGGGAGGGACAGGAAACAAAGATATCATATAATAGGCTGCTTAGTTATATTGTCCCTTCCAGTTGGATGATTTCCTTTCCATCTTCTCAATGATACCCTGCCAAACATATAATTTGCAATACGTTTTCACCCATTCACTAGGTTAGCTGAGCATTTTCTAGTTAATCTGATCGAGCTAAGTTCAATCTACTCGAAATAAGCCAGAAATACTTCTTCCCAGCAAACAATAAATGAATTAGTACTAGGATGCAAACTTTATATATCAAGAGTGGACTTTGATCAGGAAACTTCAGTCCTTACTGAATTTTCTATCTAGTTGAAGTGTTGGTAGGCTTTACCTTGAATATGCCTAATGTTTTCTTCATGCAGTACTCGCTCTTCATGAAGTTGTAGAAGTACCTTGAACCTATATTCAAAATTTATCTTGCAACTTGCAAGCAAACTTGAGCTTACATCAAATATTAGGTATTTTTACACACATTGGTTTCATTGGTCTACAGGTACTTTCATTCTTTATGCTGCAGTCAATGCACTCTCCATTTTGTTTGTGATCAAGATAGTACCTGAAACCAAAGGAAGAACTTTGGAATAAATCTAGGCTGCTATTAATGCATTATAAAATATCTTAGCACCTCAGTTCATCTTTCCTACTGAAATTTAGTATCAAATAGCCAGAGAGTTAATAGGATGCATGCTGGTGCTGCCGATTGAAACTATATTCTTATACTCATTCTGAGATTTTCCAAAGAAAACATTCAGAGTATTTGTTGCATTCAATGTCTTGATGATTGACAACCTCATGAAGGGACCAGTTCCTTATTCCTTGTATGATGAAGATCAAGTGGGCAGTACCTTAGGGAACAGTTCTTGGTGATAGGGGGAACCAGTTGGTAACAGGGGAAATGGCTGTATGTTTGTCATCATCGAAAATGTTGCATTCTATGTTTTGATGATTGACAACCCCATGAAGGGACCAGTTCCTTATCCCTTGTATGATGAAGATCAAGTGGGCATTACTGTATTCTAAACCTTGATAATTGACAACCTCATGAAGGAACCAGGTTCTTGTTCCTCATACGACACGGCTGTAAACTGTATTCTCTCTACAGTTGCAACTTCAGCAGTGCCTCGATGATTAACGACCTGATAATGGGACTAGGTCCTCACTCTACAGGCAATGAAGGTCAAACGGATACAGCTGTGAACTATACTTTCTCTACAGTGTTGACTGTTGTATAGTACAAGTTTACCAGTCCTTTTTCTCCTCGACCAATAGGAATGGGCTAAGGTTTTTAGCTTTTCTCATTTATAAGTAAAATGACCTAGAAGTTAAAAATCTAATTTTTGCAAATACAAAAATTCCTTGTGCATTCAAAGCTTCAGCTGTCACAAGATTCCAAAAGGAAATTTTCTGCAACAAGGGACCAGCTTAGAAGTAAATGATGTTTGTCCTTGTTGTGTAAGTTTTCTTTGTGTTCCTTATTGTAAACCTACATCTGCTCACAGATTCGTGTAGGTGTTTTTTTATTAAAATTATACCGTGTCTGTAAACTTGACTAGCTAGAGTTGGTTGGTCTTGTTAAAGGGTGATAGAATTATTGCTTAAAGGTATTGCTCGTGCTGTAACTAGAACAAGGGAATAGGGTTAATAGGTTAACCATAGGATTACGAGGGTGTATCTGTAATCAACTATTGCTCTTGTTTTAGTGAAAGTGTTGTGTGTGAAAGCCTACAAGGTAGGTCATGGTTTTACTCCCTTGAGCAAGGAGGTTTCCACGTAAAATCTTGTATTCTTTACATCTTGTAATCTTACCATACTACTCTTAACTGCAACTCCAGTCAAAGGACCTGGTCCCTTGACTCTCAGTAGATCCATACAAGCCATCAATCGGTATCAGAGCAGGGACTTTCTAAAAGGTTAACACCTAGAAAGAACTTCTCTAATGGCTGCTCCACCCAACCTAGAAGAAGGTCAGTCAACTACCAGGCCACCTAGATTCAATGGACAGTTCTATGGATGGTGAAAGACTAGAATGCATGACTTTATCATGGCAGAAGATAGTGAATTGTGGGATGTCATCTGTGATGGTGCCTACGTGCCAATAAAGACTGTGACAGAAGAAGAATCCACCAAATCAGTTCCTAAAACAAGAAAGGAATACTCTTATGAAGACAGAAAATAGATTGAAAAGAACTTTAAGGCGAAGAAGTTGTTGGTGTGTGGTATAGGTACAGAGGAATACAATCGCATCTCTGCTTGTAAGATGGCAAAACAAATATGGGATACACTGCAGACAGCTTATGAAGGTACCAGTCAGGTTAAATAGTCAAAGATAGACATCTTACCATGCAGTATGAGCTGTTTAGAATGAATGACAGAGAATTCATTCAAGATATGCATACCAGGTTCACCTCAATCATCAATGAGCTTCATTGCCTAGGAGACGACATTAATCCTAGCAAGCTTGTCAGGAAGATTCTAAGTGTCCTACCTGCCTCCTGGGAAATCAAGGTAAATGCCATCACTGAAGCAAAAGACCTCCAAACTCTGACAATGGATGAGTTAATAGATAACTTGAAAACCTATGAGCTCAAGAAGCTACAGGAACAAGAACGACTGCAACCCAAAAAGGACAAGAGTTTAGCACTCAAAGCTATCAAGAGTGACTCGAGTGATGATGAGTCAGACATGGCCTACGTTACTAGGCAATTTCAAAAGATGATTAGAAGAAATGGATTCTTTCCCTCAAAGGGAAACTCAAGCAAATTTTTCAGAAGCAATGAGACCTGCCACAAATGTGGGAAGCTTGGACATTTTATCAAAGACTGTGCTATTCTCAACCAAGAAGAAAAAGAGCATGGAAGAAACAACTATGACAAAGGGCGAAAGAGGAACAAGGTCCCTAAGAAACAAAAAAGAAAAGAAATGGCGGACATAGTTGTGAAACAAGCCTTAGCAGCATGGGGTGAGTCTTCTAGTGAGTCTGATCAGGAAGAGGCTCCAAAGGACATTTCTGTGATAGCCATCGAGGATTATTCATCCTGATTTGACTCATTGTTTGCTCTGATGGCAAAGTATGATGATGAAGGAAAAGATAAGGAGGTCAGCTTTCATGACGTCCAACAAAATCTTAAGGACTGGTCTAAGCTAGAGCTATGCTCCTTGGCCAATGTACTGATTGATGAATACTATATCCTCTTTAAGGAAATGGACTCTCAGATTGACAGTGTCACTGAGTCTGATAATGAAAAAGTTGCTATGGTGAGCATAATCTCCGATCTGGAAGAAAAACTAGCAATTGCTATCTCTAAAAATGACATGTTGAATGAAAAATTAAAGAACATCACTCAAAATGGCATCAAAGGCAAAGGGAATGGAAGTGAGATTCAGTTTGAGCTTGAAGAAAGCTTGACCAAACTCAAATGTGACCTCACAATCTCCCTAGAAAGAAACAGAGAATTGGAAAGGGACCTGGTCAGGGTTAAGGATGATCTTGAAAAGGCACTTAAGTGGACCATCTCTTCTGAAGTCCTGACGCAACTGACAAGTATGAGGTCAAATAATGGAGAAGGACTTGGATTTTAAAACAAGAGTCCCCCCTACAATCCCCATAGCAAGTACATTTCAAATCCTGATAATTGGTTGTGCACGCACTGTGGGAAGAATGGACACTACAAGGAAGCATGTTCAGTCAGGATCGCTGCCGATAAAAGGAGTAAAATGTATGGTGAGCAGGCTGAGGACATCGAGCAACCTGGTCCCTCTATTAAGAGGACCAGGATGCCAGAAAAGAAGGAACAATTCAGACAACCTGGTCCATCAGTCAAGAAACATGGTGTCTCATCCAGAAGGACCAAGTTGCCAGCTTGGATAAAAAAAGTCTCATTCACCTTCTATCTCATTAATGGGGACTCGGATTATCATGGGTACCTAAATCCAACAAGTGATCTTTGTGGAGAGATGAGTGAAAGGAAGTAACCAAGCCTGGTCATAGACAGTGGTTGTTTCAAGCTTATTACTAAAAGAATGAATGTTCTCCTCTCACTCAAGATATTTCAAGGGGGAAGTGTTCTCCTTGACAACGTCCAATGAAGTAAATTCGTGCTTGCTTGTTGTATTGTTGCTATGCTCCTTTCAAGAAAGTTATCCTGGAGACCAGAAGTCACAGGACCATATATCTTGTAAATCCAATCCTCATCCCTGTGGATGTTCTCACATGCCTAAGAACTCAAGATGATGTTGATGAAGTGCAACACAAGGGATTGGAACTTGTCAATTCTTCGCTCATGACCCTATTGATCTCGATGGACCTGGCCCACAAAGGAAATCTCCACACTAAAATGATAAAATGAAGCAGAAAAATAGGAATCCTAGAGACATTACTCGTGTAGCTGATTGATGGGGATGTTCCTCAAGGATTCCAGAAAGAGGTCGGAAACACTGCTTGCCAGGAGAACTGACAGATGCCTTATTAGGCCCCTGCTGGAGAAAATGCACTATGAGCTCTAGATCAAATGAATACCAAAACAGAGTTGTAAGCTCCTCCTACTCAGAAGTTGAAGAATCCCAAGCTCTCAAGACTCAGTTGGTATTGAATATAAAGTTAAAGAAGAGTCCTCCTCAAAAGATCAATCCTCAGTGGGACCTGGTCCAGAACTGACTCAGTTTTCGTCATAGTATCCAACTGGAAGCAGATCACTGCCTCTCCAGGATCTGACATGCAAACTAGATCCAAGACAATAGCCTTACCCATATTCTCAGTTCTCACTCCTAATCTGGAACCCAAGGAATATCAAAAGGTCTTAACAGATACTGATTGGGTCATGTTATACATGATGTACATCATCAGCTTGATAGAAACCAAGTGTGGTACCTGGTACCTAGATTTTCTGACTGATCCGCCTTAGGGACCAAGTGGATAATCAAGAACAAACTGAATATTCTTGAGTACCTTACTAAATTCAAAGTGAGGATGGAAGGTCAAAGGCACTATCAGGAAGAAAGTGAAGAAATTATGAGCGAGTCATCGGGTGAAAGAGGTTGGGTTATGATTCAAATGTGTTCAACTCCTACCTAATGATGCTAGCTTGAAAAGAATCGGTTGAAGTCGGGGTTAGTCAATCTGAACTGATCCGTCTCCACCCTTGATTCTCTCCCTTTGGCTATGATCAAGCTATAAGTATCTAGGTAAGCGGATAAATAATGATATTTAACTCAGTCTTATACCATTGTAGGTATGCACGCTTGGGAAGGTGATTGATTGTATATGGAGATCATCATGACATTCCCAAGACAACTTTCAAACACAAGAAGGGACCTGGTCCCCTCTATCAAGGTTAGTATCACTGATTGTCTTCATTAAAAGTTTTAAAATGTTGTTTGAGACTTCCATGTAGACTATCCACTTCTCTTCCCGCCTATCCTGAATATTGTCGTGTCATTTGAATCTTAAGCGCCGGACCTCTCACACATGACACGTCACCCCTCTCCTTATTTAAGCCTAAATCCTACCATTGCTTTACAAAACCTCAACATTTTCACTTCAACCCTCTTTCTTCCAATCCACTAATCTTCCTCAAGGCTGAAACTCAAACTTGTTCCCTCCTAAGATTATTTCTTCCTTGACAATGTCTCAACCAAGCTCCCCAAACAAGGTTCTGTCGGTATCACCTGATAACCAAATGACTCCCTTATCTCCGCTGGAAACCCTGACAATGGGAGAGTTTCAAAACCTCTTTTTAACCCCCACTGATCTATCATCCTTTTTGAGTCAAGATTTACAAGTTCCTATCCTCTCCACCCCTAATGAACTTAAATCACCCTCTCCTACATCCTCCTCTTATCAAATCTCCAAACCCTTTAATTACTCTCAACAACTCTCCGGAGACACCGTAGAGATTGAGACTGCTGAAAAGGAAACTGAGGTAACTAGTACATTGACACTTGGAAATACGACTGTCACTCCCTCCATTCCCTTGAGGGACCTACACCAACAATCTGGTTTGGAAACCGAATCTATGCCCAAGGAACCATCTCTCTTTGAGGGCATCATGATTGAATGCTCTGATGAGCAAATATTTGAAGGGAATTTGTCAGAGGTAAGGTGTGAGTCCTCAAATATTCTTGTTGTAGGAGATGACTATGCGGTGGAATGTGTTACTGTAATAGCTAAAGGGGATGGTGTGATTGGGGATTTAGGGGGAGATGGAAATAATGTAGCTGAGAGGGTGAGGGGTTTAGGTCCCCTGTTTGCTTGATGTCCTCTCCTAAGTGGGATGACACTCCTCTGAGTTACTTAAGTGTTAGGTTGCTGCGAAATGATGATGAGGAAGAAGATGAGGATGATAAAGGACCGAAAAGGGGGACATGCTACAAGGGGAAGCACAAAGAGATGGATGGATGAGGCTCTGGATAAAATTCACACCAAAACTATCCAGAGACGCCAGAAGAGAAAGAGTATTGTCTTGGGTGGGACTGAGATAGTTGAGCAAGTGATTGAGATTGATCAAGAAGACACTGCAAGGAATGTTGAGGAAGCTCCAAAGAATGCAAGGGAAAGAACTGTATCCAAGCAGTTTGCTGTTGAGAAAATGGTTAAGTAAAACAGGAAACATATCAGCATAAAAGGGAAAGGTGCTCCAGCTGGTGCATCAAAGAAATGGAATGGCAAGGGCAGTGAAAAAGGAAAAATGATAGAGGGACCTGGTTAGAGTACAAAGTATGATGAACCAGTGGAACTGACACGTGAAGTAAGATAGGATGTGCTGAGAAAGAAGAAGGTACTGAATGGAAGGGTGTTTGATCCAGACATCAGTGAGCTTAATGGAATGCAAGAATTGGTGGAAATGGTTAAATTCCAAAAATGGGATCACCTTCTTAGGCCTCCTACTCCCATGCTATATGAAACATAAGTCAAAGAGTTCTACCTGGAGATGATACTGTCTGAAACTTGGGAGGCGGTAGCCACCTCGGTGAAGGATGTGGACATCTTTGTGAATGAAGAAATTCTGAGTGAGATACTCGAGGTGCCTATGGAGGGGATCAAATCAATAGGAGATAGAACTGCCTCTAGGGAATTCTTGGGAGTCATAGGAAAATTAAGGAGCTTGAATTCTGAAACATTCCTTAAGAAGCAACTGAAAGGGGAGTACCAATTGCTCTTTGAACTGGTGAATAAGGTACTGCCATCCCAAACTGAGAAGAGATATATTACTGGGGTCACCGACCTGGTCCTCATGGAAGCTCTTGCGACTTTTCAACCTGTCAGCCTGCCTGCAATAATGCTTGACATATGAAGAAAATTATGACGGTAAAGAATGGGAAGCATGGGTTAGGTTATGGGTATCTTCTCTTCAAAGTCTTCTCTCACTTCAAAGTACCACTTGGAAGAGGAATAGAAGGAACCAAGAAGCAAATTATCACAAGGGGAACACTTGAAGAATGTGAGTGCATTGAAAATGAAGGGGTAGTTGCTTCTCACTCTTTTGTGTTGGAAATGATTGCTGCTCACAAGAGAAAGACAAATGAGCTTGAGAAGTTAATTATTTTTATCTGTCCCAGAAGGATGTTGATATCATGAGCCTCAAGGCTGCTTTGCAAGTTGCCTCCTCTGGATCCAGTGAGGGAACAGGTCGGGAAGCTGAACTAGAAAAGGAAAATGTTGATCTGAAAGCTAATAATGGTGTCTTGAGGGACCAGGTTGAGCATTTGACTCAAAATCTTATCCAGGCTCATGATGATGCTAATGAGCGTCTCAGTAACCTCCTAAAGACCCTCAATAAGCCTTCATCCTACCGTATCCCCCTTGTTGTCAAGCTTTTGTTGTACCTACCCAATGTCTATGTGGTTAGCTCTTAATGATAATTTCTGAACTTTTTTTTGTTAACTTTTTGTGATGCTAACTCAACTGTGATCAATTAAATGCTGCTCTTCCTTATGTATGAATGCCCTCCTTAATTATTAATCTTCTTGCCCTTGATTGTGTTGCCCCAGAGGCCATGAGTTAATATTATTGTTTAATCTATCTTCACCTGGCTTATTGTTTATGCTCTTTTTAATGATGCCAAAAAGGGAAAGATTTCTTGATAACAGAGGATACAGTGTTTCCTAATAACAGAGGGAACAGTCTCTTAATAACAGAGGGAACTCTTGGCGACAGGGGGAATAGGGAGCAGGTCAGTGAACAAGGGAAATGGGTTGTATGTTTGTCATCATCAAAAAGGGGGAAAATGTTGCATTCTATGTTTTGATGATTGACAACCTCATGAAGGGACCAGTTCCTTATTCCTTGTACGATGAAGATCAAGTGGGCACTACCTTAGGGAACAATTGTTGGTGATAGGGGGAACCACTTGGTAATAGGGGAAATGGTTGTATGTTTGTCATCATCGAAAATGTTACATTCTAGGTTTTGATGATTGACAACCCCATGAAGGGACCAGTTCCTTATCCCTTGTATGATGAAGATCAAGTGGGCATTACTGCATTCTAAACCTTAATGATTGACAAACTTATGAAGGAACCAAGTTCTTGTTTCTCATACGACACAACTGTAAACTGTATTCTCTCTACAGCTGCAACTTCAGCAGTACCTCGAAGATTAACGACCTGATAAAGGGACCAGATCCTCACTCTACAGGCAATGAAGGTCAAACGGATACAGTTGTGAACTGTACTTTCTCTACAGTGTTGACTGTTGTATAGTACAAGTTCAACAGTCTTTTTCTCCTCGACCAATAGGAATGGATTAAGGTTTTTAGCTTCTCTCATTTATAAGTGAAATGACCTAGAAGTTAAAAACCTATTTTTTGCAAAAACAAAAAATCCTTGTGCATTCAAAGCTTCAGTTGTCACAAGATTCCAAACGAAAACTTTTTGCAACAAGGGACCAGCTTAGAAGTAAATAATGTTTGTCCTTGTTGTGTAAGTTTGCTTTGTGTTCCTTATTGTAAACCTACATCTGCTCACAGATTCGTGTAGGTGTTTTGTTATTAAAAGTATATCGCGTCTGTAAACTTGACTAGCTAGAGTTGGTTGGGCTTGTTAGAAGGTGATAGAGTTATTGCCTAAAGGTGTTGCTCGTTTTGTAACTAGAACAAGGCAATAGGATTAATAGGTTAACCATAGGATTATGAGGGTGTGTCTGTAATCAACCATTGCTATTTTTTTAGTGAAAGTGTTGTGTGTGAAAGACTACAAGGAAGGTCGTGATTTTACTCCCTTGAGCAAGGAGGTTTCCACGTAAAATCTTGTGTTCTTTACTTCTTGCTATCTTACCATCCTACTCTTAACTGCAACTCCAGTCAAAGGACCTGGTCCCTTGACTCTCAGTGGATCCATACAAGCCATCAGTATTCATTGTACCATGGATCACATTCTCTTTTTTCTTAAGGTATGAACAGTGTAATCGAAGAAAATTGCACATAGGATTCCACCAAATGAGTAGCAGGATGTGGCAATAGCTATCATGGGTAAAACTCAAGTACTTGCAACAGGATTGAGTTTGGAAGATTTCTCTGAGCTGAGACCTACTCCTACCTAAAGTACCTTTGAATACTAGAATTTCAATGCCTTGACTTTTAGGAGGTGACTTTAATGTCATAATATTTATATAAGATAGATTGTTTGATAACCCTGTATCCTATGCAGAAACTAAAAACTTTAGTGAATGCAATCAAAATGTCACCCTCATGGAATTACTGTCAAAGGGGGAGGACTACACATGGACAAATAAGCAATAAGAGACACGTACCGCAGAATTTTTTGTAAGCAGTGTCGATATTTAAAAAAAAAGAATAATATATATAACAAAAAAATGTCGCATCTTTTGTTACATTATACTCCAACCAATCATACTCACCAAACTATTGAGGATTAAAGCGGCAAATATTCAGAAAAAATTGTTTGAGGAAATTTGTGATTTATTGGTCGGAAAGGATTATTTTGAAGATACGCTTTTCTTGTTGTATCACAGTCATTCAAATGATATTTTTGAATTGCTAATCTTTCGCCAAGATCAACTCTTTCTCTTTATCGATCTCACTCTGACTCATTGGCGCTTTCTTCTTCTAAGTTAAAAGAATTTTGAGATGTTGATTTTGAAAAAATTGAAGATGCTTTAAGAAAATATCTCTCCACTGAAGTTAAAATGAATTACAATTTTTTTTAAAAATAATTTAGATAACACCAAGGACTTTCAAGAAATTGAATCCATGAAACGGGGGAAGATTTTGTTTTTCAAGTTAGGAGCCTTATTTTTAGCACACACAGGCGGGAGCCTTAACCGAAAAAGGCCAAAAACGAACATAATATTGGGCTTGCTGAGGCTCAAACTATTTGTAGTTATATTCTATTTTTCTTTTCCAGATAATATATATATAATACAAAAAAAAAATTGTAACTTACATAAATCCCACGATTATAGGAGCTTATTACCCCCTCTCTCACTATTTTCAATATTACATAATATATCACTCAGATATATCGCTACAGGTATCCACACCACTGAGATACATTGCTACAGGAATCCACACCACTCATATACATCGCTACAGGTATCAAAATACATAATTTTATCTCGGATGCATCACATAAGGCATGTATCTACTGTCCGGATATATGATTTAGTCTCAGATACATCGTATCTGCATGTATATAAAGGATTACAACATGTATTCACACGTATCTGAGAGATTACAACATGTATCGATATGTATATGAGGGGTTACAACATGTACGATGTATTTGGGTTTTTGGGGATATGCAGTGTAGCAATGTATCTGATAGAAAGAGGGTTTCTTTTATAAGATGTGGTATATTAAGTAATTAAAATAAACTTGTTGGATTAATAGTAGATATGATAAGAATATTTGTCTCTTTAAGTAGTTTATCCAAAAAAAAAATTGACAAAGCATTGTCGGATGACGCTCCTTGACATAGGGTGGGTCCGCCCCTGCTTTAGTGAAGGGGCGGGTCCCTCCGAGGATCGAACCCAAGAATGAAGATCGACTCAGAAGGGTTCTGCAACCCACAACACCAAGACCAGAACCTCACTGATATAGCTCGCCTAGCTCCAGAGAGGCAGAATCCGGACACGGAGACAACAACCGACGATAAAGATAAGATAGGATCACCAGCCCGAAAATCACGGAAAAGGTTAAGATTCTCGACAGTCAATACACAACCGAAGAGCGAGTGCTCAAGTGGAAGACTATGAGGCGTCTGAACCCTAGGAAGTTACCTAGTTTGTTCTCTATAAATAGCCCATTAAGCATCAATGTTAGGGGCTCAAGATTTTTCGATACACACTAGTTTATGCATAAATATTCTTTCTAACCAAAGGCTCTCAGCTTCTCAGTTCATAAGTAATTCTGTACACATCGTGTTTAGGCCTCCAAGGCCCAATTCTCAAGATCAAATACACGGCTTGATTACTTCGTTACTTTCTATTCATTGTATCTTATTATTGGGGACAACTACACAAATGTCCTTTAAAGGGAGTGACTTTGCATTTTTGCCCCCCATAAAAATGGTTTTACAAAAATAGTCTTCCATGTTTTTATGTATAGAGCAACTACCTTTTTGCCCCTCTACACCTCAAGTATTTTTAAATAACTCTCAATGCTCATTTGTCTCTCAACTTTTATATATATTTCTTTTTCTCTTTTTTCTTTTCTTTTTTTTATTTCTATTTTTTCTTTTTTCTTTTTTTTTCTTTTTTTCTCGACCTTTATTTTTCTTTTATTTTTTATTTTATTCTTTCTTCTACCTTTTTTTCTTTTTTCTCAATCTTTATTTTTATCTTTTCTCCTCTCAATTCTATTTTTTTCTCCTTTTATTTATTTTTATTATTATTATTTTTCTCAACCTTTAATTTTTGTTGTCTTTTTTTTCTTCGTTTTTTTCTTTTTTTCTCAATTTTTCTTTTTTTCTCTCAACTTCTATTTTTTTTATTTTTTCTTTGGTTTTTAATTTTTCTCTTCTCTTTTTTTTAATCAATTTTTTTGACCTTTATTTTTTTTGATGAGATGCTCTATAACTCTTGCTTTAGAGGCAAGACTTAGCCCAAAGACTTCTAAACAACAAATTACGCCCATGAGCAAGGCTTGACACTAGTATATTGTGTCTTGATTTATGAGATGTTTTATAACATTTGCCTCAGAGGCAAGACTTATCCCAAGGACCTCTCAAAAAATACAAGTTACGCTCCATGGGCAAGAGTTCACGCTACTTCATTATGTCTAAATTTATGAGATACTCTATAACTCTTGCCTTAGAGGCAAGACTTAGCTCAAGGATTTTCAAACAACAAGTTATGCCCCACGAGCAAGACTTGACACTACCTCATTGTATCTTGATTTATGAGATGTTCTATAACATTTGTCTTAGAGGCAAGACTTGTTCCAAAGGACTTCCAAATAACAAAGCACGCTCCTTAAGTTTACTTCGATTTCAAAGAAAGAAGATCTTTTTTGCGGATTATCCAACTTTTTGTTCATTAGCAAAAAATAATAGAGGTTAAGAAAAAAGAAAAAAAAAGAAGAAAAAAAGAGAAAAGGAAAAAATAAAGAGAAAAAAAAATAAAGGTTGAGAAAAAAAGAACAAAAAAAAGTTAAGAGAAAAAAAGAAACAAAAAAGTTAAGAGAAAAAAAAGAAAAAAAAAAGAAAATAAAGGTTGAGAAAAAAGAAAACGGGAATTAAAAAAAATTGAGAAGAAAGAAAAAAAAAAGAAAAAAGATAAAAATTAAAAAGATAAAAGAAAAAAGAAAAATGAAAATTAAAAGTTGAGAAACAAATGAACATGGAGAGTTATGGTGTAGAGGGGCAAAAATGTATATGTTCTACACATAAAAAGGAAGGAACGGTATTTTTTAAAGACTTTTCTTATGAGGGGCATAAATTGAAGACCACTCACTTTTGAGGACACTCCATGTAATTTCCTGTTATTATTGTTGTGATTTATTCATTCGTAAAATCAATCTAACTCACGTGCCCTTAAACCATTTTAAAAAATTCAACTTCACCATTTTCTGGGTAAAAAATAGAAGTATGATGCCTCTCTTGGGCGCGAAAATGATCAAGTGTGTATATCAAATTGGTTCTGTGGATCCAAGGAAGAGGAAGGAAGGAGTGTGAGTTTCAAGTTTGAACGTGTTCCAATCAGCCCCCCTGCTTATGATCTAGTGTGTGGATCAGTGAATTGTTATTATTTGAAACAATATCCCCAAATTGTATCAGCTGAATATCTACACAGCTTCCTAATATCTAGTAATTGATAGGGAAGAAACTTAGGATTGTAAAGCCCTACCTGACATAGCTTAAACAATAAAATAACCCTCAAAGGCATCTCCTTACGAGAACAACAAGTAATTGTTAATGATGGACTATACATGGAGAATGTGATCCATCATGCAACAAACACTCGAATGTCTTAAATCTCTGGAAAATCTCAGGATGAGTATGATAGTGCAGTTTCAACCGGCAGCACGCATCCTGTCATCTCTCTGCCTATTGATGGAGTAAATTTCAGTAGAAAAGATGAACCGAGGTGCTAAGGTACTTTATGATGCATTAATAGCAGCCTGGATTTGTTCCAAAGTTCTTCCTTTGGTTTCAGGTACTATCTTGATCACAAACAAAATGGAGAGTGCATTGACTGCAGCATACAAAATGAAAGTTCCTGCAGACCAGTGAAACCAATGTGAGTAGAAATATCTTATCTTCGATGTAAACTGGTTACTCCCTTTCCCTCTTATTGGTTTCTCTTTTGGATATAGGTTATTTAGGCACTTGTATATTTTTTGCCTTACTTTAGAAATGATATCTGCCAAAGCTGCTTACCAAAAGAGTTCCAGGTCATTAGGAAGTTGAAAGTGTAGGAGCATGCCCATGCCCCTAACCAATTCACTAGTGTTGTAAGGCTTCCAGCAGCCCCTTTAATATTGATAGGATATATCTGCATCAAAGGCAATTCTTAGGCTCAATATGTATCAGAACGCTAATGGAGGATCGTATAGATTTTACATACCTCCGACATGACAACCCAAGGAACTGGTCCCATTCCTACTGAAAAGGACCCGATATAAACCTACATTCGAGAATGATAATGAGATAAACTGGAAAGGAAACCTCCACGTTTTTTCACATGGTTGAGGGAGAGTGGTATCGGGACTAACTATTATGCAGAGGACAATCAGAAAGGATAGTGATGGTACCAGTAAGCCTATTATGGCAAGTATTGGTGCTGCCTTTATTGCAATTTCATGTTCCTGGTCCAAAAACAATTTTTTTTTGTCAAAATGTTCAAGAGACATTCTAAGAATTTTAAGCAATTTTGGTTTTATCATTGACCTTCAAAAAGAATGAGATGCCTGTTAGTATACAGCCTATGACAATTCCTGTTGCAGAAACCTGCAAAGATATCGCTGTCATCATATTTGGTGAATGAAACGTATAATATCCTCAAGAAAATGGCTTTCCTTTCCGAAAATATACCAATAAAAGAGGTTTTCTTCCAAATCTGTCAACTAAGGCTGCACTCAGTGCAGTCATAGAAACCTGATGAAGGAAATAAAGTAAGGTGAAATATCCTTTATACCATATATACCAAAACCGAGTGAGTAAGAGTTGAAACCTTCACAATTGCAAAGATTATAGTTCCAATGTCAAAAGGGAACCCTGGAAAAGAAACAAAGGAAACAACAAATAGTTTTCTGGCATTACACACAGTTCTTTGCTTTAAATTCTCGGGCAAAGGGAAATGAAATGAAAGGTTATATTTTACAGGCCATCACACTTGAATTGGGAACATAGATACAAATGGCTAAGGAAGTAATTTATGGAGATTATTCAATGTCCTTCACTTCTTTACATGTAATGAATGGTATTTGAGTATGAGGGATTGCTACCTGAGGATTCAAATATGCTACCAGTGTAGAAAACGATTCCACTGAGTCCACCAAATCCATGAAACACCATAAGGCCAATTCCCACCTGGCCATAGATTTATCATGAATATGAATCTAGCAGCTTTGGCTACCAAAATGTCTTAAACAACAGTGGAAAGGAAAAGCTTACTATGACTGAACGCAAGTATCTTCTCTGAAACAAATCAAACAAGTTGGCTTTGGGAAGCTTTTCAAGGGTTTTTATATAATCCTGTCAAGCATATCAGATAAGTAATATATTAGGAGAATATTTGAGGAAGTTTTAGATGCCTTCCAAAGGAGGAAATGAAACGAAATTTGATTGTTCCAAAATACTGAACCTGGATTTCAGCCGCTTCCGCGGATATATCAGCATCTTTGCCTCGAAGTCTGCACAGTGCAGTTTCAAACTCCTTTTGATGTCCTATTTTTGCCTATTAAATATGGCGGAAATGTTATGTCATTTTATTGATTTTACTGATAGGATGAACTCTTAGCCTTTGAATTTTGTAACTCACCAATCACCTTGGAGACTCTGGAATGATGAACAGACCTAAAAGCAGAACAGCACATGGTACTAATCCTGAAAAAGAAAAACAAACTCTTATCACTTGAATACATTTTTCATTGTGGTACATTTCTCTTTCTTGCCTCCATCTTTCTTTGTGCTTTTCTTTTCCTTTGCAGTTGCGAACAGCTCTTTCTAGATCTCACAATAAAACTTGATGCTAAAACGCACCTGTTAATGCCAAATTCCTCCATGTCAGCATAGTTCCTATGATGAAGGAAACTAAGACTCCAGTAGATATCATCAGCTGAAGGTTTAGAAGTGATAAACAGTAGTCAAGGGATGATAATCAAGTATAATATGTTTCTTCTTATTTAGATTTTCCTTATTTTAGTGAAGACTGAAATAATGATACTGATAGTAAGTTATCTCAACTATGAAATGGTGATGTAGTGTCTCCTACATTTCAAGTACCTTAGGAGTCCGAAACTATCCAATAAGTAGAAAAGCTTAGGACAAGTCTTGTACGAAAACAGTGTGTAGGTTTTACTTGCACTGGAGTACTATGCTTTTGTTCAGTAGGAGATGATGTGGAAATGCTACGATGAATTAACCACAAGGACCTTATATTATTTACACTGTTCCAAACTAGGCTAACAATCCAAATGTTACTACACATATTTCTGTAGTTATTGAAACAAATTAGGTGTCAAATCGCTTTAAAAATTGCCGTATGGAGCACAGGTAGCGAGTGCATTTATTTACCTGGTTTATTGATGTCAAAGCTCCTCGTAAGTCTGTAGGTGAAATTTCAGCTATAAATACAGGCACCTGATATTTTTTGTTGTTTTTGGAAATGTTGGAATCAAGAAGGTTGAAAGTATACTACGGTGGGATATTCTGATAAGACTACAAATTCTGTTGGGAAGCAGACTATGTACCACGTATGAGAAAACTCCCATTCCATATCCTGTTGCCAATCTTCCAAGGTCCAGAGAAAGAGCTCCCTTGAAGAGGAAAAAATAGTTATCAGTTTGTAATGAACCTGCAATGAATTGGAGAAGAGTTGTAATGAACCTGAGCACAGTAAATGGCTAACCACCCAGCAATACAGAAAGCACTTGATATTCTCATTGCCTGTTTGTGTGTTACATACAATGAATCAGAGAATTATCGGTCAGGCTAATAAAGAAGATACTATGTGTTAGTGGATATTGGTGTAGTTAGAATCTGCTCCAGCTCACCCCTTTACGGCCAATATAATCAGCTATTGGACCGCTTGTGATTGCTCCAATCATTGCACCAAATGTCAATATTGAACCAAAAAGCGAGTACTGCATGGATAAAAGGTTAGGCATATTCAAGGTAAAGCCTACAACACTTCAACTAGATAGGAAATTCAGTAAGGACTGAAGTTTTCTGATCAAAGTCCACTCTTGATAACATTTGCATCCTAGTACTAGTTCATTTATTGTTTGCTGGGAAGAAGTATTTCTGGCTTATTTCAAGTAGATTGAACTTAGCTAACCTAGTGACTGGGTGAAAGCATAATGCAAATCATATTTTTGGCAGGGTATCATTGAGAAGATGGAAGAGAAATAAGCAGCCTATTAGATTCACTATCCACTAATATGATATCTTTGTTTCCTGTCCCTGCACACTCTCTGAAATTTTAGGTAGAACAAGGAGAAACTTTCTTTGGGAATGAAATAAAGAAAGGGATCTTTCATATGGTCAAGAAACTAGGAGTGGCCTCGTAGAGGACAAGATGCGGGAAGCGAGGCTAAGATGGTTCAGACATGTGAAAAGGAGATGCACGGATGCTCCAGTACAGAGGTGTGAGAGATTGGCTATGGATGGTCTTAAGAGAGGTAGAGGTAGGCCGAAGAAGTATTGGAGAGAGGTGATTAGATAGGACATGACGTTATTGCAGCTTACGGAGAACATAACTTTAGATAGGAGGTTGCGGAGGACACGGATTAGGGTAGAAGGTTAGTAGGTAGTAGAGCGTTGTCTCGCTTATAGTTCCATACTAGAAGTCGTAGTATTTCTCCAATAGTTTCTTGTCCATCAATTTCTGTTACTATCTATTGTCTCTTGTACTTTGATTATCGCACTTTTTGGTGTAGACACTGTTCCCTTTTTTCAAAGTGTTTTGTCATGTTTCCTATAGTATTTTGTCATGTTTCCTATAGTATTTTGTCATGATCCCTTTACTTCAATTATTTCTTTTTTGTTCTACTTTGATATGCTTGGCCATAGCCGATGGTCTACTGGAAACAAACTCTCTACCTCTCAAGGTAGGGGTAAGGTCTGTGTACACTCTACCCTCCCCAGACCCACTTGTGGGATTACACTAGGTATGTTGTTGTTGTTGTTGTTGTTGTTATTGTTGTTGTAGAAGTGTCACCTTAATTAAAAAAATTATACATATAGAAAGTTATAAGCTAGCCGAAGTTTCTATTCGCAACTAGCTTTCTTTCCTTGTATATACTGTATCTATAAGCAACAGTAGCTATACTCCTTCCCATAAAAAGTATATGTATATGTGTTTTCTAACCTCTGCTATAGATAAATTAAGATCTTCCCTGATTGCGGACTGTGTCGGTGACGAATAGCCAACCTGAAAAATTGAGAACAACAATGGTTTTAGGTGGAGAATTTTAAAGTCATGAAGAAGGAAAATTGTAATGCTTGAGTGGACTGGTCAGGAAGATGGACTCACACAAGATCCAAATGTATAGGAACCACAGACAGCAACAAATGTGCTGATGTAAACCATGCACCTGTCTTGTTTCTCTGCTTCTGCTACTCTTGTATTTGTTTTGAGTGATGAGAGGAGCTATTATATCTTCATGTACCCTGCTCTCACTTTGCTCTATATGTTCCTGCTGCTTCCTGGTGGCCATACTTTTTTTCTCAATGTTTGTTTTGGGTGTTTTCTTGAACTAGAGAAGTAAGAAGATTTTCACTTTTAAGGATGTATATGAGGAAGAGAAGCAAGAAAGGAGCCCAAAGGGTGTGGCGTAGTGATCCAGAAAGTCTTTGGAACACCAGGATTAAAATTACATCAGAGACAAATAGTTACATATTGGTAGACATAATTATTGAATGCCTTTGCTAAAAGATCTAACGGTTCTTTTTGTTTGATTTTCTAAAGTGTAACTAGATCTCCCTAGCTTCCAAATATTAAGACTATAACAATAGTATATTTTTGCAGAAATGACTTCTCAGATCTACTTGAACTGATTGAAGGAACAAAACCAATCACTTTAATATGGAGCCAATTGCTAACCAAAGATTCTTTCCATGTATTTGGTCCACACTTGGGTCTGCTGGTGGGTCTAGGGTCTAGGTTAGATGCCTTGAGTTTTGATAGAATTAGTATACAGTATGTATATGTAAAAAGATCAACACATATATATAAAGAGCAGAATATTCATGGGTTGGGATAGCTAATCCAAACATTTTAGTACTTCTCATGGGATTGTTATCCCTTATCCTACCGACCAAAAGTATTTGGCATAATACATAAACATGTCCTTTAATTTGCGCCAACTTGCATCTATGCCCTCCAATTTTGGATGTGCACAAGTAGGCACTTAAACTTGTATAAAGTTGAACAAATGGACACATGCGTTTCATGTGGCGCCCTACGTGACAAAATAGCATCTTACATGGTGTCTTATGTGTATTATGCCATGTAGGACGAGCATGTCTACTTGTTCAACTTTTTACAAGTTTTAGTGACTACTTGTGTATATCTAAAGTTGGAGGGCATAGATGCAAGTTGGCGTCAAGTTAAAGGGTATGTTTATGCATTTTTATCCCATGAAATTGCTATCTCGTCCCGAGTACCAAACAGCCCTTTCTTTCTGAATTCACCACAATTGTCTTCTTCTTTTAGTGTGTCCAATTAATTTCTGGAGCAGACATACAGTTAAACCCCTTAGGTTGTTTAAGATCCATACAAATTATTCGAGTACTCAAAAATCTGGTGTAGTTGTCTACATTTATTATATCCTCCAAATTTGTCCAAAAGCTTACATAATTCATTTATGATCAATTAAGAGTATTTTGTTGGGGTGGTGCTGCTCATTTGTCTTTTAATGCTATATAAATAAGTATGTTTTAACAAAAACAGTGGTCCATATCCTAAAAGATAGGTAGAGAAGACAGAGATGCCTAGTAATATGCTTCTTTTTTTGGTAGTTCAGCATATGACAATTTAATATGGTAATTTCCAATTCAAGATACTTCAACTTGTTCAATAATTTGGGTAGGGACCTTTTGCTTTTTTTATGCAATAATAACAATAGATTGTTATTTCTTAATTTCAAGCTAGTTGTAATTTTCCAAATAAATTGAACATTCTTTTTATTTTTCCAGTTTTGTTCCTCCGATAAATTCATTAAAGAAATAGGAGTACGAGCCCGTTTGAATTGACTGAATTTAAGTAGTTTTTAAGTTTCAAGTGCTGAAAAGCACTTTTTAAGTGTTTAAGCTTAATTTATATTGGATAAAGTCAAAAGCAATACTTACTTTGGACAACCCCAACTTATTGTTTTTAGCTTAAAAACATTAACTTAAAACCTACTTTGAATTTTTCCAAACACTCTAAAAAGCTGAAAAGAACTTAAAAGCAACTTTTGAGCCCATCCAAACAGGCACAAAGTAAATATTTATGATAAAAAAAAGTTAACATATTAATTAAAGCAAAATAGTTGTTAAGCTAAAATAGGTTATCAAGTTTACCCTTTGATTATGCCACATTCGGGAGAAAAAGAACTTATATATATACTATTAGATACAATATTACAAGTCATATCATAAGATTCTAGTTTTCAATACCTATCAATATATTTTTAACAATATCTAACAAAATAATAAACCAAAGTAAAAAAGAGAAAAGAAAAAAGAAAAAAAACAAATTGTGACATAGAAAATTTCCTTAAAAAGATTGAGGGATATCAATCGATCCAAATATCTCTCCTATATCTTTATTCTCTTATTTTACTCCTTTTTATCCCGTTTGTTTCACACATTTTTTATCAGGTTGGGATCCAGTCCAGTTAATTTTCCTCCGGTATATATCAATGGGACTTTCAGATTGTGACATGTGTCATAATATTATTTAATGGACATGATCTATTTAGTCTTAACTATGGGTGATTTCCTTCTCTCTCTTTATTCCCCATCAAGAACCCACATACCAGTACTGCCCCTTCTCTCCTTAAACCTTCTGACGTGCTCTATATATATTTTTTCCACTTTTGAGATGTTTTGTAATGGAATAACAATTATGAGCAATTCATATCCTGTATTATACCATGTAATTTAATTCTAAATTGAACAAAATCACATTACCAATTACTAGATAGTATTTTTGGGGAAAAAATAATATGTTGCAATTAAGCTTTCAAACACATGGTGTCAAATATGGGAAGACAAAAAGAAAACCAGTGTTTTTGTAGTATTCAAGGACGAGGAGAACCAATAATTATTAAATCAGTAAAGAGAGCATGCAACACAAAGTATACATTGTATGAGTGAAAACGATCTTGAGTAGATAGATGAATGATGCGGCGACACGTGACGAGTATGATCGGTTACACAATAGTTCGGTAAAAAGTATTGAATAATATCTTTGATACATGATCAAAAAATGTGACTAAGTTTGAGAAGGTTTTGGACTAGATGCCACTGGGACCAGTGTCATATGCTGGTAAGGCGTCTAGCTTCGGAGATATGAAATTGGATGCAGAAACAAGATAAGAATGAAATAGGTTTCACATTCCATTTATTTCATTATAGCTCTTACACTTATTGTTATTCATTTTTCACTTACTTTATATCATTATTTCATTATAAAGGTCAATTCAATTCACGTACTCTTAAATTACTTTGCGTAAATTCAATTATATTTTTTGTATAGTTCTTGAAGAAGGGAGAGAGACGAGTGGGGGGAATTATTTGGGTGAGAGTTATAGGTTTTGAATAAGGAAAAATATCGAAGGGGGAAGAAAAAGTTAAGTAGAAACACTTCAATTACTTTCTTTTGTTATATAATTTAAAATATTTAAGACCAAAAAACACTAATAGTCAAAATACTAGATTGCTTATCTCCCCCCCCTATGCAGTACTTAACATATTTAAATATTTCTTCTTAATTCAATCTCAAAATAAATTTAAGTGTTCTTTTTTTTCAGGAAAAAAGAAATTATGGTTACTTATATTCTTTTGGTAATGCTGCATGCTAAGAATGTAGCTTACAATATCAACTGAGTTTCTATTTATTTAACTTTTCTCTCGCACATGCATGTCAAACAATAAAAGGGGAAAAATACGTATGAATTTACTCCAAGTATTTCAATTAAGTATTATAATATTTATTTCGTTAGGGATCGTTTGGCACAAGAATGGGGAGTTAATGAATTCGGTCTTATTCAGTATGACACACATTATGCATCAAATAAGAGTTAAAAGCTTGGATGATCACTCAACTTTGGATAATTGGCTACTATAGTCACTCAACTTTGTTTTGTTTTTCAAAAGTCACTCAACTTTGAGTAATTGATCTCCATAGTCACTCAACTTTGTTTTGTCTTTCAAAAGTCACTCAACTTTGCCAAATCTATTTAATAATGTGAACGCGATAAATTTTTAGAAAAATATATTTTAAAATTTTAAAATTAATATTTAATTATTAAGTTCTCAAATAAATCTTTTTTTTTTGTTTTTAAATTTATTTTTGTTTTTCTTGTTATTCTTCAATAATTGAATTTAATATGGTGAAGTCTTGAATATAAATATTTTAAATATGTTACTAGATATACTCAAATAGTCAAATTCGTATTTTTTTATAACTGATTATATAATCTTATCTTAGTAGCTCCATAATTTTTATTTTATTTTTTCTCGCGCTATTCTTCATTAAATTAAATTAATAAGGTATTATTTTAAAAATCACTTTATACATGTTAACGGATATATTTAAATAGTAAATTCATGTTTTATGTAACTGATTATATTTAGAATGATAAATTTATATTAAGATATTTATTAAATATGTGCAAGTATTAAATTTAAAATCTATTTTTTTATCATTTGAAATAATATTTTTAAAATTCAGAATTCATAGAGTTAAAATTTAACTTTGATTGCTCTATACTTCGATTACATGCAATTACAACCTAAAATTAAGTCTCAGATTAAATTTATGTATGGTTAGGATGCAAATTTAAAGTTATCAAAAAATAAAAATTACATGAAATTTGATGTAGCACTAAGGTTTGGTATAAAATTTTGACTTAATTACTTATTTAGGTTTGTTGAAGATGCTAAGAAGATCGGCTTTATGGTGTTCTTTTAGTTACATGATTTATTTTACAGAAAGTTTTTATGTTAAGATGTACAATAATCAATAATAATTAGTGGTTCCAGGAGATAATTTTCTTGCTAAAATTTTTGTCATAGGGTACTTTTATATTAAAATGTAGGAAAATCATAATATAAAATTTAAGAGACACTATAAAAAAATTGCTAAATTGTGACGGTTTATTTACATGGGTCGTAAAAAACCTTCACTATACATTTGTTTTGTGACGTTTGTGTCAACCCCACAAAATAATTCTTTTTACGACGATTTAAGTGTGGGGGTTGCAAAAGACCCCACTATACATTCAAATTGTGGCGTTTCATTCAACCTCTCCAAAATTGTTCTTGTTGTGGCGGTTTCTTTGTGAAGGTTTTTTATAACCTCCACAAATACATCAAATTTCAATTGTTTGAAAAATTATTGCAATTTAACACATTGACGATTACTAAATAATGCAATTTTTAGTTGTTTTTTCCACCTTATTTTTTAAGCTTAAATCAAATTACACATTTTAGTAAAAACTTTGTGAATTAATGCAACTCACGTCTTATTATTTTGTTTGGAGCAAACCCAAACAAAATTCAAAATCTTTTTCCCTCAAAAAATATAAACTCCCCAAATACTAAATGTTCCCCCCAAAATTTAAAATCTCCACCTTCAAACCCACCTTCCCACGATATAAACACCCCAATCCTATATCCCCTTCCCATTTTTTAATACCCTTACTTATTAGTGGCCTCACAGTAGTTTGGTGCTGGCCTCCCCGCTCCCCTGGCTGTTCAGACCCTTTTTTAGAATTTGAAGCGTTGGGTGCGTATATTGATGTTTTCTTTTGTAGGTTTTACAAAGTGGAATTCCAGATCATTTTGTATATTATGGATGTTTCACGGGATTATACTTTCAAGATGTGAATGTAGTAGTCTTTATTCATGTGATTTTATGATTCAAATCGAAACTTGAAATTTATATATTTGATTCTGATTCTATTATTGTATTCTGTTAATTAGTTGCTAATATTAAACTAAAAACACTCTTTTTCAAGATCTGTATAAGTTTACGCCTTCTGAAAATCATTTGTAGATCTTATGATTATTACGAATTTCATCAAAATTATATTCCATCTTTAATTGATTTTAAGTGAGCCTCAAATCTACATTTTTCTAAGGACCATGTAATAATTTAATTTTGGAGTAGATATGATTATTGCAAAATAAAAGGCAGCTTTGGATATTGATTTAGATACTTCTTGGTACGTTATGTTTGTGCTTTATTTTTAAAAAAAACAATTGAATTCTTTAATTTTGCACCAGTTATTTTCAGGTTTGCTGGAGGAATTGAGGTATGCTAAACAAATCGTTTGGGTTCAATCTCCTTAAGATCATCAACTTTTCTTGTCGAGCTCAAAGCTTCCTTGAGGTAATTAACTTTTGATATTTTTTTTAAATCAATAAACAAATCATATATATATATATATTTGGCTAATTACATATTTTTTCATTATTTCAGCGTAGTGACATGGAAAATGAGCTTCATTATTTCACTTTGGAGATTATTGCGTGACATCGACTCAAACCACACAAATGCTTAGCAGTAGGATTTTTTAATATTTATTAATTGATGTGGAATTGTTTCAATTTTTCATGAATTTACAGTTGTAATATTCACCTTATTATACGCAAACTTATATTATTTTAGTTTGACGTGAGTTTTAATATACAATGTTTGTACTGTGGATATATTTATTGAAACAAAATTTACATTAAAGATCTGATTTATTAAAACTATTGTATGTACGATTATAAATGCTTGATGTAATTCGAATTTTAATTTTTTAAATTAAAAACTAACAATTTGTGGGATTATAAGCCACCACAAATTACATTCTATTTAAATATTGATATCATATGACGGTTATAAATCTCCACAAGTTTAATATTTTAAAATATTCGGTTCATATTGTGGAGGGTATAAATCGACACAAATTGGCATTAATAACCGTCGCAAATTAAAAATTTATCGGATGACCTCGCTATAACGGATGGTCTATCCGCAATAGCGGTCCCGCTATAGCGGTTGTCTTCCGCTATAGCGGTCCCGATGGTAACAGTACCGAGAATCTGATTTCCAGCTAAATGCACTCGTCCCTCTTTCCGGTTACCACTGTCCTGACTTGTAAGTCCCGACATGGTCTTAAACCACCCTCAAGACCATTCCTGGCACTAAACGCATTAAAATCAAGCATAACATATCATAAAACACACCGAAATTTACAAGGAATTTACAACAATTAATTGTTCCCCGGCAATATCACCCTGCCAGTACACACTAATGACTCCCTTGTTCCCATGGTTCCCAACTAAATTCTGACTGACCTGAAACCGAAGCTTCCCTACAGTCACAGTTTCCAATCTTTAATCATCTTAACCAATGATAAGTCATTTCTAACATGCAGTACCCCTCTTCAAATCAAGACATTTAACAGACCGCCACAGTCTAAGGCACTCAAACTTTTTCTCTTGATGACTTTTCGTAAACTCCACATGCACATTAATTACAATACACACACATTTCAATTAAGTCACACAAAGTTGTACACACAACAATTCAATTTGAAGTCACAATCAATTTAATTCACAAGTTTCACCTTCGTTTGTACCATGGATGACCATTAACCGGTTGTCCATGCTCGCCACAGCCTCTCAGGTCAGATACCAATTGGAACCTTCTCGGTTCCAATTCCTCTTGCTTGTCCTATTGTAACTAAAGTACGGTGACCTCTCTTACCTAACTGAGATACCAATTGGAATCGAGAGATATCAATTGGACTCAACCCATACAAGCAAGTATAAATCGCACGAAGGAATGAAAGAAGGGTGACAATTCTTAGATTGCCTTATAGTTCCCCAAAAATTAGATGTGGACGTCAACACGCTGATCCGTAGGACTCTATTCGATATTTTGCTCTTGTACTGGGAGATCGGTAACCTAGGTTCTGATACTATCTGTCACGACCCAACCTACCGGGCCATGCGGGCGCCTACTCTAACCACCTAGATAGACGAACCCTTACCACCCGTCTCACAGGTAACTTGCAAAAATTAAAGTAACCCATTAAATTAATCCATTTTATACCTGAGGAAATCCCTTTTTACAAAACATGTTCAGAAGGTAGACTAATAAAAACTTATGAAAAAAGCAAATGGTAAGTCCCTGTCTCTGACGGACTTCCCCTTTACAACACTTTTAAAATACCCTCCCTAGGATTAGTCTAAACAGGTACAAGAGCTACTATAAGATGACACAAGAGGGAAAAGACACAACTTCCGCCATAGAAATCGAAGACAGAAACTGCTGGAGATCCTTATCGCCGTGAACCTATGAAATATCACCAACCTGCAACCAGACTATACCAAAAAGGTATAGCAAGAATAGAGTCAGTACAAACACACGTACCGGTAGGCATCATCGGTCGACCCGAATCCACTCCTACGATCATATGAGAAAACAGGGAAATACATGACTAAAATTAATATAACTTGGTTCCCATCCTCCAACTTTCTTCCTCTGCCGACTCCCTCATTCTCAAGACTCCCTAGTCACAATAACCTTAGACTCCCCAAGTAACCCAATCCTGAACTTCCAAAGTTTCAATATTCTAGACTTCCCAAGGAATAATACCCTAGACTTCCCAAGTCACCTTACCCTTCACCGATGTCCATATCCATACCTGGACTACCCTTCCCTTACCTAAGTCAACTGTTTTATCTATCCTTCAGACTTAACCCAGCTAACTGCCAACTCAACCACTTATACTCGTAACATTACTCACCAGAGTCCAACCCTCTACGAATCTCTAGTAAACCTTCTAATATGTTCGTGACAACTAGAACCACAACCCAGACTCTCAGTCTTCCTCCCAGTCTAACCACCACGTGAAATCCACCTACCAACCCTTGCTACATTTAATGACAACACTAGAGTTACATCTAATTCCTTTTACAGCACATGACCCAGACCCTCCAAGGATCCCCTTAACCACCCTCAGTGTTAAATGCTACCCCGGTCTATACCGAGACCGACCCTTAGTCATTAATCACAATTAATTCCCGACCATCTAGGCACACTCAATAATGATGACCTACAAGCATATATACATGAATAACCTCCCCTTTCTATTATCCAGACCCACCCCGGGATCTTTTCTAAACAACACCTAAGTGTCAATGATCAACTCGGCCTAACTCAAGACCAACACAACAGTTATACAGAAATTCCCGTCCCCTCAAGGACCACCCATTGACATCACAATTTCCACAACAGCTCGGTTCACTCAAGGAACCAATAACAATTATCACATTTCAATAAGCAACCCGGTTCACTCACGGAACTAATATCAGTCAATGCAATGCCATAATCACAATGCAATATGCAATAAGGTAAACCCGTACCAGGCGTGGTACCCGAGCCAACCGAATGTCAACAATCCACAGTCAAATAGATGAACAAACGACTTGTAAACCAACAAGCAAATACACTATTCAAATCACAGACTGTAAAGCAAGAACCTTAGACATTCTACACAACTCCCCTAAGTAATGTAATTCATACAAACACTTAGATATGAGTACAAGAATATACAACATTCACAGAAATTGTAAGCCATCACCTACCCATTTTTGAGTACAACAACAAACCATCAAATCCCGTCCGAAGACTATCCCCAGTTCACCCTTCTTATTCTAGAACATATAACGAGTGATTTCCCCTTTTACATAATCATATAAGCAGCTACACAATTTCCTTTTCCTAACCTGAGCAAGACCGCCGCTAAGTCTCAGGCCATAAACATTCCTGAAACCCCACACAATGAAATCATTCGAATTTAAGAGAAAAGAAACAAAGATGGCTGAACATTATATTTCATTGGTGTTTAAACAAGTCCCTCCACATTTATTCTACATGCAGCTGAATCCATATCAGTGTATGACTATAACAGCCAATTCAAGATATCTTTCTTGGACTATACGCTAATCATCAGAAAATGCCCTTTCTTGATGTATTATTACTGCTCGTTACCAGAATCAGAATCAGAATCAGAATCAGAATCTCCATCGATGAACTTGGCTCTCACGCGGCCACTTTGATGAGGATCAGCACCTGGGGGTGTGCGTTCAACAATAATCTCCGGGCGAGTGTTTTTGACGCTTGATATCTGCAACCGTCCATCTTCCTGCACATTCTTTTCTAGATTATATTTGGGCCGGTTGTTCTTGTTCAAACTTGGTATAAGTGGCGGCATATCTCTAACTGCAGTACTTTTCATTTCCTTTGAACTCTGTTGTTCCTCAAAATCACATTTTGCTTTCTCGTTTAACTGCAGGCTCTCCGTCAACGTCTCGTTGGGTTGGTGCTTATCATGATCATCATCAATGGCGGCTGATTCCTCCTCGTTGTTTGTGTTGGCCATATTGGATCAAGATTACAGGCTATATAAAGATGAAATGAATTAGAGAATTGTATACTGGAAATATGGACTAGGAATTAATAATTGATGGATGGATGTTAAAAGAAGAAAGAAAATGGGGAGAGAGTTTTGCATGAAAAATGAAGTTTCTTTCTTCTAGTTGATGACGAGTAATTTGTTATTTTCCATTCAAGTGGAACTATTTAATAAGAAGCTGGAAGAATTAGAGCGCGGGAACAGCAAACTCAAAACAAAAAACTTACTGCAGCGCGCTAACTCGTTTTAACCGTTTCCGTTATAACTTTGGGAATTAAATAACGGTAACTCGTCCTCAATAGATTCTGTGGGCCCAACTCTGAACTTGTTGAGTATTTATTGTGTCATTCAATATTGAATTTGATGTACTCCCTCCGTTCCTTTTTAGTTGTCATGTTTCACTTTTCGAAAGTTAATTTAACTAATTTTTAAAGTTAAATAAATTAAATTAATTTGATATTTTAAAATTTAAATTTATATATTTAAAAACTATATAAAAAATACTATAAATTACAATTTTTTTCATATCAATATGATAAAAGAACTACATTTAAAAATGTTAATCAAAATTTATATTGATCGACTCTTAAAAAAGAAATTATGACAACTGAAAAGAAATGGAGAGTGTAATTCAAAAAGCAGTTAGTTTAGTTATTGGTAGTTGCGAAGTGGGAACTACTCCCTCCCGATTATTTTATTTGTAACTTTTTTTTGACACTCCTTAATAAACAATAAACATATTAGCAGCTAATTTGACTAAATTATTTTTATTTAATATTTTTTTTTTCATTATATTAATATCTTTTCATATTTATGGCTAAGTGTAAATGTGGAAGCTAACAACTAATTATATCTTGATTTTTAAAATGATAATTATTTTAAACCATCTATTTTTAGTATAGATGACAAATAATATGATTCAGAGGGAGTAAAACTTTAAATTAACCTAGTGATCTTAAACTAAACATTTAATGTATCAAATATTCTTTAATCGTGTGATCTTAAATATGTTATGTGAAAATTTTATGTTAAAAGTTACAAAAAAATAATATTTTTTTAAAACAGATTAAAATAAAATAAATAAATTGAAATGGAGAAAGTACCGTCAAAGTCGTACTCGAGCTACTGTCAAAGGTGGCCAGAAGGTGGCAAAACTATTTTAACTTATCTAAAAGTTGGATTAATTTGTGCTATGTATTTAATTACTAGACACCATATTCTGTACACAGCACGAGTTCAATATTTGAGTCAAGTATGCATACATTTTGAGAAGTTGATAAACGCTAATATCCATGGAGAATTGCAATTAGGAAGAAAAAATTTGAAACTTAAATTTGTTGAGGATATTTTGATACAAATTAAATAAGTTTTTTTCTTTAGCGTTATATTTGGCAATTGTGTTCCTAGATTGCCCATAGCAAGACTGATGCAATCTTTTAAAATAACTGCTGACCAAATTTGAGGTATCATTACTCCTTAAAATTTGAGAGTGGAACATTGAATTGAAAAAATAACCAAGTTATAAAATTACAAGTAATTAAATATCAAGTAAAAAGAATAGCTGACTAAAATATATAATTTTCTTATAATTACTTTTATATTATAATGTTACTTTACTAAAATTAATAACATATTAATTTTAAAATTTTCCTTTTATTCCCAATGAAATAATTTATATCCATATAAATATTTAATAATCGTGTTAGACCACAAATTTTAAAAAAATAAAAAATATAGTGCCAAGTTAAATAGTGCAATATAAAATGAGACGGAGGGAGTATATTTTTTTTCATACAAAAGACTAACTAATATATACGTACAATAGTATATAAATTGAGATTTTTTTGCGTACAAAAGACTAATATATACGTACATAGTATAAATTGAGATAAGATCATATTATGAATTTGAATAGGAAAATACATATTTATTGGCAATAAACAATTTTGATAGAGCTGGAAAAGTGGGATCCACGCGAGGGAGTAAGTGTGGAATGAAGAGGCAAATGGACCCACATTTTAAAAAAGCTTTTGAGCTTTTGACCAGGGAGTAAGGTGATGTAGGGTGAGATCAGCCAGGGAGAATTTGGAGAAAATCATTTTAAAATTTATATTGCAACCCACAATTAGATACTTTTTCAGTCAATAATGTTGCCACAATTTCTTGTACATTTATCAAAATGCCTTTGAAGTGCCAAAGCAAACATGTTGATCTGCTACCTTCTTTGGCACAAGAAATTCCCTCTTATAATATAAGAGTATGTTGCAAACACAGCAATTAAAACTTAGTACTCTCGTTGTCTCATATTAGTTGATCACTATACTAAAAATAATTATCTCATATTAGTTGACCATTTTACTAAATCAAGAAATTATTAATTGATCTTTTTCCATATTACCCCTGCAATTAATTCTTCTTGAAAGTATTCACACTTGTTTGTAAAGTTCTAAAGAATTTTCTTAAGGAGTAAATTAGCAAAACTATCTTCTTATTTATGATTTTTTAAGTACGTGTAAAAAGAAAAGTGATAAACTAATATGAGACCGAGGGAGTAAGTGTTAGGGGACCCATTGTTTAGATTATTTAAATTCAAATAATATTTTGAGCAAATTAATTTATGTATCCGCTAGTTTATTAACTTAACTCATTTTAATTCATGCAAATACAACCCACCCTAGCTCAGAGATCAAATTAATGGAAAAACTCTTTGGCATATATGATTTTTTCAATTGAATAAAACAAACTAAGAACACATAAGATATTTCGAACGGTATTCAATTATGTACATGGCGATGCTAAAAAGAATTACACTATACTTAGTTACCATAAAGAAACATATAATTCTCATTGACAATAAAACAGAAGACTTTAGGCTGGGTAAGTGCACAAATATTCATTTTTGGAATCTCTATTTTAACTTGTGCTTGCTTTTTAAATTTTTGGGATCACCACTGATTCATTAAATCATACTTTCTTTATCCCATATTAGTTATCGACTTTTTCTTTTATGGCTCTTAAGAAATCATAAGTAAGATGAGTACTTTTACTAGTTTACTCTTTATCCACTTCTTTGAAGAAAAAAACAACTTTTTGGCACTTAGAAGCTTGTTTAGGCAATAAACATTGATTGTAGGGGTAAAATGAAATTTTTTTAATTAATTTTGTCTTGAGATAGTAAATGAACAAGTAATTTAAGATAAGTATTTATAGTAAGATGGACCACTAATATGGGACGGAAGAGTATTTTTGAGAAATGAATCTTCTTCGTAAGGAGTGTCTTCAGTGAAACTTGTCCCTCACAAAAAGACAAGGGAAACAAAGAAGTGAATATCACTTATACACAATTTGTCAATTATCAAAACTTCAAATGATAAATATGGTAATTGGGCTCTAAAGTGTAGTGCTTTATGGAAATTCCTCTTTATAAAATCATGTAATCATCAAGCCAAAAAATAAAAGAAATTTGTTGCTGCTCAGGATCGAACTGGGGACCTTTAGTGTGTAAGACTAACGTGATAACCACTACACCACAGCAACTTACGGTTCATATACTAGCATTACTGCTAATCATACTAAGTAGATAGAGTAAACAAGTATAAACTACGCAATTCGTCAATCGTCATTGTAAACACAGAGTGTCATGATTAGGTGAGGATCGATAATCTAATATGTGGATTTACGTGAACTTGGTAGCTTTTGCCCAAACCATGTTTATGTATTGAGAGATCCACCAATGCTTATAAATATTTGACTTCCTACCCAGTTATTATTGTAATATTAACTTGAGGTCGCTATAGGAACCTATAAACTTCAAATCTTGGATCCTACTTAGGCTAGATAAATCTAAAGAAATAGAACAAATTCGTCAAGCTGGACCAGCACATTTAGCTCTTATAGTCATTCTCAAAAAACAAAAAAGTCTTATAGTTGAGCTCAAACTGCTTTAGATGTGTTGTTCAATCAAAAGATCTGTCATAAAAATTAAGTCATCTGTTCCTTTTGCATCTTCCATTCTAAAGCAAAGGTGCAATGAGGTGGAAACAACACTTTTCCCATCCTAAAAGATTTCTTAAAGAGATCTTTCTTTACAAAGAACAGAGAAGAAAGCATAAAACCATAAATCAATCACAATAATTAACAATCTGCCTATGTTTTCATGTGTCTATTTTCCATATACCCTTGTTTGGATTTGAATGAGTAATCCTGACTACTTTATGTTTTGAATCCCGCCTTTTCTTGTTGACGTATTGGTGAGAATCAGTATCTACTTTTACCACATCAACTTTCACTATGTGGTGATCAGAAGTTCCTTTCGAGGAGAAAACCGAGTAAGAGCCTGGAACAAACTTGTATGGTGAATCGGATGATGAGAGTACGTAATCCACTCGAGTCCCATACTTGCAAGTTCCCTGCACGCCTGTACAATTTTAACAAGATTTGAGCCAACAGTACGAAACAATTGTCATATACTAAATTGAAACAGAAGGAATATCTTAAATTGTTATATAAAATGGAACATTATAACTTATGGATTCGACAATAAGAGATTAGAAGAGTTGCTTACTCTGTCCTTTGGCGATCATGACAACAGACTCGCATTCCCCAGCAAAATCCTTAGCATCAGTATATTCTTTACTCTTCAAATACTTCATTACCTCGACTTTTGGTACTGGCTTTCCCATCTCTTCATAATACTGGAAAATGATAATTCAAACTGAATGAGGAAAGAAGCAAACACTATATGATTTGATTTCTTCTTTTCGAATTTGGGATATATGTTCATTGTACCTTTACAATTTCTGTCCATCTTTCTGTAGAGTAATCTGTTTCGTCAAGAGAATTTAGACCCCCCGCTAAAATGTGTGGCTTATCAGATGATTGGATTATTGCATTTATCTGCTTCATTCGCCAATTCTCATCCAAGTGATCAAGGTGCGTGCAGTAGAAATTTAATTCTCCAACTCGAGGAACATCAATTGTTGCCTTCAGAACATTTCTGCATTCACCATAAAAGATTAACATCCTTTCATTAGATGCAATAGTCTCTTTATACATTGCGCTATAGTCCCGTGCTTCTCTTGTAAAATTGAATCAAGTGCTTATGTACATCTAGACAAATGAACTACCATAATTGCATATTACTGCATAAATACTACCCTTAGATACTCGCACAATGGACTGCTAAAGTTAACCACTTACAAAAATACAAACTAGTAATTTTGACATACATATTCCATAAGAAAGATATATATTTTACCAGAGGTCTAAGACCAGATAATTGAACTTAGCAAGTTACTGTATCTGATAAAAAAAACTGCAGATTTTCTGTCACTTATATATTATACGTAATAAAATACTCTGGACACGCTAAATTTCTACATTTCCAGAAACTTTTGAGTTGGATGATTAATCTTTCTGTAACTTTATTAATTCATTTAAGTTTTGCTTTAGGTTGGCATAAGTTTGTCATGACATAGAAAATGCAGTAAGGTACAACATGGATCACACATAAAGTACTTTGGGAATTAAAAATGAAGTTAACTAATACAAAGTTCCTGGAACATAAGGTGTACTAAAGAGTGATAATGGTGCTTTCCCTAATTTTAGCATCTTTAAATTTGTAATTTATTCGAGGAAAAAAGAAAAGAAACAAAAAACAAAAGAATTAACCTAAATAGCTGTCCACGCAACTACCTAGTTAGCAGTCCACCCAACTGCTTAAACTAAAAATAGTTGTAAGATGTATAATATGTATATAACCATGTATAATATATGCATATGGATTGGAAAAAGTAAACAGTGAACCCGACGGGCTATTTGTTTAAAGATTCCGAAAAACAAAAAGGAAGAAACAAAAATTGGGTGAAGGTTTACTGCTTGATTCACAGTAATACTTATGGTGTATTTGTATGATTGAAAATCTGCCAGCACTTTTGAATTGCATCATTCATAAACGGTTTAGCTTGTATAGTGTAAAAAAATATTTATACAATCAGTAATCACACATAAATTTTGATAAGCATTAATTAGTACCTGAAATCGGATTCATCAAAGATCTTTTGGATCTTCCAAGACTTAATTGGCCACTTTGACATAATAGCATTACCATATTCAGGAGCCCAACTCTCTGCAAAAACATAATTCATCCCTAAAGCATCAGCCAAATCCGATAATGGCTTCATACCTTTTTCCTCCTCTGCTTTAACATCTTGCAAAGCCAAAATATCAGCATTCAATTCTCTCAACACTTCAAGAACACTTCTTGTGATTCTATAGCTCTGACTATCGATACGAGGCATACTCACTGTAGACCTTAATGGAGCTTTTCCCCTACATATACCACTCCCCAAAAACCTCTCACTATCACTTTTCTTCAGGGATATTTCGTTATCTGGTAAATTTATCGAAACCCTTAACTTTGATTTGGCAAATTTTTGCTTCTTTAATAGAAGTGTATCAGTTTCTTTACTGGGGTGAAGTGGAGAATGTTTGAGAATACTCTTAGGACGATCATTTGTTGATTTCGCTCTTGAATTATAGTAACCATCGAATTCGTCATTTTCGAAATCAAACCTAGCTGACCTGTCAGTGCAACTACTCTTCGGGAGTGCTGGTGCCATGGAGAAAAGGGCAGCATTGAATGTAGCAACACGTATTGTACGTCCAGTTTTAGAACCACCCAATTCACCATTACTGGGATGAATTGCTGCAGACCCATTTGGGTTTGGTTCTAATTTGTCTGGATCAATTTGAGAATGGGATTTGGAATTGGATTTTCCTATGTGTTTGACACTAATCTTGATTTTGGTTTTTGAACGGCGGCGTATAGGCGGCCACCGTAGGCCAAAACAGAGGCGTTTCAGCTTTTCGTTGAGGACTTTTAGCATGACCAAGAAATGGGAATTTGAACAGAAATGGTTGACTGAAGAGAAGAGTGACACTAATATAAGTATTTGTGATCACTAATTTCGTATAACGGGATGGATATGATCTTTTTATTCGATATGAATTAATCGAGACAGTAAATTTAGAGTGAAGAGTTTGGTTGTGAGTAGACTTGGAGGGACTAGAAGGAGTCTAAAGGAGAATGGCTTGGTGACACGTGGCAGTTTGTTTTTGGGGTTTTCTGTTTTGATCACACAATTTTTTGTGTTCTGTTGTTGTAGTGAAAACAACTTGTGAAAGGCAAATGGCAATGTTTGTCAAAGAGAGAGAGGTGGGGTGGCTAACTGCCCCCCAAGAGGATAGCTGGGTGGGTGGGTGGGAGGGCAGGGTGTTTATTGGACAGTAGAGATATGTCTGTTTAGACTTTTGATTAAAGATATGAATATTAAAATAAGAATAATTAGAAACAGGTTCTGAAAACTCAACTACTCCCTCCTAATCCATTCGTCATATCTTCAATTTTTTAATATGTTTGCTGTATTCAATGTCAATGTTACTATACTACAAGAGGGAAGTTTCTGCCGAAACATACCTGCTTTGGCAGATTTTATTGGCTAATGGTTAATTTTACTTTGCTTCTTTATTAAATTTAATTTAATATTTTAAATATTTATAAACTATATAAAAAATAATATAAGTTATAATTCTTCTATGAAAATATGATTAAAAAAATATATTTTAACTCTCATTTTTACAATAACCTTTGATATTTTAAAAAGAAATTAAGATTGGTGTTAAACTATTAAAAAGAAATTAAGATTGGTGTTAAATTATTAAAAAGAAATTTTTGATAATTTATATATTTCAAAATTACGTTAAAAGTACTATAAATTACAATAATTATTAGCTTAAAATACTTTTAAAAAATTTATTAAATTATGAATAAATTTTTTTTGATTTGACTCTCAAAATTTCTTCTTTGTCACATAATTTAAAATAGAGCGAGTAACATATATTGAGCCATGGCACGGGCTCCTATATCTAGTTTAAAAAAGAGAAAAATTCATAAAGAGAATGAGAGAGCGGGGAGAGGCAGCGAGAGAGAGATAGAGAAAAAGAGAGAGAGAGGGAGGGAGTTTTAAGAAAATTAACCAAGAGAGAGAGGGGAGAGGCAACAAGAGAGAGACAGGAGAGAGGCGAGTGAGACTGAGAGAGATGCTATAAAAAGTAATGTATAGTTATAAAATATTTTTTTTAAAATGTAGCTATGTAGTCTAATTAGACATGAATATTTATAATGTTATGTAATTTTTCCTTACAATTGTTTTTAAAAAAAATGTCAATGTTACTTGAGTTCTTTCTTTGATGTACCAATAATCCGTGTAGAAAGGGTATACCGTGATATTGGTATGGCAATATTTATATGTATAGAAGGTTTATATTAAATTAATAAATATATAATATGTATCTAAATATATATAATTATAATTTAATCATAGTTAAATTTTTTTATATATATATATATATATATTGTCAAATTGTTTAATTATAATTAATTTTAGTGATCTGGTATAAAAAAGTATAACTTACACATATTTATATTAGACGTGTACCAGGCAAATTAATCCATAGAAGGTCAATATTTAACTTACAATTACAGTTATTATTTTATTCTATACTATATTAGTGAGTCAAGACAGATAGTCAATACAAATGAGAATGTAACATCGAGGAGAGCTTTTCTTGCTGGGAAAGCCACGTCACCCAAAACCCGGCGGGCACTTCTCCCCAATGCACAAGAGAAAATATCAACAATATTCTCGTAGTATCATTCGATTTTGAGAGTCAATTAAAAAATAATCACAGGTATTTATATATATATTTTTAATTCTTCTAGGACCCGGCACTCCGATCTTGGCTCAGCGGTAAGCTTGCTTATCGTGGTGTGCCAGGTCCTGGGTTCGAAACGTCCCTTCAGCGAAGCTGGGGTGAGGACGCGTAGGTTATGCCCTCCCCGACACCTACGGAGTAGGTATGAACCGGGTCGACCCCTTTCTCTTTTATATATAGTAGATGTTGAACCCACTTGGACCTCTTCGTGTATTTACTTTTTATGTTTTGAACCCCTTAGTAAAGATCCTAGCTCCGCCACTGGGTAGAAGTGTCGGGTGGTGGAGATGGGATCGACTACGTGGATGGGATGAGATGAAGTGTGTTGAAGGGTAGGAAGGACACAATCAATATGAAACATCACTTGTGAAACTTGTTTTTGTTTTACTTTCACTAGTAAAGTGTCATTTTCCTCGTTTTAAAAATCCTTTTCCCATAAAAAAATATTTTTCAAAAATTTAACCAATCGAATATGAAAAAATTGAAAAGCATTTTTTATCCATACAGAACACACCCATAATCTGCGTTAGGCGGACGAGTGTTTAGATTTGGATAATTAATACGTCATTACTATATTTGATTTGTGTCATCGTTATGGTTTTATTTTATTTATTTTAATTACCTCAATAAAGGTTTATTCTTTCTTCTTTTCTTTTTGCTATTAATAAATTAATAATGCAGGCCAAAGAAGCAACTAGGACCACTTTAACACAAAGAAATTAATGAAGAAAAGAAGATGAAGACGTAATTTCAATAGAAATTCAAGATCATAACATGTGTTTGGTATGAAGGAAAATAATTTTTAGAAAAATAAATGAATTTTTTATATACTTTTTGTACATATTCAATAAGTAAGCCAAAAAAAAATTATCCTAAAATATTTATATATAATCTAGACAAATAATATGTGTGTTGGGGTTGGGATAAGTGTAAAGACATGACACCTGAGCCTAACTCAACCCCATTCCATATACGATGTGAGACTCTTAACACTCCCTGGCTCTGATACCATGTAAAGAGAGGTCTTCATCCTAACTCACACTCCAAAAGCTAGCTCATGAGGGGAGGATTGTCCAAGTCCATTTAAGCAAACCACCAGTTCATTCCCCAATCAATGTGGGACTTTTACCCACTCTAACACTGTAAAGATAGGTCTTCAGCCTAACTCACACCCCAAACCCAAGTCCATATAAGCAGATCCGTCAGTTCATTCCCCAACCAATATGGGATTTTTACTCACTCTAACACCCCCATTCACGCCCAGGGTCCAACTGGAGCGTGGATCGGGAGCCCAAATGGGGATGGACCTGGCTCTGATACCATGTAAAGATATGGCACCTGGGCCTAACTCAACCCCAAAAGCTAGCTCAAAGGGAGGAGGATTGCACAAACCTTATAAGGAGACCAATTACCCATTCCATATACGATGTGAGACTCTTAACAGTAGGGGAGTCAGGTGGTGAGGATAGGAGCTACGTGGGTGGGTGAAGATAAAGCGTATTGAAGGTAGGGAGGACAGTGGCGTAGCCTCATGTAAGCCAGGGTGTGCAGTTGAACACCCTTCATCGAAAAATCATACTACATATGTAGAAAATTATAGGAAGTATATAGGTCAAAAATTATTTTTCATACATATATATTAAATTTTGAACACCCTTAACGAAATTTCTGACTTCGCTACTGAGAAAGGACACAATCAATGTGAAATATTACTTGTGCAACTTGTTTTCTTCACTTTTATGAGTGAAATCATTTTCCTCATTTTAACAAACGTATTTTTAACCGATCGAATACGTGAAAATTGAAAAACATTTTTCATCCGTGCCAACGCACCCATAATCTACGTTAGATTTATAAGGTTTGATAGCACTGCCAAGACCAACAAACAAACAAAAGCAGACGAGCGTTTAGATTTGGATAATTAATACGTCATTACTATATTTGATTTGTCTCAACGTTATGATTTTATTTTATTTTATTTATTTTGTTTACCTCAATGAAGGTGTATTCTTTCTTTTTCTTTGTTGCTCTTTGCGAGCATTGAGAAAGAATAAAATTGACAATCTCAGTTCATATTTCAAAAAATAAAATAGATAATTCATGTATTTCGTTAAAAGAATAATAATAAAAAAGGTATGTGGAAGAAAGAAACTTTAAAAGAGAGAAAATTTCGCCCCTAAATGACCACTAGAATTAATCAATTAATTAAACTTAATCATGAAGTCAGGTTAAGATGTCAATTTTGACAAAAAGAGATAAAATAAATCCCTATATATCTTCAATTTTTTGTTGAAAATTCAAAGTGAAACTAATTAATTAATATGATATGATTTGTTCACTTTAAGCTATATTCTCATGATTGTTTTAAAAAAGATCTTGCGTCATTAAAAGTATTCTTACATCACATATATATAATACTTTTCTCTTATTCATAATAAAATTATAATATGAAATATCGTTCGCACCAATATTATCATTGTTACATCAAGGGGCGCTGGAAAATTATTTGGTCCCCTTTTACATTATTTTACACTAGTAGTATAATGATTTAGACTGAATTTGGCATATGCATGCATTTAATTTAATTTTACAAGTAGATAAGACACTGATTATGAAAAATGAGAAGACAGCTCTTATTTCGGCTGCCTCTTTTGTATGCTTGTGTCTTTTCAAGATTCCCCTTCTCATTTATCATTATCTACATATAATTTAATCATTTCATTTAACTAAGATCCTCTTTCACCCTTTAAAGAGGCTAATCACAGCTATCTTCCATGCCTAATGATTCTTGTTGGGCCTTAAAATAATACAAACGCAATACATGCGGAATTAGGATTTGAAATTTAGGAGTTTTGAAATCTAGCCATGCACAAAGTTATCTTAGGTGAAGGATGGTCCTGGATCCGATCCGATATACACTCTTTGTCAAAAAATTATATGATATACAAAAGTTAAATATTAGTAGCTATTGTGAGTATATATTTAATTCTGCACATTCTTAATATAATTGAGAAGAAAATTTGTACACCTTGCTAAATTCCTGGATCCCCCACTGATTCTAGCTAGTCCTTTTTAGTTATTGAATTTTAATTTAATAATTTATACATATATTAATGAATTTCTTAAAACAAATATAAAATTTAAACAAAAATTACTAAATTCGATCAAATTTATAAGCTATTTACTCTAGCCCCGCCCTAGTACTGTGTTAATTGGGTTGTAGGTTGTGTATCCTTTGAATATAATTGAGATTTAGAGAGAGAGACAATATGTTAAAGAGGAAAACAAGGTCTAACTAACTAAGATTTTCCAGCTATTATAAATGATGTGACGTTAGAAAGGTAATTTTCTATGTTAACAATTGTTTAGACTGATTAAGATATTCTAATCGTACCGGCCCGAAGCATATTCCCTCTAATGATTAAAAAAAACGAATCCAAAATTTAAAATTGAAAAATTGTCGAATTATCATCGCATTTATTATTATTTCCTCGTTTTTTAATATGACACACTAGTAAAAAAAAAGTTTTTCCCATTGCAAATTATGAAAAAATTATGTTATAGAACATGATTTTTTCACTCATTTTTCATCGGACTAGCTCAGTGAAAAATGCACTATGAGAAATAAATTCTCACTAAAATAGTGAGAAACTTACTAATTTTTCATATAATTTCTTTTAATATTTTCTTTTTCCACCAATTCAAAAATATGTGTAAGAATAGCCACCGAATATTTTTTAGTAGGAAATTCAGTAAAAAAAAAAGTTGTAATCTTTTTGACAGTGACACTCTTTCATTTAAATGATCCAATGGACCTTTGTACTTTTTCGAGTTTGTAATATGAATATCTTTACTTAACCCTTTGTTATCTGAAACCCTCAACCCATCAAAACATAAGATTTTAAATTATTTTTGAACTACTTACTTGAGCGTGTAATACGAACACTGACACGTAATTAAAAAATTAATTCCTAAATAACACGTAAAAAATTACGTGAAATAGACTTAAAATCCTCAGAATCCGTTTCATTTTCTCATTCTTATTTTTTCTTCTAGACACTCGTACTTACACTTTTTACTTTTTCCTTCGTTTTCAATGAAATCTTCGACTGTTCTTATTGTTTTAAGGCGTTATTGAAGCTATCTATGTAACTTTATCTTAATTATTGTCCTAATTATTTCATATTCGAGTTTATCTTAATTATTGTCCACAATAATAGACATGAACTGTCATGGTGAGAAAAAATACAATGATAAAAAATGGGGTTAAAATTAAACTGAAAATACGCGAAAAACAGAGAAGTATAATGACAACAAAAAAAATTAACAGAGAATAAATTTAGAGAGAGAAGATAGAAAAGAAGGCAAAAAAAAGCTTGAATTTGTCCAACAATGGTGTTGAAAGCAAATATGGAAGAAAATTGCTAATATAAGCCCTAATTTGACTGTTGGGCCCTTTTACAAGATCTCACGTTCCTTTTTTTTTTTTTTTTTTTTTGTATCACACATTCGTTGGTGATTTATGCCACATAGAATGTCATGTCAAAAAAAGAGTTTTAAAATCTTGTGTTTTGATGAATTGAGGGGTTCAACATTACAAACTCAGACAAGTACAAGGATCCATTAAATCATTTTTCCTTTTTAGTATGTTCCTACCAGAATAATACTCTGGGGTCGTTTGGTTTGAAGACAAATTATGATGGGATTAATTTTGTTGGAATTAGTTATCCTGAGATTAATGTTGTTGAGAATAGTTATCCTAAAATTAGTTATCCTGGGATTAGTTTTTATTGAGTGTTTGGTTTGTTGCATTAAAAATAATATGCATTGGATAATTTCTAAAAATAAGTTATTTACTTACAAAAATACCCTTCATCTTATTTAAAAGATGTGAAAATTGATGAATAAAAGAGATTTGAGGAGGTATTTTTGTCATTTTAATTATTTTATCATGTGATAGTTATCCCAGGAATGTTATTCCACCCAAAGATAGGGATAACTTATCACATCACTAAATATTAGTCCTGTGATAAGTTTATCCCAAACTTTATAACCAAACAAGAGATTAAGATTAAGAGGCACTAACAATTTATCCCGAAATTATTTTAATGTCACATGTAAGCAAATTAAAAATGAGAGCGAATTTGAATGATTTTATTCAAATACTAACATTTACTTAAATACAATTAAATGTAACTAACTTGACTAAATTTAAGGAACTAATCTAACAACTTATTTTAATCTTATAGATAAGATTAGATAGATTATTCAAATTAATTTAAATAATTAAACTAAATCTACTTCTAACAAACTGATAGCAATTGATAACTATAAATCTACTCCTAACAAACTGATCAGTGATAACCATGAGTTTATCTCAATAACATATTCCAAAGATTTTTCTTTCTTATTCCCTCCGTTCCTTATTAGTGGATTACTTCTTTTGTTTTCAAGCATGTTAAGAACTCATAAGTAAGAAAGTAGTTTACTAATTCACTTCTAAAAAATTTCTTTAGAATTTTATAAATAAGTGTGAATATTTTTTTAAAAAATTAATTACAAAAGTAATATAAAAAAAATTTAATTAATACTTTCTTGATTTAGTAAGGTAACCAATTAATATGAAATAATTATTTTTAGTATAGTGACCAACTAATATGGCACGGAGGGAGATATGCAGTAAAATTTATGCAAGTCAAACATTTTCACAAAAAAATAAAGGGAAGGATGTAACTTTCAAGAACCAAGGCACATGCAACATTAAATTTTGCTAATTAATATGCTTTAAAGATTTTCCTTAATTACTAGCTCTAATAGAATAATTAGAAACTTTGAGCGCCATCATATGTTCTTGTAATTAAAGGTTCTAGTTCTTCTGCTAATATGCTTAAGAGTTGTTTTTTTTTTTAAAAAAAGTTCAATTGATTAGTCCAAAAAAATGATAAAGAATATTTGTTACTTAGATGCCATTAATAATCATGTGCTGAGTACTTGAATATTAATATATTATGTCAAGTGAGGACATTAGTCTCCTAATATAAATTCGAATTAGCAAAAGTACTTAAATCAGGTTGTCATAACTCTTCTGGTACCAACTTTAATTTTGCTAAAGCATCATTAACTAGTAATACTTTCAATTTATATGTATGTACCTTTTTTTTTGGTCTCTTTAAGAAAAATGACATATTTAATAGTAACTTGTTAATTTCAATATTTTATATGGATCTTTTGGTTCATTAAATACATTTTACCTTTATAATTATGAGATTAAAAAAAATTCTTACTCAATTCCCTTAGAATAAATCATTTTGGCCACAATGGCCCAAATTTTATAATAAATTCTATTCACACTATAAATTGGTTTTGTATTTGACATTCTTACCTTTTCCCTTCAAAATTTATTATTGTCTCATTAATTATTTATTAGTTACATTTTTCAATATATGAGAAAGTCCCAATACGTGAGAAATTGACAAATTCCCATAATGTTATACTTGATCATTTATTACAATAGCAATTAAATAATTTTTTTGTTGAAAAAAGTTCTACGTTATTTTTATTTTTAAAGGTGCACAATATATTTAAATTAAAATATTTAAGAATTGCAAATCTAAAATTATGCATATTTAAAATTTAAAGAAACATTCATTAACTTAAACTAAAAATATTTAAGAGTCTTAAATCTATATTTTAGCATATTTAAGTAACTTTTTTAAATATAAATTTAAAATTATTTTAATAATGACAGTTAAAATTCAAAACACTTTAAATATAGTAGACATCGCCACGTTATAGAAATCATATCATTCATAAGTATCGTCTTTAGTTAACAACAATTTAAGAAAGTCACACATTAATATTATAGTCTTGCACCACTATGTTACGACGATCTGATAACCTGTGAATCATTACTTATATTTGTTATTAATATGATTTTTAATTAAGTAAATTATTAATTATTATTTAAATAAATTTTTAAATTACATATTTAAATAAATTTTTAAAATATAATTTGAAAAAATTTCAATAACGACAGTCAAACTCAAATTACTTTAGACATGGTCGATATCGACACATTATAAAAATCCTATAATTCATAAGTGTCGACCCTAGTTAACAACAACCTAAGAGAGTCACACATTAATATTATAACTTTGCGCCCCTATGTTATGTCGATTTAATAACTTGCGAATCATTACTTATATAATTTGTTATCAATATGATCTCTAATTAAGTGATTTTATTAATTATTATGTTTAAATAAATTTAAACTGCATATTTAAAAACTTTTTAAATAATTAAGAAATATTTCAATAACAATAGTCAAAACTCAAAACACTTTAGATTGGTAGATATCGATGCATTATAGAATCATATAAATCATATAGTTCATAAATGTCGATCCTAATTAACAACAACCCGATAGAGTCACACATTAATGTTGTAATCGTGTGCCCTAATGTTATGTCAATTTGACAACTTGCAAATTATTACTTATATTTGTCATAAATATGATTTCTAATAAGTAATTTTATGAATTATTATGTTTTAAATAGATTTAAATTACATATTCAAATAGTTTTTAAAACGTAATTTGAAAATATTTCAATAAAGACTGTAAAAAAAAATACTTTAAACATGATAGGCATCGACATATTATAGAAATCATAAATATTATATAATTATAAATGTCGACCTTAATTACTTACACTAAATTTTTTTATACTATGACTCAATTAAGGATATATAGACCCTTCATATTTTGAAAATCAATCACTTACGACTTCAATACTCCGGCGTCTCATATTAGTTAGTCACTTTTCCTTTACACTCATCTTAAATCATAAATAAGAAAGTAATTTTTACTAATTTACCCCTTAAGAAACTTTTTTGAAACTTTACAAATGAGTGTTCACACTTTCAAAAAAAATTAATTACAAGGATAATATGAGAAAAATTTGATCAATTCTCTCTTAATTTAGTAAGGTGGACAACTAATGTAGGATAACTATTGTTAGTAAGGTTACCAACTAATATGGGACGGAGGGAGTATTATGAAAATCCTACAGTTATATCCCTCAATAATGTTATCCTTATTTTGCTAAAAATAATAATTAAACCTTGTATATAATGGTAATCTACACAAATAATAAAATATTATAGTTAAATAAAATTATAAATAATTTACGTATTTAAAGTAAAAGAAAATAATTACTAATACTAGTTTATTTTATTAAATAATTTGTATCATTTTCTATTTTTAAAAAATATTTATTATTTTTTGTTCAAATGCATCGTTTTAAAATTTTGTAAGAATAACTTCACCAAAATCTTTTATTTATGGTTTCAGTTTATCGTTTAATAATTATATTTTGATATATTTAGTTATGGATAAATTTTATAGGAGATGTAAGTGTAGAATCTTTATACATAAAAAAGTGTAAGTATTTAATTTTAAGATATCGAGAGTGTATTTAAAATTGGGTTATATTATAAAAGTATTTAATGTGTTAATCATTTATATACAAAAAATTTGAAATTAAATCTCATAAATGGTGAATATATTTCTTGTGATTTAAAAAATTGCTTACATTGTTGAAGTTTCACGAAAAAATAAAGTTAATAATTTTTTTTCTTTTAATTTCATTTTATAGGGTGTATTGACCCCATTTTTTTTAGAAGAGCCAGCGAAAAAAACCAAATAAGAAGAAGAATTAACATGATAGAAAAAAAGAAGAAGAAAAAGAATTGAAGAAGGAATGATCATTAAGTGCTTTAATAGGTGGGACCCAAAGAGTTCATTTTGTCAAAATACTAAATGGCTCATCAAATATAGTGTATGTTTTCAGGGAATAGTAAAGAGTAAAAAAATTAGCTTTATTTTGGAGGGAAAAGGTTATTATTATCTTTTTATAATTGTGGTCAAATTATGGCCAAATTTTTGTGGCCATTTAGCAGCACTCAATTCCTTAAACATCGTATTTGATCAAACTATGACACATAAAATGAAATGGGGGTTTCAAATAATTTCGGTGGATTTAATTCTTCCATTTCCTGCTCTTTCTTTGACAAAAGCTAGTACAAAATGCCAGTTAATTAAGTTGATCTTTAGTATTCTCTAGTCTCCCATGTTCACAACTCTAATTTTGATTAACATTTCTTTGCTAAAAGCTAAAAGGTGTGATATGACAACACAGAAAAACATAATATATATCAATTAAGAATTTCTTCAATATAAGCATCAATAAAGACAAGAAAGGACAAAAGAGCCAGGTCTAGAAAGTTTAAACCCCTTACAATAAGAAATTGACCTATTGCGCAAATGCGTAAAGTTAGACTAACTACCAGTAGTATTGTTTTTATTTTTTTAACCCAAAGTCTGGTATTCATTTTTAACCTGATTGCGGGAATATTTTATTTTGAAGGTAAAATGATCCCTATCAAAAGTAGTTTTATATCGGCGGGATCAAATTCGTATATGTAATCCCAAGTAATACTTATTCTTTTTACACAGATATCCAGTATTAGACAACTTCCAGGCAAAACCACTTTTCTTTTTCTCGTTTGCATTTGAACATATATGACTGAAACTTTAGTCAATTTAAACATATGTTTTATAGACATACATGAAAAAATTAAAAGAGTGTTAAGTGAATTTGTTAGATTTGTTGTTATTTTGACGAAATTAATGATTGAGGTTTATTTTTTATGATATATGAAAGTTATATTTCAAATTTGAGCTTATTTAGATTAGATTTGTATATTAAAATTTGAAAAATAAAACTATTTTTTTTAAAAAAAAATCAGACACATATATCTAAAAGTTTAGTCCGTTTTCATATATAGATCAGTCATATAAATATGATTAAGGTTCTAAACATATATGGAAAAATTTATGATTCTGATGCATTTTTACATGTAAATTTATGTGCTGGATGATGTTAATTTTAAGGCACTGCATATAACTATTACTAGATGAGGTTGGGCGTGCTGGGCACGGGCCCAACATAAAAATGACGTAGAATTGATGTTTTCAATGTCTGGTTCACATTCTCAAAGCCTTATGATATCCATTAATTTTCTACAGACATAACAAATTGAATCTTAGTTAAAGTGCATAAATAGGATATGCATATACAAAGTATACAATGCTATTGACTATATATGCATGCTTACATAAAAGATATTTTAACAGAGTAAATTCATACATTCCTTAATATTGCAACTTCAAAGCCAAAAACGTTAATGCCTCATAAAAAGACATGTCATGAGATTACAATAAATTCATCATTCAGTAATACATTGTTAGCACCAAATTGCTTCTGCCCACCAATACTTTCTATTTTTTGGTAGCCTCCAGCTCCAAATTTACTTTCTGGTATATCACCTAATGTACAAGTTCAAGAGCATTCTGCCTCTAGAAAACCTCTGAAAAAGACAGCATATTTACTTTCAGTTAGGTGTCATCACCTGCAAGCTTAGAATTTCTCATATATAACCAGTAAGGCCTTAAAGATCAATCAGACAACCTTGTGCACAATTTCAGCTATCACACTGAATTAATCTAGAAAGATTAACAGACAAAGTTACGAAAAGTACCAAGATAGAGGTGCAGAATGAGAGGAGCAACTGTGATCCATCTACATATTTAGAATCTGCAACTTTCTGCCCTGAAGATGTAAAATGAGAATCTAATGATCATACATCATGTCAAGATCTAAATTTATTAATGAAATCTTTACTTTCAGCTTTAAAGGACACATAAGTTAGTTCCACAGTAAATATAATCTCATAATACAAAATTTTCTCTTAGATTTAATTTAAATTAATGCCAAGAAGCAAACATCTCAATCATGAGATGCTTCTTGGCTCAAAGAACAATATTAAGATCATCACAAGTACTGTAATTTGCAAAGAGGTAGAAGGTGTACATTGCAATAACACAAACAGTAAGTGAATTAATTCAATGATAATTTATCCATGACCAGGATGAAGCTTGGGTGAAACCAAGTAGAGGTCCAAATCCACTGATGTTGAAGAATCAACGGACGAGTTGTGGCTAGGGGTGAAATGTCACTGGAACCCAGAGCGAGCTAGCTGGTTGTCCCAGAAGTGCATTGAGGTGTAGCATTTGACTGGACATCTAGGGTTAAAGCACCGATTACAAGCTCAAAGTAATATCTAAATGTAAGCACATTGGTTCTAAGCAAGAATTTTTTTTATTTCTATTACCACAAGTCTGGTATACAACATTTTAGTAGTGAAATCAAATTAGCTGAAAACAACTAATAAAACTTAAACACACATCTGAAGTACTGAAAAAAATCTTTTTAAATAAATGGGTGTCTATGGTTTATCCCACCGAACAGAGTATTTAGGAATAAATGGATGATATCCAACGATCAACTATTCATATAGCTACCTCGATTTTTATCAGCCTCATTGCCTCTTTAAGTACAATTGTTTCTTATTGTCAATTAACTCTTACAAATTAGAACAAAATACCTTGTGATGGCTCTTAGAGAAGGTAAGATAACTCATGTTTGCCAACTACAATCCTTCTGAAACCAGGAATACTAACATGTTAGTTAGAAGCACAACAGCTCTAGAGATAAAGTCGAATCAAAATTAAGATACTTTTGTATCAATTTTGATTCTTAAGCTACAGTCTCTTGATATGTCTTGAGTTTGAAAATGCTGAAAAGAAGTGATGGTTTGACAGAGATGCGACGTAGCAAGAAAGTAAGATGTTGAATTATTTTTTCTTTGGTTACACCTTTTTGCAGAACCAAGGATCCATTCTATTTGACTTTGATTTACAGCACTTAAAAATCTGAAAAATTGTTTTTCAAATTTTAGACAACTCCCCTTCAATCCTATTACACGCCCATCACAAAAATTCCCAGAATTTTGTATTTGCATTTGGGAATATACATAGTACATACTACATACTACATACCATCAAACCTTGTAATGGCTTAAGAAGATAGTTTTGGGTGAATAGTTTTGCTAATTCACCCCTTAAGAAATTTTTTTAGAACTTTACAAATAAGTGTGAATACTTTCAAGAAGAATAAATTGCAGGGGTAATATGGAAAAAGATCAATTAATAATTTCTTGATTTAGTAAAATGGTCAACTAATATAAGACAATTATTTTTAGTATAGTGATCAACTAATATGAGACAACGAGAGTACTAAGTTTTAATTGCTGTGTTTGCTACATACTCTTATATTATAAGAGAGAATTTCTTGTGCCAAAAAAGGCAGCAGATCAACATGTTTGCTTTGGCTTCAAAGGCATTTTGATAAATGTACAAGAAATTGTGGCAACATTATTGACTGAAAAAGTATCTAATTGTGGGTTGCAATATAAATTTTAAAATGATTTTCTCCAAATTCTCCCTGGCTGATCTCACCCTACATCACCTTACTCCCTGGTCAAAAGCTCAAAAGCTTTTTTAAAATGTGGGTCCATTTGCCTCTTCATTCCACACTTACTCCCTCGCGTGGATCCCACTTTTCCAGCTCTATCAAAATTGTTTATTGCCAATAAATATGTATTTTCCTATTCAAATTCACAATATGATCTTATCTCAATTTACACTATGTACGTATATATTAGTCTTTTGTACGCAAAAAAATCTCAATTTATATACTATTGTACGTATATATTAGTTAGTCTTTTGTATGAAAAAAAATATACTCCCTCCGTCTCATTTTATATTGCACTATTTAACTTGGCACTATATTTTTTATTTTTTTAAAATTTGTGGTCTAACACGATTATTAAATATTTATATGGATATAAATTATTTCATTGGGAATAAAAGGAAAATTTTAAAATTAATATGTTATTAATTTTAGTAAAGTAACATTATAATATAAAAGTAATTATAAGAAAATTATATATTTTAGTCAGCTATTCTTTTTACTTGATATTTAATTACTTGTAATTTTATAACTTGGTTATTTTTTCAATTCAATGTTCCACTCTCAAATTTTAAGGAGTAATGATACCTCAAATTTGGTCAGCAGTTATTTTGAAAGATTGCATCAGTCTTGCTATGGGCAATCTAGGAACACAATTGCCAAATATAACGCTAAAGAAAAAAAATTATTTAATTTGTATCAAAATATCCTCAACAAATTTAAGTTTCAAATTTTTTTTCTTCCTAATTGCAATTCTCCATGGATATTAGCGTTTATCAACTTCTCAAAATGTATGCATACTTGACTCAAAATATTATTGTTTCGATATCATTTAATATGAATAAATTCATAATTTTTTGTTCGTCTTTTATAATTTTAATATAAAAGTAGTTTGAGTCAAATATTGAACTCGTGCTGTGTACAGAATATGGTGTCTAGTAATTAAATACATAGCACAAATTAATCCAACTTTTAGATAAGTTAAAATAGTTTTGCCACCTTCTGGCCACCTTTGACAGTAGCTCGAGTACGACTTGGACGGTACTTTCTCCATTTCAATTTATTTATTTTATTTTAATCTATTTTAAAAAAATATTATTTTTTTGTAATTTTTAACTTAAAATTTTCACATGACATATTTAAGATCACACGATTAAAGAATATTTTGGTACATTAAGTATTTAGTTTAAGATCACTAGGTTAATTTAAAGTTTTACTCCCTCTGAACCATATTATTTGTCATCTATACTAAAAATAGATGGTTTAAAATAATTATCATTTCAAAAATCAAGGTATAATTAATTGTTAGCTTCCACATTTACACTTAGCCATAAATATAAAAAGATATTAATATAATAAAAAAATTAAAATATTAAATAAAAATAATTTAATCAAATTATTTGCTAATATGTTTATTAAGGAGTGTCAAAAAAAAGTTACAAATAAAATAGTCGGGAGGGAGTAGTTCCCACTTCGCAACTACCAATAACTAAACTAACTGCTTTTTGAATTACACTCTCCATTCATTTTTAGTTGTCATAGTTTCTTTTTTAAGAGTCAATCGATATAAACTTTGATTAATATTTTTAAATGTAGTTCTTTTATCATATTAATATGGAAAAAATTACAATTTATAGTACTTTTTGTATAGTTTTTGAATATATAAATTTTAATTTTAAAATATTAAATTTATTTAATTTATTTAATTTTAAAAATTACGGAGGGAGTACATCAAATTCAATATTGAATGACACAATAAATACTCAACAAGTTCAGAGTTGGGCCCACAGAATCTATTGAGGACGAGTTACCGTTATTTAATTCCCAGTTATAACGGAAACGGTTAAAACGACTTAGCGCGCTGCAGTAAGTTTTTTATTTTGAGTTTGCTGTTCCCGCGCTCTAATTCTTCCAGCTTCTTATTAAATAGTTCCACTTGAATGGAAAATAACAAATTACTACTCATCCACTAGAAGAAAGAAACTTCATTTTTCATGCAAAACTCTCTCCCCATTTTCTTTCTTCTTTTAACATCCATCCATCAATTTTCTTCTTCTAATTAATTCCTACAGAATCTGTACATTCTCTAATTCATTTCATCTTTATATAGCCTGTAATCTTGATCCAATATGGCCAACACAAACGACGAGGAGGAATCAGCAGCCATTGATGATGATCATGATAAGCACCAACCCAACGAGACGTTGACGGAGAGCCTAGGGTTTGAGAGCTTAAACGAAAAAGCAAAATGTGATTTCGACGAAGAACAAAGTTCTAGATCAACTACAAATAAGGAAATGAAAAGTACTGCAGTTAGAGATATGCCGCCACTTATACCAAGTTTGAACAAGAACAAACGGCCCAAATATAATCTAGAAAAGAATGTGCAGGAAGATGGACGGTTGCAGATATCAAGCGTCAAAAACACTCGCCCGGAGATTATTGTTGAACGCACACCCCCAGGTGCTGATCCTGATCAAAGTGGCCGCGTGAGAGCCAAGTTCATCGATGGAGATTCTGATTCTGATTCTGATTCTGGTAACGAGCAGTAATAATACATCAAGAAAGGGCATTTTCTGATGATTAGCGTATAGTCCAAGAAAGATATCTTGAATTGGCTGTTATAGTCATACACTGATATGGATTCAGCTGCATGTAGAATAAATGTGGAGGGACTTGTTTAAACACCAATGAAATATAATGTTCAGCCATCTTTGTTTCTTTTCTCTTAAATTCGAATGATCTCATTGTGTGCGTAGCGTTTTTTCAATTTATTTTATGTGAACGTATGCATCAAATAAGAGTTAAAAGCATAGATGATCACTCAACTTTGAGTAATTGACCACTATAGTCACTTAATTTTGTTTCGTCTTTCAAAAGTCACTCAACTTTGGGTAATTAGCCTTCAAAGTCACTCAACTTTGTTTTGTCTTTCAAAAGTCACTGAAAATATTGTTTGATTGAATATGATATTTGAAAAAGATAGCTTTGTGGAACTTATGGTTTTATGCCATGAGATTTGTATGGTTATAATATAATAATGTTGCTAAAAAGTGAAGTTTAATTCTTTTTGAGGCAGGTTTAATCACTTTATTTTTTACATGAAATAGAACATATGTACTAATTGACCATAAACGAGTAATAAAAGATGATTCATCCATATATATTATGCATTTATTAATTTAGTGTAAATAATGAATGCTAGTATTTAGAGGGAGTTGTTTAAACACGAAATAATTCATGCAAAAGAAATTTTTAGAAAAAGTTTGTGCTTCATTATTTTGTAGGAGTGAAAATAATGGTCGCCGATCTTCTTTCTTTTCTCTTAAATTGATTAATGATCTTATTGTGTTTATATATTTTTTTTTTTCAATTTTATTTTCTGTGAACATGTTTGATTTTGAATATGGAATTTGTGGTTTTATGTTATGAGATTTGTATGGCTGTAAGATAATGTCCTTAAAAACAAAATGAAGTTAATTCTTTTTGAAGCAGTTAGTTTATTTCTTTTTACATAAAATGGAACATATGAAGGAAGTACTACTAATTAACCATTAACGAGTATTAGAAATGATCCATCAATACATATTGTGCATATTGAATGCTATTACGTATTTAATGTCCCGGCCTTTTCCCCACCCTATAATTAGGCCAATTAATCTACAAATAATTAATTCGCATCCAATAAAAACTAATCTGCAAATGCTTGCACTTAATTAAATTAAAGTAGTTTAGATCTTAAGCGACGCAAAGTGAAAGTATATGTTAGTTCTGTATGATTAAGTGAAGAAAAAAAAACCTATACAGAAAGAGTACATATTGGTCATGCGTATACCTATAACGCAGATAAATTATCTTCCTTTACTTTGGTTAGTTGATCCATTAAAGAATTTTACTCAACAGGCTAAAAGCTTTTGCCAAAAATTCCTTCTTTTGGGTGTGTTCGGTATTCCAATTTTCTCATGTTTGACTGATCAAATAGTTTGAAAAATATTTTTTCTAGGAAAACAAGCTCCTTAAAAATGAGGAATTCGAACTCCCTAATGAAAGTAGGGAAAACAAATTCTGCTAGTGATATTCCACTTTGATTGTGTCTTCTCCACCTCCAACACACCTCATCTTCACCGCACCCCCCTAGTCCTTATCACCACCATCCCACACCCCTACCTCCCCACCCCCACCTTCTATAGTATTTGTCTAAATTATATACAAATGCTTTTAGAATAATAATTTTTGCTTACCTACCGAACACAAGAAAATAAGTAGGAAACTCGCTTATTTTCTATAAAATATTTTTCAAAAAAATATTTTCCTTGATACCGACCACACCCAAGTGTCGTTTCATTTTGTTGTATATATTTAACTGTAATCTTATTTGAGGCATAATGTGTAATATACTGAATATAAGACCGAATTCACTAACTCCCCATTCTTGTGCCAAACGATCCCTAACAAAATAGACATTGTATAATATTTAATTTGAAATACTGGAAATTCATACGTATGTACTCTAGAGGCAGGGGGTATTTTTTTTTTTTCCTTTTATTGTTTGACATATGTTAAACAAATGGAAACTCTCTAAGTTGATACCAAATAATTCTTCCCTCTTCTATTGTCTAGTTTCCCATGATTCACTTGGGTAAGTAATTTCATATATGATCATTCAAAATTCATATGTTAGTTTCTTGCACCGAAGATACTACGGTAAATTATTTTCTTAAAATGAATAAATAACTCAATTTTATTTAAGTATCACAAAAAATTACAAATTTTTCCTTTTTTTTAATAATTGGATAGTTATTCAATTTTGCCTAAGTACATATTATTAAAAAAGTATTTTACATGTCTTTCTCCTAGACTCCTAGTGACTTAATTTCTGTAATTGTAATATTTAGATAACTTGAGTGACTTTTGCCTTCCGAAAAATAATTTAGTGACTTTCTTAATACTTAAAGTGAAGTTTAGTAACTTTAATATAATAAAATGAAATTAAATGAGTGAACATCCATAAAATTAACCTTTCACATGAGGAAGAACTCATGGAGCCAAAGTACATAGGGGAGATGAGCAATCTCTCCACTTAATAATTTGCAAGGCTACGTCCAATAGAACTATTACTCATTGCTTTACTATTTTTGACTATGAGTGTTTTTTAGTCTTAAATATTTTAAATCATAACAAAAGAAAATAATTGAAGTGTTTTTATTTGTAATGTGTTGGGTCTGAAAAAGCATCATGAGCTTATGATTTGATAATCATCAAAATTTAAATTTCATTAATTTTTCTATTCTAATTTCAACAATATTGTACAACAGATCAAGTAAGTATAAGGTGAAGAAAATTAAGAATAGTTTTTGATTATCGTTTTTTCCTTAATTTTAAGCCCCTTTAAGATTGTGGTGAGATGAATGATTTCACTTTTTAGTAGGAATTATTGTGGTGAACTCAAAAAGATTAACAAGAAAAAATCAAAAAAAGAGAAAGAAAAAATAGAGTTGAGTTGCAGAAGAGGCGGAGGAAAGAACAAGAAAAAGGGGGTGGGAGGTGCAAAGAAGAAGAAAAGGATGGGCCAGGGCTTTTTTATTTTTATTTTTATTATATAATCCACATATTTGTAGGGTCCTTTTAATTTTTTTAAAAAGTAGTATGCGATTTTAATTTTTTTATATTTTTTTCCATGTCAACATTTAAGATGGTATTTAATTACTTGAAAGTTGTTAAGGGGGTAAATAAATGCCCGTATAGTTAAAGGGCTAAAGTAAGTTTTGCGAACAAGTTTAGAGGTGTTTTGATGTCTTTTCTCTATTCATATTAGATTAAAGTTGATTTTGGATGAAATTTTACTTTCACTTACAAAACTTTAACTTTCTTGTAAATTAAATGCATGTTCAAACATAATTTTAAATTATTTTGGTCAAACTTAAAAAACTCATGTTTTTCAAGTTTCAACTAAATGATCAAAACTAGCTTAAATTGAAACTTAACAACGGCAAACGATTGATCCGTGCAAGATTTTAGAAAAGCGTAACGACCGGATCCGTCGTTATGTTAATTTTTTTTTCATTTCATAAATTTGGGTAAAATGGTTAAAAATTCATTTGGGGTAAGTAGGGCGACGTCATAGAAAATTTCTGATTTTTCAAAAATAATCTGAGCTGACGTCACTCTGCTATAGCGGAACCGCTGTAGCGGAGGATTGGACCACTATAGCGGAGTTACGGGGGCAGTAGCCTATGACAGAATTTTATTAAAAAGTCTCTTCTCCTCAGTTGAAAAACATACGAGGGTACCTCCAAAAACCCTCTCATGCTACTCCAAGGCTGGGGAATCTTGAGGAGGAGGGGTCATGACTGAAGGGATGCAGAACAATGGATTCCAGGAGCATCGTTCAGCCAGGAACGCATTCACGGAGCCAGAAATGCACCGTTGTAGCTGCTTGGCATTCAAGTAGACTAGGTTTCATGAGTAGTTAGACCTGTTTACTTTCCATACTTGTTGTATAGTGAAAATGGAGAATCCATGTTTTAGGCCTCCGGGCACGGAGTTTGGCGGATTTTGGATTGGTTGTGTTGATTCTAGGATGTACGGAGTAAATGGCTGATCTTGTGATTGTGTTATGTGTTTACTCTATACATATTGGTGTGATAACTTGATAGATTAAGGTACTAGTATGTCGGAAAGGTTCGGAGAATCGGGGAAGTGCTTGGGAGTTATGGAAAACGGGAATAGGAAACTCCTAGGTGGGGTTTCAGGAATGTTTATGGCCTGAGACTTAGCGGAGTTCTTGCTAAGGTTAGGAAAAGGAAATTGTGTAGCTTCATATATGATTATGTACAAGGGGAAATCACTCGTTATATGTTCTAGAATAAGAAGGGTGAACTGGGGATAGTCTTCAGACGGGATTTGATGGTTCGTTGTTGTACCCAAAAATGGGTAGGTGATGGCTTACAATTTCTGTGAATGTTGTATATTCTTGTACTCATATCTAAGTGTTTGTATGAATTACATTGCTTAGGGGAGTTGTGTAGAATGTCTAAGGTTTTTGCTTTACAGTCTGTAATTTGAACGGTGTATTTGCTTGTTGGTTTACAAGTCATTTGTTCATCTATTTGACTGTGGATTGTTGATATTTGGTTGGCTCGAGTACCACGCCTGGTATGGAAATACTAACGGTTGGCTCGGGTACCACGCCTGGTACGGGTTTACCTTATTGCATATTGCATTGTGATTATGGTATTGCATTGACTAATATTGGTTCCGTGAGTGGACCGGGTTGCTTATTGAAATATGATAATTATTATTGGTTCCTTGAGTGAACCAGGATGTTGTGGAAATTGTGATGTCAATGGGTGGTCCTTGAGGGGACGGGAATTTCTGTATAACTGTTGTGTTGGTCTTGAGTTAGGCCGGGTTGATCATTGACACTTAGGTGTTGTTTAGAAGGGATCCCAGTGTGGGTCTGGATAATAGAAAAGGGAGGTTATTCATGTATATATGCTTGTAGGTCATCGTCATTGAGTGTGCCTAGATGGTCGGGGATTAATTGTGATTAATGACTAAGGGTCGATCTCGGTATAGACCAGGGTAGCTGTAAACACTGAGGGTGGTTAAGGGGATCCTTGGAGGGTCCGGGTCATATGCTGTAAAAGGAATTAGATGTAACTCTAGTGTTGTCATTAAATGTAGCAAGGGTTGGTAGGTGGATTTCACGTGGTGGTTAGACTGGGATGAAGACTGAGAGTCTGGGTTGTGGTTCTAGTTGTCGCGAACATATTGGAAGGTTTACTAGAGATCCGTGGAGGGTTGGACCCTGGTGAGTAATGTTACGAGTATAAGTGGTTGAGTTGGCAGTTAGCCGGGCTATTTCTGAAGGATAGATAGAACAGTTGACTTAGGTAAGGGAAGGGTAGTCCAGGTATGGACATGGACATCGGTGAAGGGTAAGGTGACTTGGGAAGTCTAGGGTATTATTCCTTGGGAAGTCTAGAATATTGATACTTGGGAAGTTCTGGATTGGGTTACTTGGGGAGTCTAAGGTTATTGTGACTAGGGAGTCTTGAGAATGAGGGAGTCGGCAGCGGAAGAACGTTGGAGGATGGGAACCAAGTTATATTAATTTCAGTCATGTATTTCCCTGTTTTCTCATATGATGGTAGGAGTGGATTCGGGTCGACCGATGATGTCTACCAGTACTTGTGTTTTTACTGACTCTACTCTTGCTATACCTTTTTGGTATAGTCTGGTTGCAGGTTGGTGATGTTTCATAGGTTCACGGCGATAAGGATCTCCAGCAGCTTCTGTCTTCGATTTCCATGGCGGAAGTTGTGTATTTTCCCACTTGTGTCATCTTGTAGTAGCTCTTGTACTTGTTTAGACTAGATCCTAAGGAGGGTGTTTTGAAGTGTTGTAAAGGTTTTTCGCAAGTTTTTATTAGTCTACCTTCTGAACATGTTTTGTAAAAAGGGATTTCCTCAGGTATAAAATGGATTAATTTAATGGGTTACTTTAATTTCTGCAAGTTACCTGTGAGATGGGTGGTAAGGATTCGTCTATCTAGGTGATTAGAGTAGGCGCTCGCACGACCCGGTAGGTTGGGTCGTGACAAAAAGATTAAGAAAATTCCTATTAAAAGATCCCACAAGATCAAAGGAAAAGTAAAAGTAAAATCCCATAAAAGAAGTGGAGACTGCAAAAAAAAAAAAGGGGGGGGGGGGGGAGGAAAAATTAGCACCAAAACCAAGAATATGACACCCTGATTAAGGGTGTGTTCGGTATAATAATGTTTTCCTATTTTCTCATGTTTGTTTAGTTAAAATTTTTGAAAAATACTTTATTTAGGAAAAGAAGCTCCTTGAAAATAAGGAACATGACTTTCTTAATGAAAATAGAGAAAACAAGTGACACTATCTCCTACCACTCTCAAAATCACTCCACCCCACCTGCACCTTACAATTAGAAAATATTTCTAATATCTCAAAAAGAAATATAGTCCAAATTAATTCTAAGGAAGAGTCTTAATATCATTTTGAATGCAATTCATTTTCAGTTGACTATTTGTAAAAGACTCATTTAAATCGTAAATGGTCTTAAATGGTTTGGCTGATTTTTCAATTGCATTTCCATTCCAACCTATTCTTTTCTAACGTCCGGCGTAATTGTCAATTGAAATGACAATTAATTTTTATTTGAATAGCCATTATGTTTTTTTTTTATAAGCTCTCATTTGGATGTTCACCCTCAGCCCATTTTGATTGCATATACATTGTCCTTCAATTTCATTTTGGTAGAGAAGAAGAAATTAAGAGATAAATTCCTCTGAAAAAGTTCTTTGTGTTAGGGTATGTCCTGAATTTTTTACTTTATCTGAATTATATCATAATTGTATTTTTACTTTAAAAAAGTTTTCTTGGTGAAAAAGGTTTCCTTATAGGAAAAGATTTCTTCCATAATTGGTTAATTCTTTCTTGGAGGAGAAGCTTTGAAGTTCTATAAATAGAGTATCCTTCTACTCATACCATAACACAATAACATCCACAATGTAATCATTAAAGAGTCTTGTTTAGGGGAGATTTTCTCTCAATAATTTTATGCTTTAATTTCTTTCATATTAGTTTTTCATATGTAGGTCAATTGGCCAAACCATATCAATAATATATTTTTAGTTTAGTTTTTGTGTCATTTGATTTATCGCTATTAAGGTTGGCAGTTTTAGCTTCTGCATAACGCCCTCTCGATTTCGATCCCAACAAGTGGTATCAGAATCGGACGATCCAATGGGTTCAACGACCCAATGGGTCAAATGATCCAACGGTCCAACAATTGAACGAGGTTGAAGACATGTTTATATTAAGGCGGGTTCAAATTAACTTGCAACCAATTTGATGATGATGAAGATTTTTTATCGAGATACTACATGTGGAGAAGGAGTTTCAAGTTTAATCCATATTTTCAACATAGTTGCATCTTCAAAAATAAAAAAAATATTTTTAAATCATTTTTAACCACAATATTTTAAATCTTATTTTTAATCATGACAAGCAGCAGTGATGAAGATGATGTGAGGAAGAAGATGAAGATTAAATTTACCAGAAAATTTAGGTCAAGGGGACATTTGTTAGGGTTTGCCCTGAATTTCCTACTTTATCTGAATTATACCATAATTGTGTTTCACTTCAAAAAGATTTTTTTGATGAAAAAGGTTTCCTTGTAGGAAAAGACATCTTCCATAATTGGTAAATTCTTTTTTGGAGGAGAAGTTTTGGAGTTCTATAAATAGAGTATCCTTCTTCTCATACCATAACACAATAGCATCCACAATGTTGTCGTTAAAGAGTCTTGTTTAGGGACATTTTCTCTTAACAATTTTATGCTTTCTTTCATATTAGTTTTTCATATGTAGGCCAATTGGCCAAACCATATCAATGATATATTTTTAGTATAGTTTTTTGTATCATTTGACATCGCTATTAAGGTTTGCAATTATTAGCTTCCGCATGACGTCCTCTCGATTTCGATCCCAACACTTTGATCTTCTTATATTCTATTATGCCAAGTTTTCTTTCTAAAAGAATTTCTAATTTGTTAGTTTCTGTGATTTTAATTTTATACTAGAAGAGTTTGTTGATTTTTGGGTATACACTTATACCGGGTGAAATATCCTCAAAATAATATCTTTAACACACCTCGAACTATGAGAATTTCATACAATTAATGTTCGTGATCGAGTATTTTCTGTAAGAATTTACAACAATCTTAAGGATATTTTTTAATACTTTATTTTTACGAAAAATATTATTATACTACTTGTCCTCTTCCAAAAATATATGAGAATAAGTATTACTTGAAGAGAAGCCAAGTTCCAACATTTGGTAGCTGGGATTGTAACGATGATAGACTTCCAATTCCATTCCAGTGTTTTGAGTCATTTAGGCAAGTTGGTTTGTTTCACTAATTTTACTTTCAAAACTCATATATGTATGTTACTTGAGATCTTTACCAGAATAATATTGTTTACTCCCACAATTATTGGTGTTCCTCGTCGTAAGGATTGGATTTATGATTTGGAGAAAATATCTTATTGATCGGGTTTTGCCTCTTCCTTCTCGAGGTGGTAGCGCAGTTGGCTAGCACATATGTCACATATTTTTTGTGTGATTTTGAGGTACGTAATGATATTATATATTTATATTTTTAATGGATTTGTGTGTGATAAATTAAATCAAACATACCCCTCAATGTAGAAGAAGATTCGGAGAAATAATAATCCTGCTAAATAAAACAAATTGGACTAGCGGATGATATAAATTATTGTGTTTATTTCTTAATCGAATTTTGTGACTAATATGTGAAAGATTGGGTGTTAGACTTTGGTGCTTACTAAGCATATTTGTATTAACAAACTAATTTTGTGTTTTACACCTAAGTTGAAGAAGAAGAATGATTTATATATGTTGGTGATTCTAGAACTACATTTAAGTTCTTAAAATGACAATGTTTTCTTGTTAAACTCTATGGAAATATTGACATTATTTGAGGTGGTACATGTTTCTTATATCTGAACTGATTTGATTTCTATGTGATTATTAAAAAAAATAAAAATTTGAGTGATGATTTTATTTGAGTTAGATAAAGTATCAATAAAAGTAATATTATTGTGGGCGATGAATATTGTAAGCGTGATTTATTTATGACTAATATTTTCAAGATGAAATGTTAGTTTTAAATTTTTCAGAGGTTGAAAAATTGATATGTCCAGAATCCATGTTTAGATTTACTATTTTAATAGTGATTCAATTCAAATGTAATTGATCATTGTCTTGAATGACATTAAATGGCCTTTACATTGTGGTAATAACTGAAATTCATTAAATTATCAGAATGTTAGCAATTAAATTTCCTGATACACGTTGATAAGAAATTTTATCCATAGATCTTTGCCTATATATAGTCTCAAACTATTTTATTTTTGGAGTAGAAATGTTGGCATGTTAATTTTGAAGTTGGTCTATTTTTTTGGATCTATTTTCTCATGATGTATTAGTGGGTCTTGGCCCAAAACTCCTTTTATGATAATTTATATTAGCCTTAGCCACCTTTTGCATTAAAAAAAGGCACCATTTTGTGGTGTTCAAATTTTATACATAATTTTTTTTTATATGATTAAGAAATTTTTTATTTTTATTTTAAGATGGTATACAAATAAATATTTTTTGATGATGATATAGTGTATTAATTATACAAATTGTTTGGGTGAATTATATAATTAACTTGTTATTTGTAAGATGAAATGTTCTATGAGAAATTGAAAATCTTATGAACCATCGAAAAGTTATTTCGCTATTCTGAAATATTTGAAAGTGTGAAGGTATCTTGCTAAGGTTGTACTACATGATCCAAAGAAAAAAAATGAGTCTAAATTTTTTGATTGTGTTTTAATAAAGTTGCATATACATATTAATGGTGATAAAAGAATGAAAAAAATGATGAATAATTTTAGACTTATCTTGTTGAAAATGATGTTTCTTGATGCATTACTTTGGAAAAAAGTCATTGGTAATATATGAGAGATACCATAATATGGTACAAAATAAATTGAATATTCTGTTGTACTAGAGGGGTACAATGATGTAAAGTGAATTTAAAATTCGCTAGTGGTTATGTGTTTATCCATAGAGGAGGTGCCATAACATGAAAATTAGCCGAACAAATTTATTATTTTGGAGTTAATTAGTAATGAGGGTAAGTGGTTAAGAGACATCTAAGTGGGTATTTCGATTGAAATAAAGCTAACATCTTTTGTGTTTATATATTGTGATTGCCAAGCAGAAGTAGCTGTAGTGAAAAATAATTTTTTCATTGACAATTAAAGACATAATGTGTCAGCACTCACTTTTAACCTTTTTTGAACAGTCCACATGGATTTTTCTCTCTCAGCCGCCGCCTAAACCCTAATATTCGCCTAATATTGCCGGAGTCATGACCACTCCGGCCATTGGCCAGCCTCCTACAGTGGAGACTGGGCCAGCCTTAACCCCCATAACTGAAAATCCACCAAAGATTACATATGTCAACACCATCAAACCCCCTCAACCTCAATACAAACCCATCCCACTAAAATAAATTGCCTATTTTCATGGAGAGCCTCGGATAGTTTGGGAGGAGGAAGAGGTTAACCAGATGATTATCAATGAGGATCTATAATATGCAGTAATAGAAATGTTTTCATATTGTTTGTCTGAGATTCAAGACCTAAGGACGCTCATACCAAAACAATGTGAGTTGATAGGAGAGGTAAGCATTGGGCTATTGAGCAATAGGTATATATTGATATGTGCATCAAGACTAAATAATTATGTGAGCCTGTTATCGAAGCCTCAATTCTACATAACTCACAAGCACTAGTCGTATCCAATAAGGACACTAAAATGGGATCCACTGTCTGATCCGGAGGAAGAAACATCAATTGCAATCGCTTGGATCTCATTTCCATCATTGCCCCTAAACTTCTTTGGAAAGGAGGCAGTATTATCCCTGGCAGCAGCCGTTGGAAAGCCCCTGCAAGTAAACTTGGCGACACAAAGCAAAACAAGACCCCGTTGCACAAGAGTCAAAGTGAAAGTGGACCCACTGAGAGAATTCTCCAAGAGAATTAATGTAGGGATGAAAAAGAAAACATGAAAAATAAGGGAGAAATGGGTTCAGATACAATATGATTATGTGCCTAAATATTGCAAGTCTTGCAAGCCCAGGGGCACAATAATAAGGAATGATTTGTCATTCATCCAGAATTGTACCCCAAGGAAGAAGAGGAAGGTGGAAACAACACAACATGACATGAAGATTCAAAGGAGAAAACAGAAAAGAAGGGAAAGATGAAAGAAAAAGAAGGAGAGGGTGAAAAGAAGCATGAGAAAGGAAAAGCAAAACAAGGGGAAGAAGAGATTTTTCAAGAGCAAAGAGGAAAGAATGGGTACAAAAGGGGAAGACAACAACACAGAGGGAAGGTTGAGATGAAGTGGAATCCAAGACCACAAGCCAAGACACCAAAAATAACTATTGACAATAAATTTGGGGCACTAGACAATAGTCAGAAAGAAGATGATGGGGAAACAAAGGATGAGAGCTTACCACAGGGCAACATAGATAATAGGGAAGATGATCCTAAGAATTCAAAGCATAATGAGAATGATCAGGAATGAATTGATGGAGAGAGTGTTAGGAATAAATAGGAAGATTATCAAAGTTCAGTCAAGGACACAACAGGCAATGAGACACAAAACACAGGGAAAATAAAGGATCCACCTGAAAGGGCTCAGCAAGAACAACACCAAAATGGGGAAGAGATAGAAGAAAACAAGGAGGAGGAAGTAGAGACAGAGGGGGAAGACAAGGAGAAGACCAATGTGATAAAAAAGGAGATAAGGCAAGAGAGGATGAAGGGACAGGAGAAACCAACTCAAATGACGAAGTCCCTAAAATTCATACTTTGTCTGAGAAGGAAATAGAAGATAAGCAAAACTTAGAAGAAGATGAGAGCTTGGAAGCTAACATTGACCATATTTGAAGAAGTAGGGATTCATCCCTAGGAAAGAGTGGGCAGCTCAGAGGTAAGAATAAGAAAGGAGCAAAGCATACACAACAACAGTCACAAATAAATACAAGGAGTAAGAAAGGGTCCTCTTTTACATCAGAATAATGATCAATAAAATTATATTTTGAAACATCAGGTCGGTAAGAACTCAAAACTCTTTTGAGAGACTAATTGACCTGAAAATGAGACACCATTACTATTATATTGCTTTATTTGAGCCTTTTCAAAGCCCTACTGAGTTAGATAATTATAGAAGAAAACTGAAAACGCACAATGCAAAGGTGAACAACTCAGTAAAAATATGAATTTTCTGGGAGGAAGACTAGGTGGAACAAGGTTCAACAAATACAATAACAACTAACAATGAGGTATCAACTTAGGGGGGAGGGGCAACATAGTGCTTTAAAGTAACATCAGTTTATGCCAGATGTAGTGCTATAGACAAACTGGAACTATGGGAGGATCTAGAGAACATTGCAGATCAAACTCAAATCCCCTGGATAGTTGGTAGAGATTTCAATGTTATATTGGATGATTCAGAAAAGCTAGGGGGTGTTCCAGTGACTCAACAGGAGACAACTGAGTTTTCTCAATGTCTTAAGCTATTGTGCCCTGAATTAATTGAAGTTTCAAAGAAGCTGCTATACTTGGTGGAATGGAAGAATTGAAGAGGACATCATCTTTAAAAGGCTGGACAGAATCTTTGGGAACAATGAATTCATGCAAAAGCTACCTAATAATGAGGTGCATCACCTGATCAGAGAAGGGTCTGATCATGCCCCATTACATGTCCTTTGTAATACTACCCAGGAACAAGTAGTCAAGCCTTTTAGGTTTCTGAACTTCTGGGAAAAACACAAAGACTTTTTAAAGATCATAGAAGAGGTTTGAAGGGAAGACATTTCAGGGACTCATTTTTCCATTGTTCGTGCTAAAATGAAAAAGGTCAAATCAGCCCTAGCACAATAGAGTAGGCAGACCTTTGGGAATATCTTTTAGCAAATTGCACCTTTAGAGGATATAGTGAAAGCTATGGAAATACAGTTGGAGATATCACCTACTGCAGAGAACATGAGCTCACTAAAAAAGGCAGAGGTAGACCTGAGGAGGTACCTTCACATAGAAGAAGAATATTGGAGGCAAAAGGCTGGAATGAGATGGTTCAAAGATGGAGATATAAACACTAAGTTCTTCCACTCTTTTGTGAAAGAAAAAAGGAGAAAGCTTCAAATCAATAAAATACAGACCATGTAGGGGGATGTGATGGACATGAAGCAGTCAATGTCTTCAAGGAGTAGTTCAAGAAAAACCAAGAAGAAACTGATTAGGGGATGATCTAGTGCATTCCAAAGCTCATTACTGAGGAAAAAAAATGAGGAAATGGAAATAATCCTAACAATGGAGAAAGTAAAACAAGTGGGTTTTCCCCTAAATAGAGTGTAACATCCCAAAATTCAGACCAACATTTAAAATTCAGAACTCAGAAAAACTCAGCAAAACTTCATCTGTCAGACAATCCCCACGGGGTGACCCACGGATGTCGTGGACACGACAGTCTATTGGGGTGCCCGTGGAAAGATCCCAGAGGCTCTGCGAGTCTGTCTCAGCTAGACAAGGGTCCCCACAGGCATCGGAGGTCCGATGGGCCATGGGGAAGCCCGTGGAAAATCACCAGTGCCCCATCCCAGCCTCTCTTGTCCTGACAGACAATCACCATTGTCGTCGTGGATGCGATGGGTTATGGGAGCCATCGTGGGGACTATCAAGAGGACCAGCCCAGTCTGCCCTATTCCGATGCCCTAGTCAATGGGCCATCTCAGGTCTGACGCCCATCAGGCGGCCCATCCAGCGGAAGAAAATCTGTAATTTCTATTTTAAGTTGGGGGAATTCTAGTCTTTTTCCAATTCTTTTGACTCCGATCCTAAGTCGTTTTGGGAGTAATTAAAGGGTTTTTACTCTTTTTCCCTTATTACTCCTAAACCAAATCGACACTTAGCAGTTTCAATCAAGAAAAAAAAGATTTCCTCTCAAGAACAAGCAAGAGGGTTTTTTCTTCAAGTTCAGCCCCAAATCCAAAGGTTCAACCGTAGAATCTTCTTTAAGGTATGTGGGATTTTATCAGTGGGTTCCTTTCACCCATTGAGTCCTTAGACTCAGTTGAGTTCTCCAGTTTTCAACTAGTTCTTCAGACCTATGGTTCCTAATTTTCATCAAATCAGTGCATTTCAGATTCTATTATTTGTATGATATTATTACATATTTTCGTGGGAATCTAGGATTAGTCATATGTACAGAATTCAGTAAATCCTAGCATGTGTTGATTCCAATACTCATAATTCATACTTGCTAGGTAGATGATTCAGTCAGTTATGCTTCATAATTAGAATGCTATCAGTTTCAGTATCATGTTATTGCATTCTCAAATGATTATAAGTATTTGAGTTATTCAGCATTTCAATTGCATTTATTGCTTAGGTATTCAGTTGAGAGTAGACTTAGTACCGAGTGGACGAAGGGATGAAGGCTCACCCGTCAATTTAGGGTGAGACCTTTAGTTGCAGTCCCTGAGTCCCAGAACTACGGCGCCACTGTAGGTTTAGAAAGGGGTCACCCGTCAGTTTAGGCATGACACCCTTGTCCCTTGTGGACATCCGTTTAGTGAATCCACGTCAGATTTATTTGTACCCTTGGCAAGGTATGAACACCCTTCCATCCAGGGTTATAGGTTGGTCCCACAGCCAGCTCAGCTTGAGGTATGTAAATTAATAGTAGCTCCCACAGTCAGACTCAGCATTGCATTGACCATGTATTATGTTATTCAGTTCAGGTCATTATGTTACGATATTCATGTTCAGTTACTTGGTCATTGCATACAGTTACTCTTCAGTTCATGTTTCAGTATACACTACTATATCAATATCTATGTTTTACAGCTTTGGTTATATCCTACATGCTCAGTACATCCGAAGTACTGATGCATACTTTTGTCATCATTTTATGATGTAGGTTCAGGCGCTCAATATTCAGACCGCGCTTAGTCCAATTTCCAGTCTTTACTCAGCAACTCAGAGGTGAGTCCTTCTAGATTCGAGGATGATAGTTAGATTTGATTACTTCAGTATTGATAATTTAATTTCAGACTTTCAAAGTTAGCTGGAGGCTTGTCCCAGCAACTCACTTCAGTTATAGGCTTTCAGACATAGACTAGAATCAACTTTTGAGTATTTCAGTTTACTTTCAGACTTAACACGTTTTCATATATTTATATATATATTCAGACATGTTTGGGTTTCTTTCCTATCTCACGTATTTGAATGCTTTAGTTTTCCGCATAGTTAATTTTTTATCAGAAATTATCTAGACATACCAGGCCATGAGTTAGCTTGGGGTCACTTGTGACACTAAGGACCGTGTTACGTCTAGGGGTAGCCTTGGAGCGTGATATGGAGACAGTGCAAGTGGTCCATATGGATTTTTAGGCTAATTCTTTCAGACGATCTTATATATATTAGGGGAAGATATCACTAACATGGTGAAGACTTTCTTTTGCAGGCAAGAATTGTGGGACACTCTGAGACTACCCCTAGTCGTAACACGAGACTCGGGATCACAGGTCCCCCTAGTAAACCTTTGGTCATAGCATACTCAGATTAATACAAGGAAACATAACGGAAGCATATTTAAAAAAGATAGGCAACCCTAACTAAATAGTAATAAGGTCTAATAAATTTTAAATTCAAACACGGAAAATAAGTCTACCTATGTCTGAAGCCTCTAAACTATCATAAAGAGTTGATGGGACAAGACCCCAACTAACTCAGAAATTTGAAAGAAGAACATAATAGAAATAAGTCTAGCACCAGCCCTCGAATAATGAGGACTCACCAACAAAAGCTGGATCTTCGACGATGTCTAGCCACAAGTCTGAGGGAAGGAGTCTGTATCTGCATCATCAAAGGATGCAGTGCGAGAATATGCATTAGTACTATAGGATGTACTGAGTATGTGAGATATGCATAAATATAGTAAAACGTAGTTAAAACTGAATCCATGCATAATAAGAGAAATCATAAGAAATATCATAATTTAAGCATAAGGTAAGAGATAACGTAGCATAAGACTTAAAACATTAATACGGGAGTTTCTCTTAACCGACATAAACCATGATAAGCTGCATGGAGTCTAGTGTCATACACCCACACCAAAAAAGGTTGTCCTAACCGACCAAGGTTAGAACCTTATCTATCAGGATCCTGTCATAAGCCACAGAGAGCAACCTACGGTGGCAACGCAGTTTTAGACTTGGGTTATCTAGAACCCATGTCGCTCGATGCTAAATACAACTCCTAAAATATACATACAGCTCAACCTATACTTGTGACATATCTAATGCCAAATCTATTTGAAAAGCATAAAGACATATCTAATGTCATGCAATTTAAAATCATAAGTCTTAAAACTTAGCATAGCCATAATTCAAAACATACTTTTCTTTCTAAATTCATAACTCGAAGAATTAGGCATGCAACTTCATAAATATATAAGGTCATATTATCTAGACATGCCAATTTTCACTTGAAAATATGAAATTCAATGGAATCATGCTAGAAATCATCTTTAATGCATGGGCTTTTGAAATCAACTAAGGAACTTCAAATAAATCATAGATAAATAATAAAAAACCATGACTTGATGCTTTAAAACTGAACCCATAAGTTTTCCCCAATTTGGATAAGAAACCTAATTTTACAATTTCATAAATCAAAGTAAAACATGGGGTTTGGGCATAAGGGTGAAAAAAATCCCTCATTGAAAACCCACATACCTTATTGAAGCTTGCTTAATCTAAGATGAAAAGAAATAGAGGCTTGAACTTGGAGTTTGAAGGAGTTCTTTTCCTCTTTTGGTAGATGAATGGGGAGTAATGAAAGACTTATGCTAATAGGAGTAGAAACCCTACTAAAAGTGGCCAAAATGACCTCACTTAAGATTTAAAAAGGTGGGTAATTATAGAAATACCCCAAGATTTAATTAGCAAAAAGTTGTTTAAAACCTCGATTTCAGGTTCCACAGCTTTTTTCCACGAGCCGTAGAAGCAACCACAGTTCGTGGATTGGAGTCATGATTTCTTAGCTAAAAGACAGGCTGCATATGACATTCCACGAGGTAACAAGATGACATTTCTGAGGGATTTGACTACCCTCAGTCTGAGTTTCACGGGCTGGTTCCATGACTCATGGAACCATCCACGGACCATGAACCTGACTCGTGGTTCTCAGACCTGAGGTTAATCTACAGTACTAAATTCACGAGTCACTTTCACAACTCGTGGTTCTAACCACAGCTCGTAAACTTGACTCGTGGTTCCTGGAAGTTCTGAATTTTGTAGAGTTTCTAAGGTATTACAATATCTCCTCTTTAGGATCATTCATCCTCGAATGAAGACTAAGCAAGGAAAATTGGAGAGAAAATAGCCCAACCAACCAGCAAAACATAAAACTCAAGAATAACCATGAAAACCGAGCTTTTCAACTTAAAACATGATTGAACTAACTTTGGAAAACATGAATGCATGCTAGGATCATGAGGAAAACTAATGGAATAGAATTGGAGGGACATACTAAGGAGGAAACTATTACCTCAAGCTGAAACTTAGTCGGAAGGAAAGATATGAGGGTACTTGGCTTTCATGGCTGCTTCTGTTTCCTAAGTAGCTCCCTCAACTAGCTGATTTCTCCAAAGGACTTTTACCGAAGTGACTTCTTTGTTTCTCAACCTCCGAATCTGACGATCAAGAATCTTCATGGAAACTTTCTCATAAGTAAGGCTATCCTTCACACTCACACTTTCCAAAGGAACAATCAAGGCCGGATCACCAACACTCTTCTTCAACAAAGAAATGTAGAAAACCAAATGAACCGCTTCTAAATCTGTTGGTAAATCCAACTAATAAGTAACACTACCAACTCCCCTCAAAATCTGATAAAGACCTACATAGCGGGGAATAAGTTTCCCATTCATACCAAATCTCATCACACCCTTCATGGGTGACACCTTCAGAAATACCCAATCATCAACCTCAAACTCCAACTCTTTTCTCCTCACATCTGTATATGATTTCTGTCGACCCTGAGCAGTCTTCAACCTCTCTCTAATGATCTAAACCTTATCCATGGTGTCATACACTGAATCTGGACCAATCAAAGCTGCCTCACCTAGCTCAAACCAACCAACAAGAGACCTACACCTCCTCTCATAAAGTGCCTTATTAGGAGCCATCTGGATACTAGAATGGAAGCTGTTGTTGTAGGCAAACTTGATAAGAGGTAAGTGATCATCCCAATTACCTTTGAAATTAATCACACAAGCTCTCAACATATCTTCCAAAGTCCGAATAGTACACTCTTCTTGGCCATCCGTCTGTGGGTAAAAAGTTATGCTAAGCTTAACCTGAGATACCAAGACCTTTCTGAAATGACCTCCAAAACTGGGACATAAACTGAGTAACCCTATCTGAAATGATAGACAATAGAACACCATGCAATATGACTATCTCACGAATGTAAAGTTTGGCATAATCATCTACTGAATCCATGGTCTTAACAACCAAGAAGTGGGTTGATTTAGTCATCCTGTCGGCAATTACCCAAATAGAATCATGTTACCTACGAGTACGAGGAAAACGTGTAATAAAGTCCATATTCATCGCTTCCCACGTCCAAGTAGGAAGATTAATATACTGAGTCATGCCACCCAGTCGCTAATGCTCTACCTTTACTTGCTGATAGTTGGGACACTTAGCCACAAAACCTGTTATGTCCCTCTTCATGCCATTCCACCAATAGACTCCTCGTAGGTCATGGTACATCTTGGTGGCACCGAGGTGAATAGAATACCTGGAGCTATGAGCCTTTATCAAAATCCGGTGTCTCAAACCATCTATGTCAGAAATACATAATCGACCCTGATATCGAAGTACACCATCTCCCCCTTGGGAGAAAACCTCTACCCTTTGCTGATGGACTGCACCCTTCAACTGGTGCAAAATAGGATCATTGTCTTGATTTTCTTTCACTTCCGCTACCAAAGATGATTCGAAACCATTTTGAACAATAACACCACCTTCTGTCGAATCCATAAAGCGAACTTCTAGTCGAGCAAGTCGATGAACATCCTTGGCTAATTCCTTCTTTCCGTCTTCAACCGAAGACACACTACCCATAGACAACCTACTAAGGGCATCCACCACTATATTGGCCTTATCTGAATGGTAAAGCATACTCATATCATAATCCTTAAGAAGCTCAAGCCACCTCCTTTGATGAAGATTCAATTCTTTTTGAGTGAACACATACTGAAGACTCTTATGATCGGTGAACACATCCATATGAACACCATATAAGTAGTGTCTCCAAATCTTCAAAGCGAAAACCACGGCTGCTAACTTAAGATCATGAGTAGGGTAGTTCTTCTCATAAATCTTAAGCAGTCTCGAAGCATAAGCAATCATCACCTTACCATACTGCATCAACACACAATCCAAACCAATCCTAAAAGCATCACAATACACAACAAAGTCATCTAGGCCTTCGGGTAGAGCCAACACTGGAGCTGTGGTCAATCTAGTCTTCAATTCTTGAAAGTTCTTCTCACATAGATCAGACACTAAAATTTCAACTTCTTCTGAGTCAACTAAGTCAATGGATCAGCAATAGAAGAAAACACTTCTACAAATCTCCTGTAGTAACCAGCCAAACCCAAAAAGCTCCTAATATCAGATAGGCAAGTGGGTCTAAGACAGTTCTTTACTGCCTCAATCTTTTGAAAATCAACTCGAATACCATCTCTTGTCACAATATGACCCAGAAAGGCAACATACTACATCCAAAACTCCCACTTGCTAAACTTAACAAATAACTGTCGATCCTTGAGAGTTTGCAACACCACTCTCAAATGGTCCGCATGCTCCTCCTTACTCCAAGAATAGATAAGAATATTATCAATGAAAATAATCACGAACATATCCAAATACTATTTGAACACACGGTTCATAAAATCCATAAAAGTTGTAGGAGCATTCGTTAGTCCAAAATATATAACCATAAATTCATAATGACCATACCGAGTTTTGAAGGCTGTCTTCGGAATGTCACACTCTCGAATCTGAAGTTGATGATAACCGGATCTGAGGTCGATCTTGGAGAAGTAACTGGCACCCTGAAGCTGATCGAACAAGTCATCAATCCTAGGAATGGAATACTTATTCTTGATTGTGACCTTGTTCAACTGACGGTAGTCAATACACATTCTGAGAGAACCATCTTTGTTTCACACGAATAAATGAAGCACCCCATGGAGAGATGCTGGGTCTGATAAAGCCCTTATCAAGATGGTCTTTCAATTGATCCTTCAATTCCTTAAGTTCCGCTAGAGCCATTATATAGGGAGGAATAGAGATAGGGTGCGTATCTTGAAGAAGATCTATCCTAAAGGCGATCTCCCTCTCAGGAGGGACTCTAGGCAAATCTTTGGAAAACACTTCTGAAAATCATTCACCACAGGGACCGACTAGAGAGATGGAGTTTTGGACTCCGTGTCCACAACCCAAACTATATGATAAACATAACCCTTAGAAATCATCTTCCTAGCCTTAAGATAAGATACTAAGCGACCCTTCAAGGATGGAGGAATACCTTGCCACTCTAATACAGGTTCATTTAGGAACTTGAAACTGACAACTCGAGTACGAAAATCAACCGAGGCATATCATGCATACAACCAATCCATCCCAACAATAACATCAAAATCAGTCATCTCCAACTCTACTAAAATCCGCGGAAGTGACTTTATGAAGGACTGAGATAGGGCAATTTCAGTAAATTCTTTTGTCTAGGACTGAATCACCAACAGGTAGGGGTATACATGGACCGAGTTGGTTCAGATTTTTTAAATACCAAACCAAACCATTAGTGTCGGGTTTTTAAATTTATAAATCAAACCAAACTAATAAAAGTCGGGTTTTTAAATTTATAAACAAAACCAAAGTAATAAAAGTCGGTTTTTTCAACCTCAGGTTTTTTTGGTTTCCTCGATTTTGTTTTGGGTTTTTCCGGTAAAGTCTTCATACAAACATACAATTAACTTGTGCTTCAAATATTTTTTAGCTCGAGCAAAATACAACTATCTAAGGTATTTCTTAAAAGTATAACACAAAATATATTCACTTTATTTGGAATTTATGAAGTGAGTGATGACAATAAAATATTCAACCAAAAAATAATGAAATCGCATAGAATAAATATTGCATATTAATAAGTCATAATAAAAATAATCATAATTTAAAAGTATTAAGTCATGCTAAAATAAGTCTAATAAGTATCAACTACATGACTAAATATTAAACAGAAAAATAAATTAGTTTATGTATTTATGTAAAATTAAAGAATAAATATCTAACATGATTGTCATTCCTAGTGTTGGATTGAATAATCTTTTGTTAATATTCGTATTGATTTGGGCTTTATTTGAATTACTAATATCTATTGGTAGTAAAAAGACTTATTGAACCATTTAAAATTCTAAGTTTAAACTTGAAATAATATGTTGAAAGATAAAAACTATGAAAAAGTTGAAGAAATATTTATAAATTACATCACAATAAATATTTTTATGTATAAAATATTTTTAAAAATAGTATACATATAATATCGGATTGGTTCGATTTGGTTTGACTTTTTTTAGTTAAAACCAAACCAAACCAATTATAGTCGAGTTTTTTTTCAATACCAAACCAAATCAAACCAAATTACTAGTCATTTTTTTTTGCGATTTGGTTCAGTTTACGATTTGGTTTGGTTTACGATTCAATTTTGTACACCCCTACCAATAGGAGTAGAAACACAAAAAAGTTCTAAGAACTGATCATGACTAATCTCGAACTTGAAAGCAACATAAGGGGTCACAAAAGATAAGGAGGCACTGGGGTCCAATAAAGCATACACATCGAGAGAAAAGACTTTCAACATACTAGTAACAACGTTCGGTGAACTCTCCTGGTCCTGGCGAGAGGACATGATATACAAGCGGTTCTGGTGCTGAGCACCAGAACTAGAAGCAGTTCCATGCTGGGCCGGTCGACCTCTTGGGGCTGCTGGGGCAGACTGAGTCCTGCTACCTCCCTGTCCCTTCTTAGGTGAAGGGAAATCCCTAATCTTGTGTCCAACCTGACCACACCCAAAGCATCCACCTGAACCATTCAAACACTCACCAATATGACTCCTACCACATTTGTTGCAAGAAGGGTAAGGAGTCCCCTTTGCAACACTTCCCTGCGAATAGGAACCTGATCCTCTACCAGTCTGATCATGACGAGGCCTGGGGGCCTGGGTAGGAGCACTAGCTGAAGAATGAATGGTTCCGGATGATTTCTTCTAGAATGAAGAATGATGTCCGCCTTCGGACCTCTGATGGCTAAAACCCAAACCCTCTGATCTAACCCTCTTGTTCTCTCTTGCCATTTCCCTCAACTTTTCTCCCTCAATCTGATGGGCATGAGTCATGAGTCAAGAAATATCTATGTCACCCAAGAGCATAGCAGACCTACACTCCTTCTTTAGCAAGTTCGACACTCCATAAATGTACTTACTCATCTCATCCCTCGGGTCAGCCACCATGGAAGGGGCATACCTAAAAAGCTGGGTGAACTTTAACCCATACTCCTGAACCAACATAGAGCCTTGCCTCAAATTCATGAACTCTTCGGCCTAAGCTTCCCTCAACTCCCTGGGGAAGAATCGGTCAAGAAAAGCCATCTCGAAGCACTCCTAAGCCATAGGGAGCACATCCCTAGCCCTAACATCTTTCCACTAAGTGGACCAAATATGAGCTACATCCTTCAGCTGATAGGAAGCTAGCTTGACACCCTCGACACCGATAACTTGCATCACACCAAAGATCTTCTTCACCTCATCCATGAAATTTTGTAGATCCTCACCAAATTTCAAAACCTAGAACTCATGTGGGTTCAAACGAATGAAGTCTTGAACTCAGGCTGCAACTCCACCTTGAGGGTGGATGGGGATAGGAGCCTGATGATTGGCCTGAGCGGCCATAGTCTGAGCTAGCATATGAATAGCATTCCTGAACACCGCATTTATGGCCTTGGGGTCTGGAATTGGAGGGTCAACATTTTTAGCGACTCTGCGAGGCATGGCACAACGAGAAGGCATAATATGAAATGCATAAAGAAGGGATTAGAGGAGTAATAGAGTTAAACTCTATCGCACGATATTGATCATGAAAGAAGTAAAGTTTTTCCTAAGACACATCGTAGCTTCTCTCTCATAAGTGTGGCGCACTTCACACATATGAAAGAGACTCTACTCGATGCAACTTTCATACACCCTAGGACTCTTGAACTTGATGCTCTGATACCAAGTTTGTCACGCCCTGAGACTACCCCCTAGGTGTAACACAGGACTCGGGACCACAAATGCCCTAAGTTAACCCTTGGTCATAGCATACTCAAATTAATACAAGGAAACATAGTGGAAGCATATTTAAAGAAGATAGGCAACCATAACTAAATAGGAATAAGGTCTAAGAAATACCAAATCCAAACACGAAAAATAAGGCTAGTTATGTCTGAAGCCTCTAAACTGTCATAAAGAGTTGATGGAACAAGACCCCAACTAACTCAGAAATTTGAAAGAAGAAAATAATAGAAATAAGTCTAGCACTAGCCCTCGAATAATGAGGACTCACCAACAGAAGCTGGATCTCCGACAATGTCTAGCCACGAGTTTGAGGAAAGGAGCATGTATATGCATCATCAAAGGATGCAGTGCAAGAATATGCGTCAGTATTATAGGATGTATAAGTATGTGAGATATGCATAAATATAGTAAAACGTAGTTAAAACTGAATCCATGCATAATAAGGAAAATCATAAGAAATATCATAATTTAAGCATAAGGTAAGAGATAACGTAGCATAAGACTTGAAACATTCATACATGAGTTTCTCTTAATTGACATAAACCATGATGAGCTGCATGGAGTCCAGTGTCATACACCCACACCGAAAAAGGTTGTCCTAACAGACTAAGGTTAGAACCTTATCTATCAGGATCCTGTCATAAGCCACAGAGGGCAACCTACGGTGGCAACATAGTTTTGGACTTGGGTTATCTAGAACCCACATCGCTCAGTGCTAAATACTACTCCCAAAATATACATATAGCTTAACTTATACTTGTGACATATCTAATGCCAAATCTGTTTGGAAAGCATAAAGACATATCTAATGTCATGCAATTCAAAATCATAAGTCTTAAAACTTAGCATATCCATAATTCAAACATACTTTTCTTTCTAAATTCATAACTCGAAGAATTAGGCATGCAACTTCATAAATACATAAGGCCATGTTATCTAAACGTGTGAATTTTCACTTAAAAACATGCAATTCAATGGAATCATGCTAGAAATCATCTTTAATGCATGGACTTTTGAAAATAACTAAGGAACTTCAAACAAATCATAGATAAGTGATGAGAAACCATGAATTGATGATTTAAAACTGAACCCATAAGTTTTCCCTAATTTGGGCAAGAAACCTAATTTCACAATTTCATAAATCAAAGTAAAACATGGGGTTTTGGGTATAAGGGTGAAAGGATTCCCTCATTGAATACCCACATACCTTATTGAAGCTTTCTTAATCTAAGATGAAAAGAAATGAAGGCTTGAACTTGGAGCTTGAGACTTGAAGCTTGAAGGAGTTCTTTTCCTCTTTTGGTAGATGAATGATGAGTAATGAAAGACTTAGGCTAATAGCAGTAGAAACCCTACTAAAAGTGGCCAAAATGACCTCACTTAAGAGTTAAAATGGTGGGTAATTAAAGAAATACCACCAGGATTTAATTAGAGAAAAGTTGTTTAAAACCTCTGCTTCAGGTTCCATGGCTTCTTTCCACGAGCCGCAGAAGCAACCACGATTCGTGTATTGGAGTTGTGATTTCTTAGCCAAAAGACAGGCTGCGTATGACATTCCATGAGGTAACAGGATGACTCGTAGAAACTTTCACGGGTCGTAGAAACCCCTCATGATTTCATGGGATTTGACTACCATCAATCTGAGTTCCATGGGTTGGTTATCACGGCTCGTGGAACCATCCACGGACCATGAACCTGAATTGTGGTTCTCAGACCTGAGCTTGATCTGTAGGACTGGATTCACGAGTCACTTTCATGACTCGTGGTTCTAACCATGGCTCGTGAACTTGACTCGTGGTTCTAACCACGACTCGTGAACTTGACTCGTGGTTTCCTGGAAGTTCTGAATTTCATAGAGTTTCTAAGTTCAAAAGCTGAATCAAATTATGAGGTGTTACGAATTGACAAGGTATATCACTCATACAAATCTTGTGCTCATCCCAAGAAAAAAGTGGTGAAGACCATTGGAGACTTAAGACCTATCATCCTTAGCACTTTTGCTAACAAGATAATTTCCAGAGTCTTGCATAGAAGGATCTCTAAAAGTCTACCAGGGATCATTTCTCCTAACCAAACTTGTTTCATTAAAGGAATGAGCATCACAGAAAATGTCCTACTGGCCCAAGAAATAATAAGAGATATCAACAGGAGAAATAAGATGCATAATGTAGTGGTCAAACTTGACATGGCTATGGCCTATGATAGGGTATCCTGGAAATTTCTTGTAATGGTGATGAGAAGGTTTGGATTTTTAAAGAGGATAATTGACATGATGGTAAGATTGATAGGAAATAATTGGTACTCAGTATTGATGAATGGTCAGGTATTTGGTTTCTTTCAATCTTCCAGAGGTCTCAAGCAAGGAGATCCCCTCTCTCCCACCTTGTTCATCATTGCAGCAGAGGTGTTAGCAAGGAGTTTGAACAAGCTTTTTGAAGATATTGAATATATAGGGTATGGAATGCCTAAATGGATCCCTAAGATTAATCATTTGTCCTATGCATATGACACCATATTATTTTGCTCAGGTCATCATGCCTTTATGAAGAAAATGATGAAGGTTCTTAGACAGTATGAGATGGTGTCTGGACAAATGATTAATATAGAGAAGAGCCTAGTGTATCTACATGAAAAGGTGCCTACTGGAGTGTGCAGACAGATCAGAAAAATATCAGGAGTAAGGCAAGGCTCCTTTCCTTTTACATATCTGGGCTGCCCTGTGTTCTATGAGAGGAAGAATAGGAGTCACTTTGAAGATATGTTGAAGAAAGTAACTAAAAGAATGAGCTTATGGCAAAACAGACTCAATGTAGAGTGATTTCACATGGAATAAGTATTGCAAAAAGTTCCACCCTATTTTAGCTAACGGATATTTCACCTCTCATGTATGGATAAAAATGTTAACAATAAGAGAGGAGGTGGAACATAACATATGGTGGCAGATCAAGGCAGGTAATTCCAGTTTCTGGTATGATAATTGGACAAAGCAGGGAGCCTTATACTATATGGAAGGAGACAATACAGTAGAAGAAGGATTAAAAGTAAGAGAGTTCATCAGTAATGGGATGTGGGACACACAAAAGCTGTAACCAAGCTATCAAAAGAAATTACTCAATACATTATTGAGTGTATCAAGCCTCCCCCAGACTCACAACTGAATGATGTGCCTTGATGGATGGGGAAACCCAAGGAAAATTTACAGCAAAATCAGCATGGAACCTGTTGAGACAAAAGCAAGAGGAAAAGTGGAGTACAAGCAATTTTGGGTCAAAGGACTTCCCTTCAAAATCAATTTTTTCATGTGGAAAGCTTGGAAGAGGAGAATTGCTACAGATGACAATCTAAAGAGAATGAAGATTAACATTGTCTCTAGATGTTGGTGCTGTAAGGACAAGACAGAAGAGACCATGTCACACCTATTTCTAACACCCCCATAGCCTTTAGGTTATAGAGGCAGTTTGCTATTTTTGCAGGGATCCAAATGGAGGAAATGCACTTACAGTAGCTCATAAACACATGGTGGACTATGAGATCAAATCCTAAGCGAGATGCAGTGTACAAAGATATACTAGCTATCATATGGTCAGTATGGAAGAGGAGGAATGGAATAAAGCATGATGTCAATACCACATCCACAGAAATGGCCTGGCAAGTGGAAGATATGGTAAGGAAACTAACAAAAGTACTGTTTCCGTGGATGAGGATAGTAAAGGAGCTTTGGCCTGACATGGTAAAGAAACTAAGGGAATATAAACCAAGTTTACATCACCACAGAGTCACCTAGAAATTCCCAGAGAAACATAAATTCAAATGCAACACTGATGCAGCATGTAGAGGCAACCCAGGGTGAGCTCAATGACTTTATGCATAAGGGATGATAAAGGAGACTTAGTATATGCTAGAGCTAGAGGGTTAGGAGTAGCTACTAACACAGAAGCTGAAACTGCAGCTATACTAGAAGCATTAGAGTTATGTCAGGACAATGAAATGAAGGAAATTAGTCTGGAAATAGACTCACTAACTCTCAAAAATATAATTGAGAAGCAGTGGAAGGTGCCTTGGGACTTAATAGAGAAGATTGAAGACATAAGGCACAGGACACAAATCATACATGCCACAATCACTCATACTTTCAGAGAAGGCAACACAGTGGCAGACTCTTTAGCTAATGAAGTTATTGAGCAGCAAAGCACAAGAGAATACCACAGTTTTAAAGAGCTACCAACCATAACCATGAAGCATATCAACATGAACAAATCACATATCCCTAATCTATGGATAAGGACACGCAAAATAACCATCCAATGACAATAAGCAGAACAAAAAACAGAGGAAAGGAAACACATATTCACATGCTGAATAAACTTAAAGTGGGTCCCAATAAATACAACCCCAAAGAGAATCAGGGAATGCAGAGACACAGAGAAATAAATTTATGCCGGGAAGAAGACAACACTACTGTGCCTAAAATAGCTAGGTCTAGCTCTAGCTATCAAAAAGCTTCACCAAAAGGAGAGGTAGATGGATCCTTCCGCCACAGAAGTTCAGATCTAGAATCTACATGGAGGAGTATGGCAAAGAGGCAGCAATATCAGCAAAGGCACACACAAGAGATTAGTGAAGGAGAAGCAAAACGGGAGTTAAAAAGGGAGAGAAGAAAGAACTTACAGAGCTCACAGAGTCTGAACATAGGCAATTCACTTCAATCCCTACCTGAAAGAATACGAGAAAGGTTAGAAGACAACAAAAACATAAAAAAAGAAGAGGGCTTGAAGAGCTTACCATTTACAAGTGAAGAAGAGAGACAGAGCTCGTACAACATAGACCATGGATGGAGCTGAAAAATGACCCAGAGGAGGAACAAGAGAAACTCTTCACTCTAGCTCACCGAAAACATTGTGCAGAGGTGGCGATAATAAGAAGATAAGAGTAAAGGATACGCTGAGACAATGCTCAGATATTTATATTTATTTGGAAACTTCTGGAGTTTCTTTTTTGGGCCAGGTTCTACTTTGGACTCGGTCATTTATTTGTACAGACTAGGCTAAGGCCTTTCTTTGCTTTGATTTATCAATAAAATGGTCCACGGACCACCAATCGTGAGAACAAATTATTTATGTAAATTATGTGTAGTCAAAGGTGAATTTGATCAATTCACAGACTTAAAGAAACATCGAGGTAAATGAGACTTTTGTCATTTGAGAAGATCAAAAATGATGGTAATCCAATCTATGTGATTGAAGATTCCATGAATTAGGTTCATGTGGGTAATAATAAGTTATTACTTGATCAAGTATGGTATCATGACCCAGACCGTCGTGAGTGGCACTCACCCAACCCCCGGTTGAGCGAACCAATAGAGTTCAACCCTTAGCCTAGACTAACAACTTAAAACCAGCAACAAATAGTAAACTAGCAGTTCAAATAAGCAAAAAACTATATCATTAAAATTATCCTACGAAAAATCCTCCTAGAAACTGAAAGTCATCGTACCAAACACTACCAATACTAGAGTACGAGGATGCAACCCCAAAACTTAAAATAGTAAAGAGATAGTCTAAGCCCGAAACAATTGGGCTATAACTTAAAAGATAAGCATCAAGGCGGTTTGGTCGAACGGCTCACCCTTGATATCTTGGAATAGTCCGGCCTACAGGTGAGGTCGTGCATCAACCTCTGGAAGATTTCTTGTACTCACAACAAAAATAAGCAAGTGCAGTATCAGTACACAACCACCGTGTACTGGTAAGATCATCAGCCAGTTTCCAAATAAATAGTGTATAAGCAGTACAACAAATCAAGTAATTAGTATGGAGGACATGCAACTAGTCAACAGACCGTAAACTACAAGTCTCTGCCTAGATTGTTCCCGCATAAAATCCATCTCTTATAACTCTAAACCACCATTATATACCAATAATTATACCTTTCCGTCTAGCCCGGACCCAACCTGGGATCCCCTCTAAACAACACCTAAGTGTCAATGAACAACCCGGCCTAATCCAAGACCCACTTAACAATTATAACCAAAATTCCCCGGTCACTCTAGGACCACCAAAACAAGTATCACTTTTCATTAAAACAGCCTGGTCCACTCACGGAACCAATAACAATCAATGTAATAGAACAATAATAAAGCAAAGATGCAGGTGTGGTACCCGAGCCAACTATTTGTTATACCCATACCAGGCGTGGTACCCGAGCCAACTATTTGTTATACTCGTACCAGGCGTGGTACCAGAGCCAACCGAATGTCAACAATCCACAGTCAATAGATGAACAAAAAACTTGTAAACCAACAAGCAACACACCGTTCAATTCACAGACTGTAAAACAGGACCCTTAGACATTCTACATATTTCCTCTAAGCAGTGTAATTCATACAAGCACTTAGATAAGAGTACAAATATATACCACATTCACAGGAATCATAAGCCATCACCTACCTCGAAATGATCCAAGCGCTACTCAATCCGAGCTTTCCCGTGTTCAGGATTCCTTTCTTGTTCTTGGTCTAAAATAACATACAAGTACATGAAATTAAGAAACAAGGCCTGCACATTACCCAGATTACACTAAATCCCAAAACCCTAGGCCACCCATGATCATTCCACCCTTTTCCCGGGCTTTCCCATCATTAATTTCCCTAGGTCTCTTATTTTCGCAGATAAAAATAGAGAAGTTAACAACATATGATCATTATCTTTTACTTTTAACAATACCCAAGAACTTTCGTGTTTAGAATCCCCTTCTTCCCTGGATTTCACCATTCCGAGGTTATTCCAACCTTCTCCCAAGTTCCCTCCTAGCAATTCTACCGTATAGGAAAAGTAGTACAAAATTTGAGGAGTAGAAAACTTACCTTAGGGAAGAAAAACGATGAAGAACGGAGAAGAAGAGCCTGAAATCGCCCTAGTTCTTCTCACAAATGAATTGTAGAAAACTGAACTGTTTTGGAGAAGTTTCTGCATTAAAAACCCATCGGCCCGCTATAGCGGTCCCGCTATAGCAGACGACTTTGGCTATAGCGATCTTAACCAGCGTTGACCGCCTTGACCACCGCTATAGCAGTATTTTCCACCGCTATAGCAGAGGTCGCTACAACAGAGCCGTTGCACTCGTCATGGACAGAATGTCCGGAAATCTCCAAAAATTTCCCATTTTACAACACACTTGCTTCCCCCGACGATCCAGAACAACTTCTTCACGTCAAACGCGATTCTGAGAGTTCTACTTACCCGAATTCGATTCCGAAAAGTCCCCCGGACTCCTTTATATCTTGGCTACATGAATACTAGCTCCAAACAAGACACCCAACCCAGTATTTACCTGAATTTCCCTAGAATCCACCTCACTCCAAAACTGGCCAAGGCTAGCCTATCCCAGAATTTCAAACTCCCAAACCCGGAGTTTTCTAATTCTAGAACTTGGAATGATTGAACTACCCATAACGATAGACCCGATCGTTATAACAGATACTAATTTACCCATTGTTCATCCCCGAACGATCAAACCCGAATTTACGGAAACAAAGGAAAGAAAGTGTAGTACCTGAATCCTGAAACAACTGAGGGTACTTGTCCCGCATATCCTTCTTGGTTTCCCAAGTGGCTTCCTCAGTCGGATGATGCTTCCACTGAACTTTTACCATGTCAATTACCTTTGTCCTCAACCTCTGGATATCCCGAGCAAGAATCAAGACTAGTTCCTCTTCATAATAGAGATCCTTGTCGAAAAGTACTTCGTCCCACTTGATGATGTAGTTCCCATCCCCATGGTATCGCTTAATCATGGATACATGGAATACCGGATGGATGCCCAACAAACTGGGTGGCAGTGCTAACTTGTAAGCCACTGGCCCCACAATCTCAAGAACCTCAAACGGACCTATGAACCGAGGGCTAAGCTTGCCCTTGTTACCAAACCGCATAACTCCCTTCATTGGTGACACCTTTAGTAATAATTGTTCACCAACCTGAAACTTCATGTCCCGGACCTTGCAACCTGCATACTCCTTTTGCCTGCTTTGGGCAGCCAGCAATTTAGCCTGAATGCCCTTTACCTTTTCCTGCGCTTCCTTTACTAAGTCCACGCCCAGAGGCTTTACATCGCCTTCCTCAAAGCACCCAACCGGTGATCTGCAGTTCCTCCCATACAATGCCTCGAACGGTGCCATATCAATACTGTAGTGGTAGCTATTGTTGTACTAGAATTTAGACAATGGTAGAACTGGTACCAATGTCCTTCGAAGTCCATCACACACGCTCTCAGCATATCCTCTAATACTTGGATCGTTCTCTCCGACTAACCATCAGTCTGAGGGTGGAAGGTTGTGCTAAAGGTGGGTTGTGTACCCAACTCTTCCTGTAACTTGCCCCAAAACTTAGAGGTAAACTGCATACCCCTGTCTAAAATGGTGGACAGTGGTACCCCATGTAATCTCACAATTTCCTTCACGTAGATCTTGGACAATTGCTGCGAATTGTAATCCACCCTGACTGGAATGAAATGAGCGGACTTGGTCAGCCTGTCAATAATGACCCAAATCGAGTCATACTTTCCTAATGTATTAGGAAGACCCACCACGAAGTCCATGACTATCCTTTCCAACTTCCACTCTGGAATTGGCATTTCTGAAGTAGTGGTGCTGGTCTCTGGTGTTCATACTTTACCTGCTGGCAGTTCTGACAATTGGACACAAAATCAACTATGTCCCTTTTTATCCCGGGCCACCAGTAACGCTACCTCAAGTTTCTATATATTTTAGTCACACCCGATTGAATTGAGTACCGCGAACCATGAGCTTCTGCCAAGATTTTCTGAATTATATCATTAACCCGAGGAACACAAATCCTCTCTCTGAAATTTAGCACTCCTCCAGAGTCTACCGTGACATCTCTAGACTCCCCGAATATAACTATACCTCGTAGCTTACTCAGTTTCAGATCCTGAAACTGTTTGGTCTTTATTTTCTCTATGAAGGTGGCTTTGACCTCAATGCTGAACAATAACCCACCTTGATCTGAAACACCAGAGTGCATGAATTTAGCCTCCAAAGCCCGAATTTCCTTTGCTAGTGGTCGTTTGGACACCCCCAAACAAGCCAAGCTACCCATGCTAACTGTTTTCCGGCTCAATGCATCTGCCACCATATTAGCCTTACCCGTATGGTACTGAATGGTCACATCATAGTCCTTCAATAGCTCCATCCACCTTCTCTGCCTCAAATTCAAATCCTTTTGCGTGAATATATGTTGTAGACTGTGAAGATCTGTGAATACCTCGCACTTGACACCATAAAGGTAGTGTCTCCAAATCTTTAGTGCAAAAACCATCGCTGCCAACTCTAGGTCATGAGTCGGGTAGTTCCTCTCATGCTCTTTCAACTGCCTGAATGCATAGGCGATCACATTCCTATCCTGCATCAACACAGCACCCAAACTAGAATGTGAAGCATCACAGTACACAATAAAGTCTTTACCTTCAACCGGCAAAGACAATATAGGATCCATGGTCAGAAGTGTCTTGAGCTTTTGGAAGCTCTCCTCACACTTGTCAGACCACACGAATGGTACATCCTTCTATGTCAGCCTAGTTAGGTGAGTAGCAATAGAAGCAAAATCTTTAACAAACCTCCGGTAGTACCCTGCGAGCCCAACAAAACTCCTCACTTCTGTCACAGAGCTAGGTCAAACCCAACTCTTGACTGCCTCAATTTTCTGGGGATCCACCATCACCCCCTTTTCTGACACTACATGCCCCAAGAACGCAACCGAAGTCAACCAAAATTCACACTTGGAGAACTTCGTGTAAAGCTTTTGATGTCTCAAGATGTCCAATACAATACGAAGATGATTAGCATGCTCCTCCCTACTCTTGGAGTAGATCAAAATATCATTGATAAATACAATCACGAAGGAATCCAAATACGATTTTAATACCCCATTCATCAGACTCATGAATGCTGCCGGCGCATTGGTCAAACCAAATGACATTACTAGGAACTCGTAATGCCCATACTGAGTCTGAAAAGCATTTTTCGGAATGTACTCAGGCCTAATCTTTAACTGATGGTAGCCCGACCTCAAGTCGATTTTTGAAACACCGATGTACCTTGAAGCTGGACAAGCAAATTATCTATATGGGGTAGAGGGTACTTATTCTGGATGGTCACCTTGTTCAACTGCCTATAATCTATGCACATTCGCATACTACCATCCTTCTTCTTTACAAATAAAATTGGAGCACCCCAAGGCGAAGCACTGGGATGGATAAATCCCTTATCTAGGAGTTCCTGCAACTGAGTCTTAAATTCCCTCAACTCTGCCAGAGCTATACGATACGGAGGAATAAAAATGGGACGACTGCCTGGATCCAAATCAATACAGAAATCTATATCCCTGTCCAGAGGCATGCCGGGCAAATCCACTGGAAACACCTCTAGAAACTCAGAAACCATGGGAACTGACTCAATAGATGGGGACTCCATACTATCATCCCGGAGATGAGCCAAGAAGGCTAGAAACCCCCTCCCTACTAGCTTCCTAGCCAGAACAAATGATATTATCTTAACTGGCTTAGGCATGTACACTCCTTCCCACTCTAGTTTATCCTTACCCAGAATCTCTAGAGCCACAGTCTTGGTGTTACAGTTCAACACCGCATGATAAGGGGATAGCCAGGTCATACCCAAGATAATATCAAAATCATCCATATCCAGAATTACCAAGTCTACCCAAGTATGCAACCCCACAAACACAACAGAACAGTCACAATAAACATGAGTCACAATCACAGACTCTCCACCCAGGGTAGAAACATGGATAGGGAAATCAAAGGTATCACAAATTAAGTCCAGGCCCAACGCAAAACTCATAGACATATAAGAATATCTAGAACCTGGGTCAAATAATACCGAAGCCATTTTATCGCAGACAAGAATGGTACATGTGATCACCGCATCTGAGGCTTCCGCCTCGGTCCTCCCTGGAAAAGCATAGCAATAAGCCAGATCATCAATCCGGGTAATTTCCCGGGCTGGCTGCGCCGTTCCCCGGCCTGCGCCGCCATTCCCCCTGTCTCCCCGGCCTCTCTGAAAGCTACACTTGTCTAGCATTACCGCCTCTGCCTGCCGGGACTACTGCTCTAGGCTGCTGCTGACCCTGCTTACTTGTCTGCCTATGTGGGAACTCCCTCTTAAAGTGTCCCAGATCACCACAATGGAAGCAACCACGGTCAAGTGTAAGCGAGCTAGCTGATGTGTAAGACGCTCCCTGGCCTCTAGGAGCTGAAGACTGAGCTCCTTGATGACCACCTGTAGTAGCTGGCAGAGCTGACTGAATAGGACGGGCCGAGTAAGCCTGTTGATTCTGTCCCCTAGAGTATGAACCACCAAAATTTCCCTCATTCCGGGGCTTCTTGGCTAATGACTTAGCTTGCCCCATCTGCCTAACTCCCTCAAGTTTCTTCATGTAATCCACCACATTATTAAAGCCCTTTCCTGAGGAGGTCATACGCAATGACAGTACCTGTAGCTCAGTATTCAAACCTTTCACAAACAACCGGACCCGTTTCTCCTCGGAACCCAACAACTGTGTGGCAAAATGTGACAAGGCATGGAACTTAGCCTCGTAAGCAGAGACTGTCATGCCACCCTGCTCTAAGTTCAAGAACTCATCTTTCTTCTGGTCCATCAAAGTATGGGGTACGTACTTCTCTAAAAACAAAGCGTGAAACTGTTCCCAAGTCAGTGGGGGTAGAACAGAAGACCGACACTCCACATGAGACCTCTACCACTGCTTGGCATCACCCTGCAGCTGAAATGTGACAAACTCAACCCCATGTTGACGTACAATACCCAACTTGTGCAACCTCTCATAGCAATCCAAGATGAACTCATAGGCATCTTCCTTGTCGGTACCCTGAAAAGTAGGAGGTTTCAGCATGAGAAACTTGGTCAGCATCTCATGCTCATTCCCTATCATCACTGAGCCTAGCATTGGCCTGAAGAAGTCATTCGTGCCTGAAGCTGCATTCATTCTAGGCATTGTAGTAACCGCAGGCTGAGTATCCAAGGCCTGATTCGCAAAAGCCACGGGTATGGATCCAGTACCGACCAACCCACTCAGAATATTCCAAGCCTGATGAAAGGCTTCCGGTGTCATAGTAGGAAGGCCTGCACCCCCAACCGGTGCCGCCTCCGCCTGCACCCCTTCGTCCTCCACAACAACTTCCACATCTTCAGCAACATGTTCCTGAGGTGGGGGAGGGGTTGCTTCACACTCTCCAACAGCTGCTTGAGCTCCACCCCTGGTGGGTGCGGCTCTACCTCGTCCCTTGCCCCTTTCCCTACCTCTGCCACGAGCTGCCAGGCCCGCTGCCGGGACTGTTGGCCTCGCTCCGTTGTTCCTCGTAGTAACCATCTACGGACAGAAGAGTAAATAAGATTAGATACCAATTTGTATCACCAGATACCAATTGGAATCAAGTTATAGCTCGAAGGAAAGAAGGAAGAGATAGTTTTTCCTAAAGCCCCATAACCTCTCGAAGAAAAGTATGGACGTCTCTGCACCATTCCGTAAGACTCTACTAGATTTGTTTGGTACGACGAGATCAACAAACCTAGAGATCTGATACCATCTTTGTCACGACCCATACCGTCGTGAGTGGCACCCACCCAACCCCCGGATGAGCGAACCAATAGAGTTCAACCCTTAGCCTAGACTAACAACCTAAAACCAGCAGCAAATAGTAAACTAGCAGTTTAAATCAGCAAAGAACTATATCATTAAAATTATCCTGCGGAAAATCCCTCTAGAAACTGAAAGTCATTGTACCAAATACTACATATACTAGAGTACGGGGATGCAACCCAAAAACTTAAAATAGTAAAGAGATAGTCTAAGCCCGAAATAATTGGGCTATAACTTAAAAGATAAGCATCAAGGCGGCTTGGTCGAACGGCTCAACCTTGATATCTAGGAACAGTCAGGCCTACAGGTGAGGTCGTGCGTCAACCTCCGGAAGATTTCCTGTACTCACAATAAAAATAAGCAAGTGCAGTATCAGTACACAACCACCGTGTACTGGTAGGATCATCAGCCAGTTTCCAAATAAATAATGTATAAACAGTACAACAAATCAAGTAATTAGTATGGAAGACATGCAACTAGTCAACAGACCCTAAACTAAAAGTCTCTACCTAGCTTGTTCCCGCATGAAATCCATCTCTTATAACTCTAAACCACCATTATATACCAATAATTATACCTTTCCGTCTATCCCGGACCCAACCTGGGATCCCCTCTAAACAACACCTAAGTGTCAATGAACAACCCGGCTTAATCCAAGACCCACTTAACAATTATAACCAAAATTCCCCGGTCACTCAAGGACCACCAAAACAAGTATCACTTTTCAGTAAAACAGCCTGGTCCACTCAAGTGTTAGGATTTTTAGGTAAATGAAATTAAAAAAATTACAAAAACCGACCAAATGTGGTCGGTTTTAATAAAATAAAATTAAAATAAAATTAAAATAAAAACCGACCAATTGAGGTCGATTTTACTAAAAAATAAATTTTTAATAAAGTATTTTTTGATAAAACCGACCACTTGAGGTCGGTTTTTTTAAAAAAAATCAAAAGTAATTAATAAAAATTATTTAATCATCAACATATTTCATAAACTCGGATACGTTATTGATTTGTTACATTACTCAACGATTATGCTACTATACAATGTATTCCATACTACTTGGATGGATTATCGATCGATTAATTAATTAGCTTTTGAATACGTACTATATATGTACATCACTAGATGAGACATATATTTAAGACGACGGACCAATAATATATAGGACTTGGTTAATTATATTACTCAATGATCGTCGTCGTATAGTACCTCATATGTACGTAATACAATGTATTCGATCCACTAGCTACTTGGATGAATTGTCGATTAGTTAATTAGCTTTTGAATATGTACTATATATATAAACGTACATCACTAAAGACGAGACATATATATTCAAGACGGTGGACCATTTAATATATAGGACTTGATTAATTATATTACTCAACGATCGTATATTACCTCATATATGTACGTAATACAATGTATTCCATACTACTTGGATGGATTATCGATTGGTTAATTAGCTTTTGAATACGTACTATATATATACGTACAATATCGCCACACAAAAACATATATTCAAGACGATAGATCATTACTATATATATAGGACTTGGTTATTTACATTACTCAATAATCGTATATTACCTCGTGTGTACGTATTCCACTGCTTGGATGGATTATCGATTAGTTAATTAGTTTTTGAATACGTACTATATATATATATATACGTACATCACGAGACGAGACATATATTCAAGACGACGGATCATTATAATACATAGAATAACTTGGTTAATTATATTTCTCAATGATCGTATATTAACTCAAATGTATGTAATATACAACATATTCCATACTACTTGGATATGGATTATATATCGATTGGTTAATTAGCTTTTGAATACGTACTATGTATATACGTACATCACTAGACGAGACATATATTCAAGACGATGGATCATTATATATAATATATAGGACTTGGTTAATTACATTTCTCAATGATCGTATATTAACTCATATGTACGTAATATACGACGTATCCATACTACGTATTTGGATATGTATTATCGAACGGTTAATTAGCTTTTGAATACGTATATATATATATATATATATATATATATATATATAACATATGTATATTCAAGACGATGTATAAGTTATGAGAAAATCTATGTATTATCTTATGCAGGATATAGAAGGTGGAATAAGTAATACTTGTATAATTAATACATGAATAACTAATCCCTGCATAGCTAATACATGTATAAATAATACATAGATTCCCTCATAACTAATCCCTACATTTCTAATACCTACATAACTTTAACTAGCCATCAAACGGCCCCTTAGTGTTATACACAATAGAAAAATAGTGATTGTTAAAAATATTTTAAAGGTAATACCGACATTCGGAGGTCGATTTTATTCAAAATAATTAAATAAAAGTAAACTACCGACCTCCGGAGGTCGGTATTACCTTTAATTTTAATGAAAATAAAATTAATTACGTTAAATAAATAATATCGACCTCCAAAAGTCGGTATTAATATTATTTTTATTTTACATAAAACCGTCTTCCGAAAGACACTTTATTTAAAACTAATTCAAAATATTATTCTGTAGTTTTTTATATTTTTAATTGAGATAAAATTAAATTATATTCTTAATTTTCTAATCAAGTACCGATCACAGGAGGTCGATCCTAATAAAATAATTAAATAAAAATAAAAATACCGACTTCTGAAAGTCACTATGAGAATAATTTAAGGTAAATAAAATAAATTATGTAAATTTAATGTTATCGATATCAGGAAGTCGGTATTAATTTATTTTTTTTGTTTTTTATTTTAGAAATAAATGTCCTCCGGAGGACGGTTTATTTAAAAATTATTAAAAATATTCTTTTTTTTCATTTTTTATATTTAATTGAGATAAATTTAAATATTATTTTTTATTTCCTAATTCGATACCGACTACAAGAGGTCGGTTTTTCTTAATTTTATTTTTTCCGGGAAAATTTCTGACCATCAGAGGTCGGTATTTGATTTTCCCGCATTGTTTTTCCAAATAAATCGACATCTTGAAGTCGATTTTCTTAAGAAATAAAATAATTTTTTGTTTTTTAACAATACCGACCTCCGGAGGTCGAAAATTACCGACTTCCATAGGAGGTCGATAATTTGGAGGTCGGTATTCACAGTTTTTTTAGTAGAGTATTTTAAGGCGGTGAGATTGAAAGAGAGTTTTGAAAGTCCATTCAAAAATATTTTCAAAATACTTAAGTCAATCAAACACGAGAAAATTGTGAAACATTTTCTGAAAAATATTTTTCGTTATACCAAACACACCATTAGTAAGTGTACTTTTTAGAGCAAAAAAGAAATAGCAAAACATAGTGGCCAAGTTTTGAATTTATGCAAAAGAACAAAAGTTTTTTTTCAAAAAAAAAAGGAAAAAATTATTAAACCAGACTGTTAAACAAAAAATGATGATGCATGAAAAATATTTTAGCAGTAACCGAAGACACATACAGTTGCATTTTCTGTGTCTTTTTCCTCAACAACCAAATGAATATTTAGACTTCAAAAAAGAACTTCATTCAAAACTCTCTTCACATTTATATGGTGTGTCACCTTATTGTTTGGATGGTTGTTACCTGTTGTATGGTGTGGTGTTGGTAGTTTATAATTAAATACATTGTTTGCTTTGATTGTTATTTAAATTTTATTGTATCGTATTGTTAAATCGATCGTTATTAGTAGCAAAAAGTCTCATTTTAGGTAACGAACCAATTTGGTATATGATCGCGTCATTATTTTGTTTTTGTTTAAAATATACAATTTTAAGAGTGAAGTTTATGGCTACTCCTATTAGATTCTGCTGGTAAAATTGTACATGTTTTCAACAATGTACCATATGCACTGATTATTAGAGACATGAGGAAAAAAAGAAAAAAATATCATAAAAATATTCAAAACATTTTACTTTCAAAAAGTAGTCACATTACAATTTTAGAATAAAGAAAAATATAATGTGGATAAATCATCAAGTTAAACAATATTGATCATTAACTAATTTAAAAGTATAAAAAATTATTTATGCTATTAGTATATTGTATTTAAACGTTATTATCAAATAGGGCTATACTTTTCACGTAATTTTCTTTCAAAGAAAAAAATGCGCCCTAATTTACTTCCTTCATACACGGGAGGCAGATTTAGGATTTAAATATTTGAATTCAGTTTAAACTACCACAATTTATTTAATTTACTAAGTTCAAACACTATCATTATACTTATTTAGTGGATTTTAAACTCTATCAAGGTTAAAAAAAGTATTTTATGTATATATTATAGATGTTGAATTCTCTTGATGAAAATTTTGCCTCAGACACATTTATTTATACATATACAAAATTAGATGAATATGTAAGTCCTTAATTTCATCCGCCCTCGATAAATGTAAATAACCAGACACTACAAAAAAGTATGAATTACATGACTACATCCACGGAATGCAATACCACGCATGCAGTTGTTTCAAAGCCAATGTGAACGAGTGAATACTAGTAATTAATGAGTAAATACAACAGGCAAAGGAGGAACTTTCACCAAACTTTTAACTTATGTAGAAATCGAATCACTTACTTCTAAATCAAAAAGAAAGAAAAAATGGTTCTGAAATCATATCATCTTTGTCCATATGTTACATCGAAAGTTGTTCCACTTCTCACAAGTAGACAATAAAGATCCAACTACACTTCTGCATATATAAACACGTAAAAGGACCTGTTTTAACAAAATGACAATGAATTTAATGAGTACTTTTGAAGTTGCAAATTATACTAATAGGCATCTGCTCTAGTATTACCATTGTTTGTTTGATAACAAGTTCAAACACTATCATTGTACTTATTTAGTGGATTTTAAACTCTATCAAGGTTTAAAAAAATCATTTTAGGTATATATTATAGATGTTGAAATCTTTTGATGAAAATTCTGCCTCTGCCACATTTATTAACACATACAAAATTAGATAAACTTGTAAGTCCTTGATTTCATCCGCCCTCTCGATAAATGTAAACAACCAGACCACATCCCACAGAATGCAATACCATGCATGCAGCAGTTTCAAAGCCAATGTAAACGAGTGAATATTAGTAATGAGTAAATACAACAGACAAGGGAGGAACTTCCACCAAACTTTTAACTTAGGTAGAAACTGAATCACTTACTTCCAAATCATAAAGAAAAGAAACGGTTCTGAGTGAGATCATATCATCTTTGTCTATATGTTACATCGAAAATTGTTCCACTTTTAACTTACCTAGATCCAACTCCTTTGGTGAAAATCTTGCCTCTGTCACATTTGTTAACACATATACAAAGTACGAATCAAAGTTACTAAATTCAGATGAACGTGTAAGTCCTTAATTTAATCCACCCTCGATAAATGTAAATAACCAGACCACATCCACAGAATGCAATACCATGCATGCAGTTATTTCAAAGCCAATGTGAACGAGTGAATACTAGTAATGAGTAAATACAACAGGCAAAGAAGGAACTTCCACTAAACTTTAACTTATGTAGAAACTGAATCACTTACTTCCAAATAAGAAAGAAAAAAAAACGGTTCTGAGATCATATCATCTTTGTCCATATATTACATCGAAAGTTGTTCCACTTCTTGCAAGTAGATAATCAAGGTCCAACTACACTGTTGCATATAAACATGTAAAAGGACCAGTTTTGACAAAATGACAATGAATTTAATGAGTACTCTTGCAGTTGCAAATTAACATTTAGGATTGAATTATACTAATAGGCATCTGCTCTAAAAGTATTAACATTGTTTGCTTAATAACAATGTTAGGAAATTGGTGTAAGTTAATAGAATGCAACAACCAAATAGTTTTGTTTGGTTTGGCAAGCTACAGCAAAAATAGGAACTAGAGATCTCGGCTTTGAATCCTATGAATGAAGAACATTTAAGTTTCAGGACGTTAAGTTTCAAATAATGAATGGTTAAATTAAAGAAAGAAAGTTATTGTAAATGCAAATTAAACCCTTGAAATCATAATTTGGGTGCTAAGATTTACATCCAAATTACTTTGATGGAAGAATTTGGGAGGTTCAGATTCTGTCTAGGTGCAAAGTTTAACCATTCCAAGTTTGATTCACTTCGAATAATGGAAATCAGTATACAAAAACCAAGTTCTCCGATTAAGAACATAGAACAACATTCTGTATTGAACCTTGAAACAAAGTTCTCCCCTTTCTAACTCTTTTAACATCTACTTTCTGCATTTCCTTATCAACTATTACAGCTATGGTATGAAAAAAGGACATACAAACTTTTTTCTGGAAAAAACAATGACCAGCTCCTTTTTCCTGCTCCTGTTATGAAGTTGCTAACTATTGAGAATCAGCAAAGAGGACACTAATCCGCTTCTTAATTGGTGTCCTACAAGAAGGGCATTTGACCATTCCTTTCTTTTCATGAAGCACGTTGCAATCTGCACAAAGGACTTGATGTGCACAAGGGAGAAAAACCACTGATTTCGGCTCACTCATACACATAACACACTCCCTCTCCATCATTAAAACAGCAGAGTCAGAAGTTCCTTCATAGGCTGCTAAACCCTTTGTCATTTGAGGAGTGCCTCGTTTGAGTGCCTCTATTTTTGATCTTTCAGACTGCAATCTCAACTGAGATTTCACTCTCAAGCTTTTGGATATCTTCTTTACACTTTTGCATGTTTCTCTTTGCCTTCTCCCTCGAATTATCTTCCTCCACTTCTCCCTGAGCAATGAGTTGTTCTCTTTCAGCTCCCGAAGAATCAGCTTGCTGTAGAAACCTTTGTTTCACCTTTTCCTCCTTCTTCCATAGAACCTAGAATTCATAAATAATTACTAATTTATTATTTATAATAGGAAGAATATCAAATAGAAAGTGCATTATCAGTGAGTGAATGCTTGAACCACTATAACCGGAGGCAATAAATATAAATACCTCAAATTGGTCCAGGCGCTTGTTGGCTTTCTCTTGTTTCTGCTGTAAATCAGCTGTTTCCTGCTTGAGAGTAGACAACTCCTCCTGCAATGAGCGCTTCTCCACCTCACCTGCTTGACACGTCTTCACAGTCTCCTGCTCCTTTGCTAAAGCTTTATGCATGTTCATAGCAGACACTGCAGCAGAGAGCTTTAAGGCCTCCATCTCCTTCTTTAGTGCAACATTCTCACCCTCCAAGCTGTTAAGATCAGAATTAGCTGTCTCAATCATGTAATTAGTATTTACCAACGTTTGCTCCATCTCCAAAACCCTCTTCATGGTGCTTTCCTCCAGCATTTGCTTTTCCTTGTGAAGACCACCGTTGGAGCTCTTTCTGCAATGTCTTCACAAGGAAAAGCAAATGTTGGAGGAAAGCACCATGAAGAGGGTTTCGGAGATGGAGCAAACGTTGGTAAATACTAATTACATGATTGAGACAGCTAATTCTGATCTTAACAGCTTGGAGGGGAGAATGTTGCACTAAAGAAGGAGATGGAGGCCTTAAAGCTCTCTGCTGCAGTGTCTACTATGAACATGCATAAAGCTTTAGCAAAGGAGCAGGAGACTGTGAAGACGTGTCAAGCAGGTGAGGTGGAGAAGCGCTCATTGCAGGAGGAGTTGTCTACTCTCAAGCAGGAAACAGCTGATTTACAGCAGAAACAAGAGAAAGCCAACAAGCGCATGCACCAATTTGAGGTATTTATATTTATTGCCTCCGGTTATAGTGGTTCAAGCATTCACTCACTGATAATGCACTTGCTATTTGATATTCCTCCTATTATAAATAATAAATTAGTAAATATTTATGAATTCCGGGTTCTATGGAAGCAGGAGGAAAAGGTCAAACAAAGGTTTGGATCCTTTTTGTTTACATTTTCTTGCAATTGGTGGCCTTTATGCTAGACTTAGGCTCCAAGGCTAAAGAACCTAGTCCATATGAAAAATGCGGGATTTCTAAAGAGGGATGTGAACTTTGAATGAAGTTCTTTGTAATCTTATAGTCATATTACTCTTGCACTATTTAGCTGAAATAAGAAATGTCTTAAGATTCAAATAGTGTGGTCATGCCTTTATTTTTTTTGGCAAGTAAAAGATTTTATTTACCAAAAGCGATTAAACTGTACAGGGCCTGCGATGGTACAACCACCAAATGCAGTAGGCATTAGCACACTACCATTCTACTAGGTCATGCCTTTATTGATTTGACTTTTTGGTGGAATGACTATTGGGAGAGAATTGATATTTTCTCTTGCTTCTAGTTACTACATGAGTATGAACTAATATTGTTTTCTCCACACTACATAATTTATGTTGTCTATTTTTCATTTATGTGATAAGAATCAAGCTAAAACTCATCTCACAGTGCTTTATTTGCTCTTCTATGCTCAAAGAGATGACCCAGTCAAGTGAAGCAGCCTCCATGAAGCGGAAAAGACCAAACATGAGATTCACCTACTCAGGGATTTGTAGATGCTGACCGTATAGTGCTCAACATTGTCAAAAGTAGAAAGAATATGGAGATTTGGGTGGCAGAGGTGAAAAAAGAAGCAAACCTCGCACCAACTGTCGTGGATGAATCACTGACGTCACTGGTGAAAAAGAAGTTGATAAAGCAAGTTGTGAATATCCAAAATAAGGGAGGAAGCATTACATGGCTGTTGAGTTTGAACCTTCGGAGGATTTGACTGATGGTGCATGGTACTCGGAGGGAAAACTTGATAAGGAATTCATCATTGTTCTTAGAGATACGAGCCTCAAGGTCATGGAAATGCTGAAAGTCTCTACTGCTGAGGGAATCTACAACTTCTTGAAGAAACGGAATGTTACTGAGTGCACAAGTCAACAAGTCGCAGAAATATATATTGAACTCTATGGTTCTGGACAATGCTATTATTGAGGTAAAGAGCACTGAATTGGGAGAATATCATTCTATTCCTGTTGGATCAGTATGTTTTCGAACTACAAACGGAGTTGCTTTAGGGACTGGTCCGAAAACAATAGGGCCAATGGCTTCAATTCCATGTCGCGCTTGCCGTAGGATTGGTCTATGTACACCAAATGGAATTATATCCCAACAAACCTGTGTCTACTACACTAAATGGTTGAACTTTTAATTTTGATGGACTTCTGATAAGTAAATCCAAAGTATGGCACATGCTGGTTACTTTTTTTCTCATTTGTCTTTTGGTTTTGATGAAACCAATTTCCTAATCACCCTTCTCCAGAAACCCCTTTTATGATTCTATTATAATGTTTGAAGTGATAACAACTCTCACAACTTTTTTGACTTCATTTTGACATATATCAAATTGTTATCAAGTAGCTAAATGTCACCTTCAGTAGAGACTACATACTTCACTCTCAGAGTCCTTCCAATGTTTAAAAAGACTATCCAAAACAAATTCAATGTGTAAGAATAGGCCAGAGAATTACTGTCACTAATGTGAAACCGATGCCCCATTTGATTATCCATGCTTTGTCTCTGTTGAGTTTTTCCTCTTTGTACTCTTCAGGTGGCAATTCACTCTTTTCCTTTTCGACCACAGTGATCTTCTTTTAGTTTCCCAATCATAGTTATGAGGCCTTAAAAATGCTACAAATAGCATGAATAGTTCCACCAGTAAGTATGGAAACAGGGTTTCCTGCAGCATTGGTGCATTTCTATCAGTTGTGTCAAGATTTATCCTTTCATACTGGATCTAAGTGACCGATAACCAAACCTGCAAGCATTGGTGCATTTCTATCAGTTGTGTCAAGATTTATCCTTTCATACTCGATCTAAGTGATCGATAACCAAGTGAGAATTCTTAAGAAATAGCCAATAGCTGTCCTAGGATTGCCCAAAACTGTTTAGTTTTTGCCATAAAATCATGAAAGCTATTGGGAGAACAGCCGATCCTATGAATACTCCCATTGCTAAATACATCCAACCTAGAGAAAACCCAATCTTGTGCAAAATTACTGCTATAATGCCATGAGACAACCAAAGCCTACGAAAATTCCTCTTGAAACTTTTAGGATTTGTCTTCCACTTGCATCCGTATTGATGTATGTACGATAGATGTCATACGTACATAATGAAGAGACCGCAATTAGCTCAGACGAACCAGCTGTTGTGACAGCCCTAATCAATAGATAACAAGTCATAAAATATGAAAGGTAAGAGAAAATTTCACAGGTAATTCTTGATTAGGCATTTACATAAAGAGCATTGTGAGGAGAAGAATTGATCCCCCTTTTTCCATCAGAGCAATAGCTGTAGCTGGAGGAACAAGTCCGTGGCTAGCCTCACTTGCTGTTATTGATAGATCAAGAGCTAGTGCTCCAAGACCTAGTGATGTTGCCAAAGAGAACAGCACAGCAAACCAAACTAGACCACCCAAAAAGTAGCCCTTATGTGTTGATGATGGTCTTTTAGCAATGGCACTTGCACAATATCCCTACAATTGCAATACATTTGTGTTATTAGGAAAGGATGGTTACAGAAACATTGCATTTAGCATGTTTCTTGCTATAGCCTACGTAAAAAAACCTACATTATCAACGAAAACTGTGCCAAAATTACCAACGATGTTGATGATACCAAAGACGAGGCCACCTGAACTCAACATAGTAGCATAAGACCCCTTGAATTCCCAGTAACAGGACCACAAAATTGTCGAAATGGGAGATTGGCTCTTGTCAACTTCTTGATTTGCCTTCTACCTCTAATAAACGTCTATAAACAATGTTTGGGCTGCCAAGTTCATCATTTGCAACATATTAGGGTACACAAAGATGACTACAGTCACATGTAATTTTCTTAGATGAGCGTGTGAAAGAAGAGTAAAATTTAGATACCTATGACAGAATATATATAGCTACCCAAGAAAGTAGCTTTTAGCCCTCCTGCTAAGGTGTAAACTATAACACCAAAGAGCGATAAGAAAACTTGCAGTATATATGTTAGCACCAGTGAGTGCATTGACGACAGCAGAGCCACCAAGAGGCAACATGGTTGTTACTATAATGCTTGTCAAGAGCAAAACCCCAGAAAAACAAGATGAGCAGCAGACTGTAGTTCACCACGAACCTTGACTTTACGATTTCACAGACTGTATGAGCATAAGGGGCTTTTCATTTGATCTCTATTTCCATCACACCAAAACGGAGCACCTATTGTAACAAACTTCTTAGAAACCACTCAAAATTTTTGTTCTTCCCGTCTTTAGGAGAAAATAAAGAATTTCGAAAGATGACGTTAGACATATAGCTCCAATTGAATACTTACATGGGCCACTAATTTCATACTCACAAGCTACAATTTGAACTTTTCAAGATAGTAGCTGCCCAAGTCCACTGCAAAAAGAAAATGTTAAGTTGATTATAACTTGGAACAATATAAGAGTTCAATTCCTGTCTGGATTGGCATTTGACAACTAAATGACATGGTACCTGAGACACCATTACACTTGCAATAAGTCCTGTTTGACATTTCTACCAGTTGTTTTGAACCATTCTGATGTATGACGCGAACCAACATATCTTTTTTCCAGCCAAACTTTATAGCATTACACAAAAAGGTACAATAAATTGAGTTCGACGCAGAATTAGACCTTCTGTAGACTGAACTTTAGACTTCTGAATGGTCCTGAAAAAAGACTAGAGCGAAGGTGCCTAATAGCCTAGCCAGACTCATTGGATATGAAACCCCTTCCAATCTTTGCAGTACCACTCACCTACCCTATATAGGCGTTCGTCCATCCTACAACTATCTAAAATGGAACTGCTTGCGGTGATCTCGAATAGGGATCCTATAGTGCTAAATAAAAATCCCATGATAATAACCAAAGTGGCGCCACAAACATTTAAATATTCTTTACAAGTTAATAATTGCAGCATTCTAGATAGACCAAATACAAACGTATCTTAATTTATTTACCAATCCAGTTCTTCTGAAAGTTTATAAAGAAGGAAAATTGAAATGGTTGCTCCAAAGATGAGAATACCTCTTCTACCCCTTTCGCGTAAAAAGTATTCCCTCCGTCCTAATTTATGTGACAATATTTTCTTTTTTAGTTCATTCCAAAAAAGCAAGAAGCCATCTTTCTAAATTTGATAACGATTCATTCAATTTAAACTTCTCATTTTAACCTTAATTAGTATACATACACACTCGATGTACAGTCATTATACTTAAAAATTGAATCATTAGAAAGTTTTATGCATCTAAAGGTAAAGACAGAAAGTTGTTCGAAAAACTTATGATCTATACGAAAATGTTATTGGTACAAATCGAATTATGTGTTCGAGTTGAGATATATCGTGTTATTTAATGTTCGCAAACTTTCATGTTCTTCTCAAATAACATAACATACATAAAATCTAACGATTTGTCCTATGGTAACGTTGATGATGTATGAAAAACAAATCAAACATTCAAATTTTAATCAACGTAGATTCGTAAAATCGTATGAGATTGAAGTACCTTACACTGGTTCAAATTTCTACATTTCTTCTTTTGTTCGATTCCTTTTTATCCTTCTTTATGATTCTACTTGATAGAATCATATTTTATGAGTATATTAAATCATATTAAGCTAACAAAATTTCAATTGCCAACTTAATTTTCAAAGCAATACACAAATAAAGAAAACTCTACAAACTAAAAGGCTCGAATTATGTAATCATCAAATAACTTTTTATTCCTTATTTTTCAAATATATTTATTTTACCAATTATTATTGCTACATTATTAATATAACTTTATATATATATATATATATATATATATATATATATATATACACTCATGAAATATTAAACTTTTGTGTATTGTTCCCAATTCTGAAATTGTCTAAATTATTATTAATAACAAAATATAGTATTGCTTCGTTATGTTACTTTAGTTTTTAAATGAATTCAAAGTATAAATATTTTCACTTATCGTTATCATCCTTTTTGTGAATCTTTTTCTGTTATAATGTCTTAATTAGTTTTCCTCATAAAAGATGTTACATGTAATCGAAATAAGGTCATATTAAATTGTGATTTTGAATTCGTCCAAAGTACGAAAAGAGAAGTTTTATTTTTATTTTTTTTGTTTATTAAAAATCTACCGATACTTTTAAGAATTATTTTTTTGTATTATATGCAATATGCAACTAAAATTTTCTTCTTTTTAAATTTTCAATGTAGATTTTGAGATTAAATGTAAACTATAAAATTTCCTACATGAAAAATTAATTAGTTTTTAATTTCTTACTATGTTGCTTGAAATTTTTTTCATTAAACAATATTCTTGGTTCTTAACTTTATGTGACAATATTTATCTTTTAATTGGTTCAAAAAAAAATCTTTCTAAATTTGATAATAATTTAATTAAACTTTTCATTTTAACTAATGACAAACTTTTATAGCTATACAAATATTTTTAACATGTTTAATACCATAAATTTAATTTATTTTTTCCCCGTTTTTTCTTAAAACTCTGTGTTCAATCCGATTATGCATATAAGAGTTGAAAAGGGGAGTGTAAAAGAAAGGATATAACTTATTTCAGCGAGAAATTTATGAAAAAATCCCACAAGAAAAAGAAAGATTAAAATAGAATACCAGAAAAAAGTAAAGGCTGCAAAAAAAAAATCACAAATATAACACCCTGATTAAGAATAATTTTTCAATTCATTGAAATTATTAGATGAATCTCCAAGTTGCCAGTTAGAGCCGTTAAAATGGGCTTTGCATGAGGTCAGGCCAAACCCGCGATATGATTGTGTTATAATTTTTTAAGGAGAAAATTTCATAAACGATTAACATTGGGCATAATTAGAGGTCAATAGCTATAGTTTAGATAATTACAATTCAGAGATTTGAGAGATTTGAGAGAGGAGATATGCTAGAGAGAGGATGGATACATATTAATACAAGTTATATTCGACAAAAAATACAACAAATACAGTGTGATGGAAAGGAGAGCCAGATCTGAGAGAGGGAGAGAGAGGAGAAATACTAGAGAGAGAATGAGTACATATTGTTTTCGTTATATCAGATTATATCACGAATACAATTGATACAATTGAACGATGTATTGATATTGAATATGATATAAATTATTGTAGAATTATGTACTGCCATATAATCATATGTTATAAATATTAACAAATTGGCATACCTAGAAATTCGACTTTAGATTGAAAAGAAATTCTCTTATAAAAAAATTGGAAAAATGAAGGGCTAGGCGGACAAAGGCCCTTTAAAATGAAGGGTCGGCCCGCCCTAATCCATCAAATTTCCTGACTCGCGAGTTTGGGGTTGAGTGGACTGGATTGACCCATTTTTGACAGCTTTATTGGCAGTGATAGATTCACTCTCATGGCTTTGAGAATCTTTTGTTTCAGGGACGTTGCTCCATAATTCTAATTGGTTGATAGTAACATTTAGTGATGGCAAATGAGCGGGTCGTGTCGGATATATATGGGCAAATCAAAAATGGGTCAAGGGAAAATGGATTAAATATTTGATATGGATAAAAATAAGTTAACCAATTCATTGCTTCTTATTATGTAAAAGAAATATAAGTACTCTCAAATTGCAAACATTTCTTTTTCTCTTTTTAGGGTGTGTTTGGTATGAAGAAAAATATTTTCAAATATTTTCTTGAAAAATAAGTGATCGAGAGTTGGATCCCCATTCAAGGTTAAAAATTAGGTCGCAAATAAGAATTAGGATCGAGAGTTGGATCCAGGTTAGGAGTTAGAGTCGGTCTTAGGTCAGTATTGTGGTCAAGGTCAGAAGTCAGGATTTAAGTCATAAATCTGGTTCAAGATCGGGGTCGAGAGTTTGGTCTCGAGTCAAAATTAGGAGTCGAAGTCGAGTCTCGAGTTAGGGCTTAGGTGATGACCAGGTTCAGGGCCGAGAGTTTGGTCTTGGGAGTCGGGGTGAGGGATTGGGTCCCTAATCCAGGTTTTGGGTCGAGAGGGGTCCTAATTAAATAGTCGAGTCTCGGGTTAGATCTCAGGTTATAGGGGTCATGAGTCGGGTCTTGGATCAGGTCAGATTTGGGTTCCAAGTCGAGTCTTAGGTTTGGGGTCAAGAGTTAGGTCTCAGGTTGGGAGCTGGGAGTCGGGTCTGAGGTCTCGGGCCGAGTCTCGCATTCGGGGTCAAGAATTGTGTCTAGGTCGGGGGTCTCGAGTTGAGTCCCACGTTTCAGGTCGATCGAGACTCAGGTCCCAAGTTAAGGTTGGGGTCGAAAGTCGTTTCGCGAGTCGGGGTTAAGAGTCAAGTCCTTGGTAGGGGTTAGTAGTTGGATCTTGGGTTGGAGTTAGATGTTACGTCTCTAGTCGGGATCGGGGTTGGGAGTCAGGTCACCAATTTGGGTTTCGAGTTTGGGGTCTCAAGTCGAGTCCCTGATCCGAAGTCGGGTGCCAATTGTATTTGAGAGTCGGGTCTTGGGTCGAGAGTTGAGTCTCGAGTTGAGTTTTGGAGTCGTTTCCCAGGTCGGGGTTGGGTGTCAGGTCCTGGATCAGGGTCGAGATCGTGGTCAGGAGTCAGGTATATTAGATCGGGACCTGTTTCGAGGTGGTGAGGTTGAAAGAGAGTTTTGAAAAATATTTTTCTTACTTTATGTAAGGAAGTCATTTTCCTTAAATTAGAGAAAAATAAGTCCATTTGAAAAATATTTTTCAAAACATTTGAACCAACCAAACAAGAGAAAATTGTAAAATATTTTCTTAAAAATATTTTTCTTAATACGAGACACATTATTAGTAAGTGTACATTTTTAGAGGTTTCTTCACCTTTACATGCTTTAAAGGGAGTGCAGTTGGTGAATATCCACGGGTTATCCATATTTTATGATGGATACATTCATATTTGACCCATTTTTGAAATGATCGAATATTCATCAGACAGATAACCATAAACTTTAACCATTTTACTGCCCAGTGTCATCAAATGAAAACAAACAAAGGATCAGTTGTGAAGTAAAATATACGAAAGGGGTTATATTTGCATACTATCAAAAATAAATTATATTTATCCTTCGTTATACTTTTTTAACACTAATTAAGTATACGTGCTTTACACGTGTATATCGCATTACAGAATAGAAGCTACAACAAAATAATATGATAATTGAAAATAGTAAATAAGAGTTTTTATCTATTACAAATAAATAAAATATTAATAATTATAATTATGATCAATTTTAAAGTCCTCAATATTAGCATAATAATTAAATGATATTAATTGGACGAAAATAGAAAAAAGATGATTTTATCTAAAATAAAGGCAAAAAATCCAAATCACGTTCCTTCACACTTTTAATATTGTATAGATAGATAGATATAGATTCACATACTTACCATCTTACTTTCGGCCCCAATTTACTCTTCATCCGTTAAAACCTTAGGTTCCCACATAAAATTACCTACGTAGCACCTTCTTTTTCAATTAAATCTATTCACCCGTTTAAATACTTTTAATCCAGTAGCAAAGTCAGAAATTTCATTAAGATTGTTCAAAATTTAATATATAAAAAATAATTTTTGACCTATATATTTCATTTGATTTTTTATATACATAGTATAATTTTTCAACTAAAGGTGTTTGACTGGTCACCCTTCACTACATATGGCTACGCCACTATTTTAACCTGCATGTACGACCCACCCGTGACCCGACCCACCAACAAATTAAATCAATGAGTCAGACCTATAACTTCCTTTTCACTTTATGAATACATTACTGAGTTTTTGAATTAGACCAACCTGCAACAATGGCGACCAAAACATAAGAAGAAACAAAAAAAGAAATAGCAAAACTTAGTGGCCAAGTTTTGAATTTATGCAAAAGAACAAAGGTATTTTTTTCAAAAAAAAAAAGATTAAACCAGTCTGTAAAACAAAAGATGATGATGCATGAAAAATGTTTTTAGCAGTAACCGGACACATATGGTTGCATTTTCTGTGTCTTTTTCCTCAACAACCAAATGAATATTTAGACTTCAAAAAAGAACTTCATTCACAACTCTCTTCACATTTATGGTGTGTCACCTTGTTTGGATGGTTCTTACCTGTTGTATGGTGTGGTGTTGGCAGTTTATAATTAAATACATTGTTTGTTTTGATTGTTACTTAAATTTTAAATGACAAAAAGTCTCATTTTATGTAACAACCAATTTGATATGATCGCATCGTTATTTTATTTTTGTTTAAAATATAGAATTTTAAGAGTGAAGTTGTAAATGGATTGCATAGAAGCTATGGCTACTAGATTCTGCTGGTAAAATTGTACATGTTTTCAACAATGTACCATATGTAATGTAATGATTATTCGAGACATGCGTAAAATGGAAACGAATATCATTAAATATATTCAGAACATTTGACTTTCTAAAAGTAGTCACATTACAATTTTAGAATTAAGAAAAACATAATTTGGAATCATCAAGTTAAACAACATTAATTATTAACTAATTTAATAATATAAAAAATTATTTATACTATTAGTATATTATATTTAATTAAACGTTATTATCAAATAGGGCTATACTTTTCACGTAATTTTCTTTCAAAGAAAGAAATGTACCCTAATTTACTTCCTTCATATACATAGGCACATTTAGGATTTGAATTTTGAACATTTGAATTCAAGTTTAAAATACCACAATTTATTTAATTTATTTTCAAACACTATCATGGTACTTATTTAGTGGATTTTAAACTCTATCAAGGTTAAAAAAATTATTTTATGTACTATATATTATAGATGTTGAACTCTCTTGATGAAAATTTTGCCTCCACCACATTTATTAACACATATACAAAATTTGAATCAAAATTAGATGAACCTGTAAGTCTTTAATTTCATACGCCCTCGACAAATGTAAATAACCAGACGCTACAAAAAAGTGTGAATTACATGACTACATCCACATAATGCAATACCACGCATGCAGTTATTTCAAAGTCAATGTGAACGAGTGAATACTAGTAATGAGTAAATAAAATAGGCAAAGGAGGAACTTCCACCAAACTTTTAACTTATGTAGAAACTGAATCACTTACTTCCAAATCAGAAAGAAAAAAAATGGTTCTGAAATCATATCATCTTTGTCCATATGTTATACCGAAAGTTATTCCACTTCTCGCAAGTAGACAATCAAGATTCAACTACACTTTTGCATATATAAACACGTAAAAGGACCAGTTTTGACAAAATGACAATGAATTTAATGAGTACTTTTGAAGTTGCAAATTATACTAATAGGCATCTGCCCTAGTATTACCATTGTTTGTTTGATAACAAGTTCAAACACTATCATTATACTTATTTAATGGATTTTAAACTCTATCAAGGTTTAAAATATCATTTTATGTATATATTATAGATGTTAAACTCCTTTGTTATTTATTAACACATACAAAATCCGAATCAAAATTAGATGAACTTGTAAGTCCTTAATTTCATCCGCCCTCTCGACAAATGTAAACAACCAGACCACATCCCACAGAATGCAATACCATGCATGCAGCAGTTTCAAAGCCAATGTGAACGAGTGAATACTAGTAATAAGTAAATACAACAGACGAGGGAGGAACTTCCACCAAATTTTTAACTTATGTAGAAACTGAATCACTTACTTCCAAATTATAAAGAAAAGAAACGGTTATGAGTGAGATCATATCATCTTTGTCCATATGTTATAGAAAATTGTTCCACTTCTAACTTCTTGCAAGTAGATAATCAAGATGCAACTACTCTTTTGCATGTGAAGCTAATTTTTGTTCTTATATATAACACGTAAAAAGACCATTTTTGACCAAATAACAATGAATTTAATGAGTACTTGTGTAGTTGCAAATTATCGTTTTAAGATTGAATTATTCTAATAGCCATCAGCTTTAGTATGAACATTGTTTGCTTAATAACAAGGTTGGCATCACCGATGAGTGTAGCAGGTGAGATAACTAGAGATCTCGGATTTGAATTCTGAGAATAAATAGCAATGGATTGTACCCAACGTGAATAAAATTACTCAGGATGTGAAGTTTCAAATAACGAATGGTTAAATTAAAAGAAAGAAAGTATTTATAAATGCAAACACTTGAAATCATAATTATTTGGGTGCAAAGATCAACCATTCCAAGTTTGATTTACTTCCAACAAAGAAAACCAGTATACAAAACGCTTGTGGAAGATGAAGTTTAACTAGGTATCTATAAAAACCAAGTTTTCCTTTGAAGCACATAGGAACAACATTTTGTATTAAACCTTCAAAGTTACAACTAAGGATTTACAATAGACCATTAAGCACTCCCTCCCTCTTTCTATCTCTTTTCACATGTACTTTCTACATATCTATATCACCTTTTTGCATTTTCCTATCCACTATTACAGTTACGGTATGAAATAAAGGCCTGAATAAAGGACATAAAATTTTCCTGAAAAAAAAATGACCAGCTCCTTTTTCCTGCCGCTGTCTGAAGTTGCTAACTATTGAGAATCAGCAAAGCGGACATTGATCCGCTTCTTAATTGGCGTCCTACAAGAAGGGCATTCGACCATTCCTTTCTTTTCATGAAGCACGTTGCAATCTGCACAAAGGACTTGATGTGCACAAGGGAGAAAAACCACTGATTTCGGCTCACTCATACACATAACACACTCCCTCTCCATCATTAAAACAGCAGAGTCAGAAGTTCCTTCATAGGCTGCTAAACCCTTTGTCATTTGAGGAGTGCCACGTTTAAGTGCCTCTATTTTCGAACGTTCAGACTGCAGTCTCAACTGAGAGATTTCACTCTCAAGCTTTTGGATATCTTCTTTACAGTTTTGCATGTTTCTCTCTGCCTTCTCTCTCGAATTATCTTCCTCCACTTCTCCCTGAGCAATGAGTTGTTCTCTTTCAGCTCTCGAAGAATCAGCTTGCTGTAGAAACCTTTGTTTCACCTTTTCCTCCTGCTTCCTAAGAACCTGGAATTCATAAATATTTACTAATTTGTTTTTTTTTTATAATAGGAGGAATATCAAATAGCAAGTGCATTATCAGCAGGACTGCATAACTGAGTGAATGCTTGAACCACGATAACCGGAGGCAATAAGTAAAAAAAGAACTGACATTATAAATGATACTGTAAGAACAAGTGATTAACGGCCTGAAGACTCTAAAACACTAACTATATTGGTAAAAAAACATTTTATCTTGATCAACTAGGCAAAGAAGTTTCATTACTAGAATAAAAATACCTCAAATTGGTCCAGGCGCCTGTTGGCTCTCTCTTGTTGCTGCTGTAAATCAGCTGTTTCCTGCTTGAGAGTAGAGAACTCCTCCTGCAATGAGCGCTTCTCCATCTCACCTGCTTGACACGTCTTCACAGTCTCCTGCTCCTTCGCTAAAGCTTTATGCATGTTCATAGCAGACACTGCAGCAGAGAGCTTTAAGGCCTCAATCTTCTTCTTTAGTGCAGCATTCTCCCCCTCCAAGCTGTTAAGATCAGAATTAGTTGTCTCGATCATGTAATTTGTATTTACCAATGTTTGCTCCATCTCCAATACCCTCTTCATGGTGCTTTGCTCCAGCATTTGCTTTTCCTTGTGAACTTTTTCAGCATCTTCTCTTTCTTGCCTCAATATTTTAAGCTCATCCTTGTCCTTGGCAAGCCTCCGAGTAGCCTGCATTACCTTCTCATTAACCCAATCAGACCACCGCTGGAGCTCTTTCTGCAATGTCTTCATACGGGAAATCAGCACTAATATAGCTTCATCTTTCTCATTTTGAGGGACATATTTTCCCAGAGACTCATCATACGGGATACCAGCATAATAATCTGGCACCGCAGAAGAAATAGCTGTGCTGCATGGGGCCTTTATGCTAGACTTAGGCTCCAAGGCTAACGAATCAGGCTCCTTTTTGTTTACGTTATCTTCCATAGGTGGCACGCTAGAGGTGTCAGTTGCAGGTGCAATGGATGAGGAAGGGCATGGACTATCAGAACTTGCTTTTGCTAAAGGTTTATTGCTTTTAACAGAAGTATTTACTTTAGAGTGAGAACTCTTCTTTGTTGCACTAGAAGAACTTGATGAGTTCAGTGCCTTGTCCAAAAACATACTGCCCAAGGCAGTGATGTTTGCCTTAATGTTCTTACCCGTATTGGCTCTGGAGTTCTTCTCAAACTGATATGCCTTTCGCCTACCCGTATCCTTCGTGGCATTTAGGGCCTTTCGACCAGCCCCCAATTTGTCTTCTAAACCTGCTGCTTTCGATTTAGCCTCTCCATCTGGAAGAGGTACAGAACTTCCTTTTCCTTTTGCTGCGTGACGAGCATGTGAATTTTTAGACTTGGGTTCTTGAGGGGCTGCACTAGGAACAGGAACTTTGGACTGCAAGGTTTGAGCAATTGGGATAGAAGGTTTTGACAACTGTTGTTTATCCGGGTTTGACTGAGTATTCTCAGAAGTCTCTGGGTTTGACTTAGTTTTCATAGAAGCCTCAGTCTTTGATTGGGAAAGTTTCATACCAGACGAGCTTTTGCCTGGACTTTCTTGACTGCATAACTCGACCAGAAGATCACCTTCCATTGTACATGCATGTACCAGGTTCAAGTCCAATATTAACAGCCACCACGTTGCTTCTAGAACTGTCAAAGCTGGCTTAACCTCCCTCAGAACACATATCATCTCCAGCAATGTGTAATTTACCAGGCTAGGTAAATCTGCAAATACAAGATGTCTAGCGGTATCGAAATCCTTTTCCCTACTCAGTAAAGCCAAAGCACCATCAGCAATATTTGAGACGGCATCTTTGTTGCCGTGATAAAGGCCACTCCTCAAGATAACCCGTTCAGCAATTTCCTCACTGTATCCACACTCAGTAATCCTCTTGACTGCGCTCTGGAAAATTGTGGACAAATTTTGATATAAAAGCTCCTGAAGTTCACAACTTATTGAATCCTCCCAACCTGCATCTGGTGAACTTTCCACTCCTTGTTCCTCATTAGATTGAGGACACGCGTCCTTCAATGGCTCAATCTCAGTGAGAGTGCCGTCTTTCAGCTTTTGCTCTAATGATTCGCTATCTTTCGGCATTTCCTCTAATGATTCGTCGTCTTTCAGCATTTCCTCTAATGATTCGTATCTTGGAAACTCAGTAAGAGACGGCACAGGTGAATCAGTAGGAGTTTCTAGAGGAAGCTCCGATACGAACTTCCTCTTGTTCTTACTTCCTTTTTCCAGGTCTGAAACCACCGACGAGGTTTCATTGGCATCATCAGTGCTTCTATCATCAACCATGTTGATTATGTTTGCTATGAGCGTTATAATACTGCTGTAATTTGATCAATCAAATGTCTAGCTACAGTTTCCGGTCCTGCAACAAAAAGCCATTCAAGTGAATAATGTGGATGTGTGGGGATTAAAAGTTAAGATAACACATAACAGCAGAAAATTAGGAGTTGCCAAACAAAAGGAAAACACAGATATCAATGTTTCTTTGATAGGCTAAGTAACAAAAAACTAAAATGACAGGCTGCCAGCAACAAGAACAGCTCCAGTGAGCACAATAAACCAGAAACATTTATCATATATGTGGAACTGCCAAAGACAGGCTGACAGCAATAAGAACAACTCTAATCAGCTCAATAAACCAGCAGCATTATCATACAGGTGAAGCCACCAAGAATTCTTAATATTCTACGAGTACAAATTCTACTGTATCTGCAGTTCCTACTCCTTCAATGTAACATCATTCAGTGGCATTCCGGTATTTCCGGGGATTAAAAATTGAAAAGAAAACATAGCAGCAGAGAACAAAAAATTACCAAAACAAAAGGGAAAAACATAGCATAGAATTAAAAATTGCCAAAACAAAAGGGAAAACATATATCCATTATTCTTGATAGGCTAAATAGCATCAACAAAAGATTATCCAAACAGAAATGTCAATGACACGAAACAGCTCTAGTAACCATAATAAACCAGCAACATTACCAAGAAAATAGATATAAAAGAAAAAGAAAAGATTACCTCTGTGAGTCACAGTAAACGTTCTCCCAAAAAAACTAAATTTTCTGCTACAAAACCAGTCAAATGAATCAAAGGGGAAAAAATCAAGCATCACAAAAAAGGTATCAACAATTTATCAATCTCTATCAAAGTAAACAAGCAAAATCAGAGACGAACACAGAAAAACCCCGAGCTCAAAAATTCTATCAAGAAACCAATGAAAAAAAAAATCTTGTGAAACCCAAATAAACTCAGCCCAGAAATAAAATCAAGAAACCTGAAAAAGGGGTGGTACCAAAAAGAAAAAAAAAAGGATTCTGCCATACATGTATATCAAGAATGAAACTAGAAACAGCAAAAGTTCAATCAAAAATCAAAAGGGTCACTCACAAAACGCTTTGAAAAGGCAAAATCAAGAAAGGGTGTACTCCATTTCTTGCATTTCTTACGCTATGGTCACACCATTTGGCAAAGGAGCTCTGAGTAGTGTTTTGCTTCTGCTGCCAACACTGAAGTTTGGAGTCCCTTATATAGGGTCACTGACTAAACGTGGGTTAGGCTTGTTCTAACACTTACTTGATGATAACCACGGTTAGGTACACTGTATTTAATTTCTAACTGATCCACAGATTTAATGAAATTTATGACTCTTTTCCATTTTTAAGGAAATTATTATATTATTTTTGTATAACTAACCATTTAAAGAAAAATAATACAGCTAAGAATACATGTAGCCAATGTGAAATTCTCAAATATTTGGTATTGTTGGTCAAAGAAAGAAAATGTATATCCAATTCGTAGAATCTAATGACTCATTCTTGGATATTGCAAATCAAAGTAATTATAGTAAGATGACATTGGCAAAATAAACATAATTTTTCAATGGTGTTGTAGCACATTAATCTTTCAAATTGATTGTATAAATATCTCATATATATTGATTTATTTCGATTTTCATATAATTTTACGAAAAATATGTCAAATAATTAAGCTAAATGATATAATCGCAAAATATATTGTTCTAATTCTTACATTTTACGTATTATTTATATGACACATTAGATTTATATGTACGAGGACATGTGTATATTCTCACCAGTACCGTCGTATCCACTTCCTCCACCTCTTCAGTGGGAGCCTCGAACTTCGCCTCTCAGCGATGTCGAAGCCTGTGGTGGGAGAGTGTTGATTAAGTTGAAGATCGTGGCTTTGAGATGCCATGGTCAAAAATGCAGAGACGAAAATGAAATTAATGAGAATTTGGAAACGAAAGGCCGAGAAAGCAAGAACTTAATAAGAAATTCAGGGACCAAAAAATGAAATCCCCGATAGAAAAGATGAATGAGGCAAAGAAGAAGAACGGGTGAAGGGAGTTGATATTTATAAGTGAAGGATCATCATTACCTTGATAATCGATGATGACATCATTCTCAACACGATCTTCACGTGTCCCAAATGTGAAGTTGACGGTTATGCTTATTTTCCCGCCTAAAAGTTTTCACTTCCGAATAATTTTTGAAAATTGCATGTAAAATGATAAAACTATTTGTATTGATAATAGATGTATCGGGAAGAAAAGCAAGTGAAGGGAGTTGGTATTTATAAGTAAAGGGCCGGCATTACCTCAATAATCGATGATGACATTATCCTCAACACGATCTCGCTACATGTCCTAGACATAAGTTGAAAAGACATTCATCGATTTAGATTACTTTCAACACGATCTCGCCACATATCCAAGACATAAGCTGAAAAGACATTCGCCATTTAAATTCAAGAGTAATGGTGACGGTTATCTCTTTTTCCGCCTAAAAATTCCACTTCTAGATAGCTTTTGAAAATTGCATGAAAAGTGAAAAAACTATTTATATTGATAATAAATGTATCGAAAAGAAGAGCGGGTGAAGGGAGTTGTATTTATAAGTAAATAGTCATCATTACCTCGATAATCGATGATGACATTATCCTCAGCACGATCTCACCATGTGTGCTAAACGTGAAGTACAAAGATATTCATTGTTTCGTATCCAAGAGTAAAACTGACGGTTATGCCTCTTTTTTCACCTAAAAATTTTCACTTTCGAACAGCTTCTGAAAACTGCACAGAAACTAAAAAACTATTTGTGTTAATAATGAATGTATCGGGAAGAAGAATGGGTGAAGAGAGTTGATATATATAAGTAAAGAGTCGTTATTATCTAGGTAATCAATGATGATATCATCATCATCACGATATTGTCACGTGTGCCAGATGTAAAGTTTAAATGACATGCTTCATTTTAGATTCAAGAGTAATGGTGATAATTATACTTTTTTTCCCACCTAAAAGTTCACTTTCACGCAGCTTTTAAAAACTCCACGAAAAGTGAGAAAACTAGTTGTATTGATAATGAATGTATGATAAAGAAAAATGGGTAACTGAAATTGGTATTTATAAGCAAAGAATTATCATTACCTCGATAACTGATGATGACATCATTCGATAATCGATGATGACATCGTCTTCAACACAACCTCGTTACGTGTTTCAGACGTGATGTTGAAAAGACATTCACCATTTAGATTCAAGAATATTAGTGATAGTTATGCCTCTTTTCTCGCTTGAAAGCTTTCACTTTTGAACACCTTTTGAAAACTGCACAGAAAGTGAAAAAATTATTTGTAATGGTAATAAATATACCAAAAATAAGAGAGGATGAAGGGAGTTGATATTTATAAGCAAAGGGTCATCATTACCTCGTTAATTGATGATGACATCATCCTCAACACAATCTCTTTACGTGTTATTAACGTGAAGTTGAAATGGCATTCATGATTTTAGATTAATAGGAATGGTGACAATTATGCCTTATTTTTTGCCTAAAGATTTTATCACGATCTCGCCACGTGTTTCAGACGTGAACTTGAAAAGATATTCATCATTTTAGATTTATGAGTAATGGCGACAATTATGCCTCTTTTCTCGCTTAAAAGTTTTCATTTCTGGGCAGCTTTTGAAAACTACACAAAAATGAAAAAATTATTCGTATTGATAATAAATGTATCAGGAAGAAGAACGGGTAAAGAAAGTTACAACAACAACAACATACCCAGTGTGTTCCCACAAAGTGGGGTTTGGAGAGGGTAGAATGTACGCAGACTGTACCTTTACCTCAGATAAAGTAAAGAGGTTGTTTCCGATAGACCCCCGGCTCAAGACCAAAAAGGACCATAAGAGATCAAAATAAAAGTACAAGAGATATACACAGTAAAAGGACAACAAATAATCACAGAAGTATGCTATAACAAAAGTACTATACCCGAACCACATGAAACCCTAAGAAAGCAGCAAAACTGAAGAACAAGAAACTACAAGAGCAGACCTACAACTACTAACTAGTGCACAAGACACTGCAACCCTACCTACTAGTATGAAGCAGACCTACCTACTAATTGTCTACCCTAATCCGAGCCCTTCACACCTTCCTATCTAAGATCATGCCCTTGGTAAGTCGTAATTGCGCCAAATCTTGTCTAATCACCTCTCGCCAATATTTCTTTGGTCTACCTCTACCTCTCTTGAAACCATCCATAGCCAATCTCTCACACCTCCTCACCGGGGCCTCCCTGCATCTCCTGCTCACGTGCCCGAACCACCTCAACCTCACTTCTCGCATCTTGTCTTCTACTGAAGACACTCCCACCTTGTCTCGAATATCCTCATTCCTAATCCTATCCCTCCTAGTAAACCCACACATCCATCGCAACATCCTCATCTCCGCTGCCTTCAACTTTTGAACACGAGAGTTCTTGACAATTTATAAATAAAAATTTATCATTGTCTCGATAATTGATGATGAAATCATTCTCAATAAGATGGATCAAGGATCAAAGGACTTAATCTCACAAATTTAATTGTTTGACCTAACAACCGAATTTCAGATTAAATAATATAGTAAGACATGTGCATAGAATAGTGAAAATAGATAGATTGTAATTAAAAGAATAAAATAACATGTAATTTTATGAAATTGATACTTGTACATTGGTCGAGTTTGCCTTGGTCCATTTTAGTCAATCATTCTTTTGTTGAGATAATGTATATGGCATATCCCTTAGTCAAACATAGTCTTGATTCTTGAAGTCAATTCCTAAGACAGGTTAAAACTTCAATAATTTCAAATTTTTAAGGGTTATTCTAATTTTGCGTTATTGTATCAAAGTCATTAAATTGTATTTTTAGGTGAAGTACACAAATGAAACCTTCAAATTATTTACAACGATCGGATAATATTTTCAAGTGATTTAATAATCAAATAGAAAACTTTCTAGTCTAGTGCTCAAATTTGGGGGTGGGTATTCAATTTTTCGGTTTAATTTTTTCAAATTTCGATTTGATTCTTTGATTTTTTATCATGAAAAGTGTGCATCAACACCAAACCAAATTCGATTCAGTTTTTTTCAAGTTTAGTTCAATTTTTCCAAGAAAACTATGATACATAAAAAAAATAAAAGGTATAACTAAAATGAAATCAATTACAATAATAAGCAATAGCAGACACTAACACAATATTTCGTGTAAGTTATTCTACTTGGCAATATATTAAGAGAAGAGGGCTAAGAAAAAAATATTCTACTATAGTATAAAATTCCCCCAACTTATTAGAACGATAATTAGGGGCAGTAGCCGATATCGCATAAGACTAAGGGGATAGAGGGATTACTGGCTGGAGAGTGGAGATCTAATATGAATTAGGATTTAGGAAGTTAGAAAATATATTAGGATAAGTTTGAGTTGGATAAAAATATTTTGGGCCTAAGTCCATTATCAGTGGCTGAGGCCTTCTAAGAATATATTCTTTTAACACATGTAATAAAAGTAAAGAAAAAGTACATAGGTATCTGTTAGGAACAAACTATTTATAACTAAATACCTCTTTACAGAAAATGTTTTATTATAGCTTTTGTAGTTATTTATTTTTTTCCTTTTATTTCTCTACTTTTTGTTCTCGATTTTCTTCTTTTTTATGCTTCTTTGTTCATTTATTTTTTTCTCAATATTATTTTTTATTTTTTTTACACCATAATCTGATTCATACTCAATTTTGGATCTTTTTCTTGTTCATTTATTTTTTATTTCTCTACTTCTTCTTTTTTTTCTTTTCGTTTTTCCTTTTTCCTCGTTTTTTTCTTTTTTTCTCCTCTATTATTTATTTATTTTGTTCACAAATCATGTTTTTTTTCTTTCACCATAATCAATTTTGACTTCTTTTTTTTGTATGTTTTATTTTTCTCTTTTCTTTTTATTGTTTATATTTCTTATTCCTTTTTTAAATTTTTATTTTTTCCTCCATAATCTAATTTTATTCATGATTTTATTTTTACTTGTTTTTATATAATAAAAAGATAATTGATATAGTAAACATACATTCATTTTTGTATTTTATCTTTTTTTTTCTTACTTTTTTTCTTGTTTATTTCTTTAGTTTTTTTTCCTCCATAGCCTAATTTTATTCATGATTTTTTTTGCTTTTTTTCTTTATTTTTTTCTATATAATAAAAAAATATAATTGATATAGTAAACTTTCATTCATTTTTTTTATTTTTTTCTTTCATTTCTCTTTTTTTTCTCGTTTATTTCTTTGTTCTAATTGTTTTTCCTTTTTTTCATTTATTTTTTCTCAAATCATATTATTCTTTATTTTTTACCATAATCTAATTTCATACTCAATTTTATTTTTTTATTTTTTATTTTTTTATTTTATTTTATTTTATTTATTTCTTTTTTTTCTATTTCATTTAATTCTTTTTTTATTTTATTGTTTCTCCATAATCTAATTTCATTCACTTTGTTGCTCTTTTTCATTAAGGTACACTTCAGTTCTTCAGTCTAACACTCTTCATTCCTCCATAATACCATATTAGTATATAAATATATTGTGATGGTATCATGAAGGACTGCTTCAGCCCTTCAATGTAACACCCCTAACTATACTATCACAATATATTTATATACTAGCAATGATATCATGGAGAACTGTTCAATCCTTCAATAAGACACTCTTCAATCCTCTATGATATCATCACAGTATTGCCATGGTATCATCCTTCAATGAGACACTCCTCAATCCTTTATAATACCATCACTGTATATTTATATACTGACATGGTATCATGTGGGACTGCTTCAGTCCTTCGATGAGACGCTCCTCAGTATACCACCATAATATATCTATATATTAGCATGGTATCATCCTTCAAATGAAACACTTCTCAATCCTCCATGATACACATTATAGTATATCTATATACTGACATGGTATCATGAAGGACTGCTTCAGTCCTTCAATGAGACACTCCTAAATCCTCTACGATACCATTACATATATTTATATATTGGCACGGTATCATCCTTCAATGATATGCTCTTTAATCCTGCATGATACCATCACAATATATTTATGTACTGACATGGTATCGTGGAGGACTACTTCAATCCTTCAATAAGACACACATCGATATACCATCACAGTATATCTATATACTGGCATGGTATCATCCTTCAAATGAGACACTTCTCAGTCCTCCATGATACCATTACAGTACATCTATATAATTGCATGGTATCATGAAAGACTACTTCAATCCTTCAATGAGACACTCCTCAATATACCACCTTATTATATCTATATAATGACATGGTATCATCTTTCAAATGAGACACTTTTCAGCGCTCCATGATACCATCACAATATATCTATATACTAGTATGGTATCGTGGTGGATTACTTTAGTCCTTCAATGAGACACTCCTCAGCATACCATCATATTATATCTACATACTGAACGGAATCATCCTTCAGAGACACTCCCAGTCTTCCATGATGCCATCATAGTATATCTATATACTGGCATGATATCATGGAGGACTACTCCAGTCCTTCAATAAGACATTTTCCAGTCCTCCATGATACTATCATAATATATATCTATATACTGGCATGATATCATGTTGGATTACTTTAGTCCTTCAATGAGACACTCACCACTCCTCCATAATACCATCACAATATATTGTGATGGTATCATTAAGAACTGTTCCAGTCCATCAATGAGACATTGCTCAGTCATTCTTAATTATTTATTATTGTTATTTATTTATTAATTTTCTTATATTTTTGTTAGTGAAAAAATAATTAGATAATATCTTTATTTTATATTTTATTTTATCTTTAAAAATAAATGGATAAAAAAGAAGATGTCTAACCCAAAAAAGGAAGATAAAATAAAATAAAAAAGGATGCATTAATTACTACTACAATGAGGGTGCATTATAAAATATATTTTCTATTAATTTAGATTTTAATACTCCCTCCGTCCCATTTTATGTGGAAAACTTTTCTTTTTAGTCCGTCCTAAAAAGAATGCCACCTTTCTATAATTAGAAATAATTTAATTTTAAAATTTTACTTTTGCCCTTAATGAAATGAGTTATAACCACACAAAAATCTAAGAATTGTTTAAGACCTCAAATTTCAAAAGTCTTCCTTTTTTTCTTAAATACCGTGCCAAGTCAAATGTTGCCACATAAAATGGGATGGAGGGAGTAAATAATTTAGTAAATTTTAATATTTTTCTTAATTATTTCTCATTGTAGTCTAATTATTTAATTTTTTTATTAATTTAAAAATTATTAGTTAATATTTTATTTATTTACAAAGGCAAAAATGTAGAAAGGGATAAAAACAAATAATCTAACCAAACAATAAAAAGAAAATTAAGATAAAAAATGGAGATAAAAGAAAAACAACTAACTTTACCAACAAAAAAAAAAGAAGAAGGAGAAGAAAGACAAACAACGTTAGGGAAAAAAGAAAGAAATTTGGTTGCATAATTTATGGAATTGGAAAGTTGGTTGTATAATTTGAGGATCACAATTCATGGGATTAATCTATTTATTTTTACTGTATTTGGGAAGGAGGTAGTTGGGTAAATACTTTTAGCCCATTGGGTATTGGTGAAATTAATTAAAAAGAATGTATTTGAGTGTAAATATTCTAATTTTTTGATTTATTTAGTGTGCTTTTTTTTTTATAAAAGTTCAGTCTTTTGTGAATCAAAGTTTTGAGATTCTTAAATCGAACATCGAATTAAATTTTTGAAAAAAAAATAATCATACCCAAACTGAAGAATCAAAAAATTGAATTGATTTAATTCGGTCCAAATTTTTGATATTTATGCCCAGCACTACCCAAATTTTGATGAAAGATAGAAATTTTATCATGCCAGTTAGGGGTGTTCATGATTTGGGTAAAAATCGATCCAAACCAAAAAATTGGACCGAACCGATTGAATAAATTAATTTTTATTTGGTATGATTTGGTTTTACATTTTTAAAAACCGATAATATTTGGTTTGGTTTTGGTTTTGCTCAGAAAAACCAAAGAAATAATCGAACCGAACCGATAAATTATATTACATATTTTTATAATTATATATACATAATTTATTATTTTTTATGAATAATTTTAATTATCTTATATATGTTTTCATCAAAATTTGTTTATAATTTATATATCTTGTATTAGAGTACGTCATTTTATTATTTTACGTGGTAATCGTTGTCTTTTTTTCTCGTTTGAATGAATCGTTTCTTTTATTTTCGTGTATGATTAATAACCGAACAATCAAACCAAACCGAATCGAAACCGATAACAACCAAACCGATAAATATATATTATATTTGATTTGATTTTAATAATTTAAAAAATTGATTATATTGATTTGGTTATGATTTTGACCAATAACAGATCTAAACCGACCCGTGAAACACCCCTAATGTCAGTGTGAGAGATCCACAAAACATAATGTATCGAATGAAAAATCTATCTGATCACTGAATCAGTTAGAGTGTCTATCTAATCATTCTAAACAACTTAAAGAGATTATCTATGTATTTTACCTTTTATATAAGGAAAATATCAATATTTTTTCTAAGTATCAAAAATATTATAAAATAATTTATTGTGACAAAAAAATTGAGTAACAGAGAAATTACTCAACTATGCGCAATTATCACAGAAATAACATTATATGCCTTGTGTCATGTTTTCTAGTCCTTTTTTCGATACTTAGAAAAAGTTGAATGACATTTATTTGTTATAAAAAAATAATAAATATACATGTAAAATTTGAGTGTCTTTAATTTTTATTACAAAAAAATAAATTTATAATTTTAGTATATTAAAGTAAAAATCGAATGACCATTATAAGAAACTAACTCAATTATTTAAATAAATCTAGTTATGCTTCTTATCTAACTTCTTTTTCACTGCATTGGATTTATCATTGTCTTTCTCAACCAATTAATTAAACATCATGCAAATGTCGACTTTTTAAAAAGAATTTATTGAACCTCAATATTTTGATTTGGACTATACATAAATCTTAGTAAATTTTACTTTGAGATATAAAAGGGCTTCTAAAAGTTTGAGACATAAAAATTCGTAAAATTCTTACTAAAAATATAAGAGATGAAATTTTTTTGTTTAATTTTGTTATTTCTTCTGCTTCGTTGTGTTACTCACATTGCAAGTAATACAAGTAGCAGGGTTTTAAAACAAAAATGTAGTATGCAATGTCCATCCTTTAAAATTTTATTAGTTAATTAGCTTTAACTTCTAAGCAATTCAAATTTAGGAAATCATTGCAAAAGATGCTATATAGTTTTTCGACAAATAATAATAATAATAATAATAATAATAATAATAATAATAATAATAATAATAATAATAATAATAATAATAATAATAATAATAATAATAATAATAGTTTGTATTGGTGTATTTTCTCAAGCATATTTATCTCATTTACTAATTACAATGACAAAATTTATTTAGTCAACTATATCTCAAGAAATCATTTAGCTAAGTAATGAAATAGAGAAATATGAAATATCACAAGTAATTTGTTTTCTTTATTCTTTCTATTGGATGGATTTTATCCCCTCATATGGTGTAGAAGATATATATGACAAAGCATCATTATTTAAAAGTCAAATGTATATATAAATAAATAAATAGGAATAATAAAGAGAAAATACTTAAGTGCCTTCTTAAACTTGTTTCAAAATGTCAATTACATACCTAATTTTTACGAGAGATCTTTTAAGCTTATTGAAAGTGAATCACTACCCACGTCATATCACTACCCACGTCACCTATGACCTGGTAGAAAAAGTATAGTCTCTTTCTTTGAAGCACGTGTGAAGCTAAAGAAAAAAAATTATAGCAAAACACGAAAAAAATTTTTACTAAATATATAGCGAAATGATCAGATCTAGATTATATAAATTAGTGCAAATTTAAAAGAAAATACTTATCTTTTTCATGTTTGGTGTCACTTGTTTGACCCCTAGACAATCATACCAGATTTTCCATTAGAGGATTGTTGATATTACATCATTGTCAAAGTGTGTAATTCTAGACATGACAAGTGGAAAGAACTTCACTAACAATAATAAATAAAGAATGGCAATCAAAGTTAGATTATATGAAATTATGAGGAACTAAAGAAAATACTTATATTCATCTTGCTTGGTATCATTTGTTTGACCCATTTTTAATCTAACAAACTTTATTATCAAAGGACTATTAAATCAAAAGTTTTTTTAAAAAATTGCCTCTTCAAGGGGCAATCATGCCCTAAGTTCAACAGCCTTTTGCATAAGAGATGAAGATGGAGAATTTATATATGCAAGGGGCAAAATATTTGTGCTGAGGCAAAGGCTATTAGGAAAGAGATTGAATATTGCAGTAATCATAACCTTTTCCTCTTGATTTTAGAGGTTGACTCTCTATTTATGAAGAATACTATTGAAGGAAGGTGTGATACCCCTTGGAGTATTAGTAGTGAAGTGCACATGATAAATTTGAGAGTTAGAGGGGAGCATCAGATAAAGCATGTGTTGAGGGAAGGGAACAAAGTAATAGATTTTTTCACTAATCTAATTTTTTATTTTAAAGATAACTATTGAATTTCATAATTCACAGGAGTTACCAGCTTTTGCAAAAACTTTAATTAGCATAAATAAATAATAAATAAAAAATCTCAAATCTTAGATTTAAAACTCTAAATGAGAGAGAACCAGATTAACAACAACACAACAACAGGTTCAGATGTACAGATTCATAAAAACAGTAACAATAATTTTCAGGAAAGGACATGGATTACTACAGAGATATAGAAATAAGAGCTACTCACCTGCATAACTTTGATAGCTTCTCTGTCGCACTCCTCCAGATGGTGGTATCAACTTCTTGAAAGTTCATTCTGTCAGGAAGGGAGCAATACATGAGTTCGATCAGAATATACATAGTTTACTTGTGTGTCATGTTTGGTTAGGAGGTTTTGAGATTACCTAATATTAGGTTGAATGGATATCGATATTCAAAGTAAGGAGGATACTTCTATTTGGAAATTGATGAAACAACACTTGTGTGAGAGTTTAAGGCTGCTAAAGTTACATCGATCCAGGGTTTAAAAAATTGAATCTCATTTTCGATCTTGTATGTTGGATTATCTCATCTACTTTCCATTAATGTCTGCTTAGCTAGAGAGATGCTCGATTCTCTTCTTCCTTTTTCGACAACAGATATCAAAAGGAGCTTACAGAACTTGAAGAGCAATGTAAATGGAGAAAGGAGACGATAACCTGATATCTTGGTACTATCTGCTTAAGATGTGTTTTTATATAAAAGGCTGCAGTGGAAGCCCTCATCTCTAGAGCTCTCAGACCGTTCATCGGCGAGCTGGTGCGATGAAGAGAGAGTGAAGAACACAAGGGTTTCTAATGCTTCCCTAATAGGTCTCTTTTCCTTTTTGTTTTTGTTGATTTTTTTTCTGAATCAAAGTTGGGTCGGAGTCAAAATTTGATTTGGACTTTATTTTATTTTGGGTCATTTGGCCTTTATTTTGTTATTTTTTTTAATCTTTCTGATTTTATACATATTTGTGGCAATTTTATCACTTTTGCAAAATAAAATAAAAAGATTGGTGACCTAGATGGTCAGGATATTTTTTTTATCTTTTGTTGAGTCTTATACTGGTAGAATGAGAAGAGTTGGAGGAAGAAGAGTACACAAGAAATAAATGAAAAGATCAAAAAGTTGAAAGAAGAATGAATTTTTTGGATAGATGCATGCAATTGGTTAAGCATTTATTTGAACAAACGAAATTATCATCGAGGGGCTCTGATCTGATGAGCATGTTAGATTGAAACTAAATTTACTAGTAGTATATATAGATGGTGATCAAATCTAGGCTATATAAAATAGTGAGAAACCGATAAAAGTGCTTATATTTCTTGATTTTTCTTATTTGGCTCCTTTATGATCTTACCTTGATTTTCTTTCAAGACTAAAATAACCAAATCATTGTTAAGGCACAAATATATCAGATTGGTTGAAAAATCAAAGATCTAGGACTTCTCAATAAGGAAACAATTCATGTTTTATATAAAATAAAATAAAAATATTGTCTTAATGGCGTTTGTCATGTCCGGCCATTCACTAATTCAAATTAAATTTCACAAATACTTTAATTTTATTTGACTTACTTGAATAGTATTAGTTCTCCGGCACTTAAATTGCATGTGAATTTTAAAATACTTAACACATGATTTTTGAAACCCTCATCAATACTATTTAAAAATGTTCCTTTTGTATATATTAAATGAAGCATATATCGATTATATTCACACATGGTGTAAAAATTATGATAAAGAATTAACATTTAAAAGTCAGTGCATATATAAGAAAGGTAAAGTCACTTTCTTTGAAAAATATGTAAAGCAAAAAAATGATAAGACTGTAGCGAAAAAATAAAAAGTTACTACCAATTTTCAATATATATAGTGGACGATCAAATTCAAGTTTTATAAAATGGTGCAGAATCGAAGAAAATACTTAATCTTTTTCATGTTTTGTATCACTTGTTCGGCCCTTGCCAATCGTACAAAAATCAGAAGATTATTGTGATTATATCATTATCGAGGAATTAATTTCTAGGCATAACAATCCAAAAAAAATTCACTATCAGAAAAAAATAATGAATAACGATTAGATTTAGGTTATATGAAATTGTGAGGATCTGAAAGAAGATACTTATCTACGTCTTGCTTGATAGCGATTGCTTGACCCCTTCTCGATCTAACAAAATTTTCCATTAGAGGACTTGTTGAGAATAAAAAATAATTTTCTCATATCAAAGAAGACGGTGAAGAAAGACGGTCATTGTTCAAAGAAAAAAGAGGAGAAGTAAAGTGTTAAGCTTCGAATATATCGAAGTCACTAAACACATCAAATGGTCAAAAAAATAAAGTGAAAACGTGGCTAAATCTGGAGCATCCAAAATAACACACAAATCTAACCATCTGATTCGCAATAAAGACAACTGTGAATAGAAGGAATAAAAGAAGGTTATCAGCAATATACACGTCAGCTATACAACATTGTAAAGGAATGAAAGTTATTAGGAATGTTGTGTATGTGAGACCGTAGCTTAGGATAAGAGTTTCATATCAGCAAAGCACTAGAGAAATGCTAGGTGTCTAAGTAAGTAGGTCTTATACACCCTAGTGATGCATTTAAAGTCGTCTAGTCCCAAAAAGGACAATATCACTAGTGGGCTGGGCCGCAATAAATGGTATCAGAGTCACTCATATATCAATTCTATTGATGGTGAGTCAGAGTTCAACTGAGTTTAGACAAATTTTGAAAAGACGGGACATACCTCAGTGTTGAGTTCAGGCACATCCCATGCAATGGGCCAAATCTCAATGAGGACGTTGAATACATAAGAGGTGGTGTATGTAACACCCTAACTTAGGATAAAAGTCCCACATTGATAAAACATAAGAGATATGTTGAGTGTATAAGTAAGCAAGTCTTATACCCTTGTGATGCATTTTAAAATCATATTGGTCTAGGCTCAAAGCGAATAATATTACTAACGGACTGACCGTAATAATTAAATAATAACACACATATCGATTATATCCAAATATGGTGTGAAAAAATTTTCAAATGATCAATATCTGAAATTCAATGCAAAGATAAGAAAAGTAAAGTTGTAAAATCAACCTAAAAGAGTTTCAAAATATGAAAGCAAGAACAATAAAGATACAAGAGAGAAAAAAGTTTCTTATTTCTTCCAAGTATTTCTCAAATATCCTCAAGTGTATTATCCATTACCTATCATATCCTATTCATACTTTTACCAGAGGGTAGTTATAAGATTGCCTTAAACATGACATTAACCTCTAGAGAATGTGATGGAGATTAGGGGGTGTGGGAGATCAATAAAGAAGTAGTGGAGGTGTGAATATTACTATACATTATGGTGAGAATTAAACCTTAAAGTGATGCACATCTACATTCATCTAATATATTTATAACAAAAGTCACTTTCTTTGAAGCACGTGTAAAGCAAAAAAAAATAAAAAATCATAGCAAAATAATAAAAAGTTTACCAACAGTCATTAAATACTTATAGCATGCGATCCAATCTAGGTTATGTAAAATGGTGAGAAATCAAAGAAAATACTCATCTTTTTCATGTTCGGTATCACTTTTTTTTTTTGAATGTTCGGTATCACTTGTTTGGCCTCTTACTAGCTAGAGGTATATATGGATCAGGTTGGTTTAGATTTTTTAGATATCAAATCAAATTATTAGTGTTGAATTTTTAAATTTATAAACCAAACCAAATCAATAAAATTCGAGTTTTTCAACCTCGAATTTTTTGGGTTTTTTCGATTTACTCAGGTTTTTTGAGTTTTTTCGAGTTTTTCACGGTAAAGTCTTTATACAAACATATAATTAACTTATACTTCAAATATTTCTGTAGTCATAGCAAGATACAACTATCTAAGATATTTCTTAAAAAAATAACACAAAAAATGAGTGATGACAATAAAATATTCAACCAAAAAAATAATGAAATCGCATAGAATAAATATTGCATATTAATAAGTCATAATAAAAAAAATCACAATTTAAAAGTATTAAGTCATGGTAAAATAAATTTAATAAGTATTAAATACATAACTAAATATTAAGCAGAAAAATAAAATTAGCTTATTTATTTATGTAAAATTAAAGAATATATATGTACATGATTGTCATTTCTAGTATTGAATTGAATTTTTATTAATGGCAGTATTGATTTGGGCGAGTTACTAATATCTATGGCTTATGAGTTATAAAACTTATTGGACCATTTAAAATTTTAAGTTTAAACTTAAAATAATATGTTGAAAGATAAGAACCATAAAAAAGTTTAAAAAATATTTATAAATTACCTCACACTAAATATTTTAATATATAAAATATTTTAAAAAATAATATACATGTAATATCGGGTTGGTTCGGTTCAGTTTGACTTTTTTTAGTTAAAACTAAACTAAACCAATTATAGTTAGGTTTTTTTTTCTAATACCAAACTACTAGTCGAGTTTTTTTTCCGATTTGACTCGATTTATGATTTTATTTGATTTTCGATTCAGTTTTGTGCACTCCTACCTCTTACCAGTTACCAATAATATCAGATAATTTTCATCAGAAGGTTATTGCAATTACATCATCGTCAAGGCATTTACCTTTAAATCTTGACGATTGCAATTTTTCTCTACCCACATAAATAAGGAAAAAGAACATCCCTTAGGCTCAAAATAAAAACAAATATAGGCAAACCTTATTTTCTCACTTTCTCCTTTATTTCTTTCCTCTCTCTGATGAACGATCACTCAAGCTTCTCTATGATCCCCCTTCTCTCCTCTCCTTTCTCTTTTGGTTGCGGTAATCCATAGACTCCTCCGCAGTAGGAAAGAACTGCAAGAATACAGTGCTCCCTTATGAGGCTTCTGTTTCTCTCTAATAACGAGAAAATTACTCTTTCAGAAAGCAAAGCTACAACTCTTCAGTCTAAGCGGCTATCTAAAGGAGAAGGAAGAGGAGTAAGAGCTAACTTTAGGGGCGGAATCGAATGAGAGATAAACAGTGAGACAAATAACTTAACAAACTGAACATAACAATCTGATAACTTGCAAATAAAATGACCAAAAAAAAAAAGCCCTACCTTAAGGTATAGAAGAAGACTAGACATCCTCAAACCGTTCTTGTCATTCCCGCCTTACAATGCATAATTACAATATTTTTGATATCCTCCTTCAACCATGAGTATTCACTTTGACAAAATGAGCTGAATAGGAGAAAAGTTGTGATCATCAAATAGGAAACAGGCAACATGTACAGTGTACATGAAAAGAAAAATGAATCAAGAAAGTTCAGAGTTAGTATGCTCTTCTTTTTCTTTATAAAAATAATATGGTGGACAAATGAATTGATGAATATGTATGTGAAGATTGAGCGAGTGGATATTGCAAGTAAAGTGTTTGATAGAAGGGAAAAGACATCAAATGCATTCTGAACTTGTCCCCAAAAATCGACTTCACACTTAAACTAATCTTACGATCTATTACACCCCAAACCTTGTTCAATGTGATATTATTTACACTTTAGAAATGACATGGCAGAGAAAGTGTATTCACCTTCCTTAAGGTGCGTGAGAAGAAGGGGAAAAATCATAAAGTGATAAAATTACACACGTGGTACTATTTTATTGATCATTATATAATTAAGTATTTTTAAGCTTCTTCTTAATATTAGCATTTTTATACATTAAATATATTTGATTTTATTTCTTATTTATTCATTTTATTTGTGGGTCCCACCTTCTTTAAAATATTTTTCTTTTTCCTTTTGGGTTCTTCTCCATCAACAGAGGAATCCTCTTCAATCCTCCATGGAAGCATCGCCAATCCTTATTTTTGAAACTTTGAAAGAGGTATTTTAAGGAAGAAAATTGAACAGACTGAAAAATATGATGACTTCCATTTAAAAGTTTATGACACCTCTTGATAAAGTCCATGATTGTTTTCTCAAACTCAATGGAAAATATAGTGAGAAAGATCACCGAAAAAATTATTGAGGAAGACAATATTTCTATTAAAAAAATCCATGATATTTATTCATAAAATTCATAATCTTTTTATCTACATTATCAAAAATCCATCAAAAAAGACGATTATTGTCTCTTTGTCTGCTCTATCCCTTTGGAACACAATCCACGGCCATCAGAATGTCATTCCAGTCACAAACAATTAATAACATACTTAATTTTTTATACACACAAAAAATATCAATGGAATACTTGATTTTCATTTTTAATTATCAAAATTTTTGAAGAATTTTAGCAATTTTTCAGATCTGAAAATTTTCATCTGTTTCACCAGCAACAATGGCGTTACCGTCGCATATCGACATTCCACTGCCAACAGCTTCTATACTCCATAGTCGTCTTAATATTCTTTATTTTTCTCTTCGAATTTCTCTTTTTTCTTCAATTTATCAATGATGGAGAAAAAAGAGGAAGAGATTTAAAAGAAGGAGGTATGTTATGATGGAGGAGGAAGAACCCAGCAAGAAAAAAGAAGTGCTTTGAAAGAAAAAGAAAATCTTAAGGGAAAAAATTAAAAAAAAATAAAAATAATATTATACACGTGTTAAGCGCGTGTATTACACCATTCCATAGAAAATTTGGGTTTGTCTTGGGAAGGGGGTATTAATTTCACTTTGAACAAGGTTAAGGGTGTAACAGGTCGTTGTCACGACCCAACTACCGGGCCGTGCGGGCACATACTCTAATCCACCTAGATAGGAGAACCCTTACCACCCGAACCAATATGCAATGCGAAAAAGAAAATAAACCATTAAATAAGTCCCTTAATACATAAGAAATCCCTTTACAAATATTTGAAAATCTTTATACAACAGCTTTCGAAAATTACACAACCTTTAAAACTTGCGGAAATTTATTAACCATATAAACACCCCCCGAGAACCTAGTCTAAGTCGGTACAAGATCTTCTACAAGATAAGCTTACAACATAAAGTGGACACAACTCTCACCATAGAAGGAAGTAGGAGATGCTGGAAGATCACCGCAATCCTGAACCTGTGAAACATCACCAACCCTGCAACCAGACTATACCAAAAAGGTATAGCAAGAGTAGAGTCAGTACAAACATACGTACTGGTATGCATCATCGGTCGATCCGAATCCATTCCTACCATCATATAAGAAAATAGGAAAAAACATGAAATATACATTATAGTTCCCTCCTTCACCTTTAACCTTGACCCTGTCCGAATCCATTCCTACCATCATATAAGAAAATAGGAAAAAACATGAAATATACGTTATAGTTCCCTCCTTCACCTTTAACCTTGACCCTGACATTTAGGACTTCCCAAGTCACCTTGTCACCTAGACTTCCCAAGTCACCTTGTCACCTAGACTTTCCAAGTCACCTTGACACATAGACTTCCCAAGTCACCTTTAACCTTTACCCCAGTCAACTACCTTGACTAAATATTTAGACTTGACCAGGCTAACTGCCCAACCAAACCACTTATGCCCATAGTGTTACTTACCAGTGTCCGGCCTTTCCGAGACCTCTCGGACGCCTTCCATCCTGGTTATACAACCAACAACTACAACCCCATACTTTTCGTCGTACTCTCAATTGACCAATCACATGGAAATCACCTAGAAACAATTGACAGATGCAATGAGAACAACAGAGTTATATCTGAATCCCTTTCTAATCCCGAAACTCGGACCCTCCAAGGATCCTCTAACCACACCTAAGTGTTCAACCGGGTACCCGGTCTACCCCAAGACCCATCCTTACCTCATTAATCACAAATAAACCTTGACCGTCATTAGTACACTTAGTGACAATAAATTGTGAACTCATAACCTCTTTTACATAGTCTGGACCCACTCAGTTTCCCCCTAACACATCTAGGTGTTAACATGACAACCCGGTCTACACCAAGACCAACTGTTAATTAACATCATAACTCAGTCTACACCAAGACCAACTAATAACGTGATATAACAACCCGGCCTACACCAAGACCAACTATTAATTAACATCATAACTCAGTCTACACCAAGACCAACTAATAACGTGATATAACAACCCGGCCTACACCAAGACCAATCTCATAACATGATATAACAATCCGGCTTACACCAAGACCTACTAATTAACATGATATAATAACCCGGCCTACACCAAGACCAATCTCATAACATGATATAACAACCCGACCTACACCAAGACCAACTAATAACATGACAACCCAGTCTACACCAAGACCTCCTAATTAACATGATATAACAACCCGGCCTACACCAAGACCAAACTCAATAGACATATCAGGATTCCTGGTTGTTGACACCCAATTTTTACCCTTCACATTACGAATTAATCTTGAGCCTTTTTAAATTTTAAACAATATTTAAAATAATTATTTTTGTAAAAAGGGGATAAAATATTTTCAAATCAGCTTTATAATAGTTTTGAGTAACAATTTATATCTTTCATATTTAATTATGTGAAATTTATATAAGTTTATTTAAAGAACTATTTTAAAGTTTAATTTCATAAGAAAATCCTTTTAAAAGATTAAACGTTTGATTTTCCTCTAAATTAATTTAAATGAGAGATTAATTGAACAAATTAATTTTGTAATTGTTAAAAGAGGTAATTATGTGTTAAATACAATAAGTATTTTGAATTGTTTAAACTCATTAAAGATTGAGGTTGATTTTAATTGATTCGTCTTTACTCTGGTTCTAGCCTAAATCCCTAGAACTATTTAAATCCTAGCCGAATTTCATCAATCTACTTTGGCTATTTCCCAAAGATTGAAATGGCCACATTTTGCAAATGTGATCACTATTTAAATGGCCCTTCATAAGCCTTTGCTTCAGCCATTTGGGCCAGCCAATTTCCAAATCCGCCCCAGCCCACTCCATATTCCCCTGGCCCAATTCCATTTCCCTTGACCCGGCCCAAGCTCACCACTATACTCTTCTCCTCTCATCTTTCTAACACAGCAAACAAACGACCCAATCTTCCCCAAATTCCCTAAAATTATTACCTCTCCGTTAAAATGAGTCTTGGGCTAAAATTATCCCTCATCTATTAGAGTAGGTTCATTTTGGTCCCTCAAATATAATCCTGAGCATATTTAGTCTCTTAACTTTACTAAAGTGAAGCACTTTTGGTCTTCCTAACATAATAATATTAAAAATTAACGGAAAGGATAATTTTCTAACGGTGTAAATTTGACAGTGTTATCTCTTTCTTAATTGATATACATTTTCTTTCTTTCTTGTCTTCTTAATTTTTTAGGATTAATATAGTAGTAGCTATTTATATTTGAAGACAATATTTTAGAACACAATGATCTGCCCACTCGAAAAAAATAAGCATTTTCTTAATTGCAGTAACAAAATGGTCTTAAAGTCAGTGGCGTAGCTAGTAATTTGGTGAGGGGTGTGCGAATTTCTTCTTAATTGTGTTTAAGAGCGTGTAAAATTAAATATATACTCATAATAGCTAACACTTAACCTCTATGAGTTTGTATTTTACAAGTCACGTGGTTGCCACATGGGTTTAACACTATTATTTTTAAACAAATTTTGTTAGGGAGATCAAAAGTGCTCCACTTTAGTAAAGTTAAAGGACTAAATATGTTCAGAGTTATATTTGAAGGACCAAAATGAACCTACTCTAATAGTTAAGGGACTATTTTAGTCCCAAACTCCAGTTAAAATTCCCTGTCGCTGTTTGTTTGTACGAAACTAGTGAGCTGTCCAGGTTCTAGAAGAACCCAGATGCTCATAGGTGGCCTCTCAAACGTTCTTCTCCGTAAGATGCGGCGAATTTCTCTCAAATCATCGGCGGATGATCAATTTCGTACCTCAAAGGTACCGATGTGTAAGCATCTGAAGGATTTGGGTTTTTGAATTTCAAAATTCTCTAACCCTTTACCAAAATTCCCAAACGTTTTTCCCCCTCAATTTCATCTCTAGTTTTCCCTATAAATACCCACCTTCATCTTCACTGTAGAGGAGGAGTTTTTTGGGTAGCAAAGATGTTAGAGAGTCCTTTTCTCCGATTTTTGGGGAAACCTAAGAATTCAAGCTGTGACAAAGCGAAAAGCGTACTGGCTTACTAAATTTCTCGGAGATTTTTTGATTCTCTTCATTGCCGTTTAGAAGCTAACAACATCAGTTCGTTAGAAAGTCATCGAAAACTCAACTCGTCATCTCAGTCGCTGCCCGGAAAAAGGTAAACGTCTCATTCTTTTCATTTTATTTTTGTTTTTCTAGTTCTCGTTGTGAGTAGCTGATTGTAAGAGATTTGAATGTGTTGACTATTGTTTTGAGTTAATAATCGAACCTTGTTATCAGTAGATTAGCTGTTGTGATTTTGTTTTATGTTGCCGTTTTGTTTGATTGAACGTTGTTTCTGGGCTGATTGAGAGGAATGGTGGGTTGAGCTTTAGGGAACTGTTGAGCTTGGGAGGAGCTTCGAGCCAACAGGTTTGGCTTCTCCCAGGTGCTCCTAAGACCTAAAGTTCCCCATTGTTCCTCCTCTGTTGCTAATGGTTCCAAAATGAGTGGGCTGTGTTCATGCTCACTTTTGTTTCAGTTGTTTTTTTGAGGTTTAAAATTGTCGTCTGGGCTGAACAACAGTGCTATACAATCATTTGAATTAGGAAAATGTCATGTCTGCTCTTTATTTCTTATATGTGGTATGGGAGGGACATGTGAAGCCTCCATTAGTTGCTCTTTGTATTTTGTTAGCTATGAGAGTCATCAATCTGAAAATCGCTTAAGTTTGATTTGTAGTCAATTTCTATTTTTAAAGTTTATTTTTATTTCAAATCCTTTCGTCTTGATAATTGCAAATCTATTAGATGATTTTCCTTCCCCTAATTCTAAAAGAGTTCATGTTGGTTGATCCACTCAAAAGACAATCTTTGCACATAACAGAGCCATTTTTAGCTTGTGATCAATTTTGAAGGTTTCAAATTGAGAAGTTTTTCATCTTATTTTTTGTTTGTTAGATTAAAGAGTCAAGTACATGAATAAGTTGAGTCCTACTTCGACTAGTTTATTAGGCCTCGTATTAATATGATGTGAGTAGTAATCTGCCTAGTCTTGTAAAATGTGTTGCATTTGATTTGTTTATGACAAAACAGAGTATGTTAGATCATGACTAAATTCTATGACTCCTTTTCGATCATGATAAATGTACTTAAAAATGTATTCTGCTGAACTTGTCCCTTTATCATCTTGATTGATAGGCTCTAGGAGTTATTCTGAAAATGCCCTCTTTGATTTTGCCTCTAATTGATTATCTGAAGTGTACCATTTGGTTGTGATCCGCTGGGGTCATAGTTGTTTAAAGTCTTTTTTGTGTGTGTATGTGTTTAAATTACTAGAGAATCATCGTGATTGCGTGCTAATCCGTTTAATTTATTTCCTTTGTGCATGAACTCCTCTAATGAGCCCTCATGGACTCTAAGTCATCTGCATCTTCCTGTTGGGCTGGCTTAAGCCCAATGTCATCGAGTCAAGCCTCAATCAAGTCCCAAGTGGACTGATATACACCGGTATATGAATAAAGGAGGCTGATATACAGGTAATATACAAAAGAAGTATGCAGAAAGGCAGCTGATATACACCAACACATGGTGTATGAGGAAAGTGGAAGGATATAGACATGATATACACTGATATACAGTGTGCATACCAGCAAACGCAAAGAAAAGGAGCTGCGATATACAGATGATATACAAGCTAGAAAATAGACTAAAGTCCATTAATTTTGGAGTCCAAATCTGGACAGCTTTCAAGTGGCCAAAAAGGGGCCCAAATCTGAACTTTTCTCTAAATTACTTGTAATTCATTTATGTTAATTGTTTGTGAATAATTCTAACCTTTTTTTTACTTAGTTGAATCCCCTAAAAGAATTGCTACTCTCTTTATGGTTTGACTATTTCATTTAGTTAAATAATGTTTCTTGAGGCTAGTTTTATTCCTTACTTGAACGATTGTCTAAACGACTAAATGGGAATTTGATCATTATCTTTTCGTTATTTTCTGAAAGTCTTAACCTGGATTTTAACATTTAGCAAAAAGATGAATTTTACTTGAACGATTGTCTAAACGACTAAATGGGAATTTGATCATTATCTTTTCGTTATTTTCTGAAAGTCTTAACCTGGATTTTAACATTTAGCAAAAAGATTAATTTATCACTGTAGTGTTACTTTGAAGAAATAAATTGTATCCTAAAATATCTTTTCTCACTTTCCCAACAAAAATTGTTATTTCAAAATACTTGATAAATATTTTTCAAAGTTAGTCAAAAGAGTTAGTTTTAAATTGTCGGATAACCGCGAGTTAGCGGATACTGTTGGTGCCTTAACACCCTTCCAAGAGTATTAATATGAATCTCTTACCCATAATCTCTTTATTTTTAAAATCTTTATCTGTTTTAGATTTTAGAAATTTTAAAGGTTTTCTTAATTTCCCTTTAATTAATTAAGTGGTGATTCTTGCTTTTTTTTTCTAAAAGTTATTTTCAAATTTAATTTAGTTTCGAAATAATTTTTAAAGTCGAAAATCATTTTTGTCCAAAAACCCTCGAAAACACCGGTCACTCAAGGACCACCATTGAATATCACAATTCAATAAAAAAATAGCCCGGTCCACTCACGGAACCAATAACAATCAATGCAATGCAACAATATCAATGCGATGATGCAGTAACATAAACCCGTACCAGGCGTGGTACCCGAGCCAACTAAATAGTAACCTGTACCAGGCGTGGTACCCGTGCCAACCGTTTGTTATACATGTACCAGGCGTGGTACCCGAGCCAACTGAATATCAACAATCCATAGTCAAATGCATCAACAAACAACTTGTAAACCAACAAGCAAATACCGTTCAAATCACAGACTGTAAAACAGAAACCTTAGACATTCTACACAACTTCCCTAAGCAATGTAATTCATACAATCACTTAGATATGAGTACAAGAATATACAGCATTCACAGAAATCGTAAACCTTGACATTCGTTCGAAGACTAAACACACTTACCCTTGTTTACACATAATGAACGGTTTCCCTTTTTTTAACATAATTTAACCACCCCATTAATCCGAGACATACATAGATAACAACAATACGAGTTTTCACCCCTAGCCCTTAGAAAACAATGATTTCTTAACATGCCTCTCGCATTCCCGAAATCTCACCTAGGAGTTTCCCCATTTCATACCCACCTAGTTGTCCTTGCAATTCCCGGTTCCCCGAACCTTCCCGACATTCCAGTCCCTGAGTCTATCATTTTTAGCACACCAAGACAACATAAACAGCCCCAAACAATTATCAATAACCCGCAACTCAAATCCAACCAATTCGTAGCACATACATAACCAAACCCGAATCCGCTAGACTCCGTGTCCGGAGGCCTAAAACATGGATTCTCCGTTTCACTATACAAAAATACGGAAAGTAAACAGGTCTAACTACTCATGAAAACCTAGCCTACCTGGATGCCAAGCAACTGCAACCGTGTATTTTTGATTCCGTGGAGGCATTCCTGGCGGACCTGTAGGCCCAAATTCATGGTTTCGCGTCCCTTTTGCTGGAATCCCTCCTCCCCATGGCTCCCAAGCCTTGGAGCAGCCTAGGAGGGTTTTTAGAATAACTCCCGTCGTTCTTGGGGCTGAAGGAAAGAGAATGAAATTAAAAGCCCGTCGACCCGCTATAGCGGTCTTAAGCAGGTTGACCGCCCTGACCACCGCTATAGCGATATTTTCCACCGCTGTAACGGAGGCCGCTACCGCGGACGGTTGCGCTCGTCACGGATAGAATGTCCGAAAATTTCCCAGTTTTGGCCATTTTACAACACACTTATTTTCTCGACGTTCCAAAATAACCCCTTCACGTCAACCTCGATTCCGGGAGTTTTACTTACCCGAATTTGATTTTGAAAAGTCCCCCGGACTCCTCTATGTCTTCGCTACAAGGAAAACTAGCTCAAAACAAGACATTTAACCCAATCCTTACTCAAATTATTCTAGATCATACCTCGCTCTAAAACTGGCTGAGACTAGCCTAGCCTAGAATTTTTCTAACCCGAAACTTGGCACGAATGGTTTACCCGTAACGACGAACTTGGTCATTACAACAGATACCAATTTACCCATCGTTCATCCCCGAATGATCTCTACAGCGGAGGGAAAGGACAAGCTCGTCCCTCGATCTTAATGCTCTATCATGATAGCGTAAATATAACCTTACACAAACCACTGAAATTTCCCAATCCCTTGGTATACCCAACTCAACCCAAAATTTAGCTCACTTCCGCTCTATCAAGGAATTTCTTCCTTCGAGCCGCACAAGGCAACTAGATTACCCCTCTCCGAGTGCCCGAAAAATCTGGGGCCTCGCTGAAACACCAGAGCCAAAGAAACTCAACTAAGGAACAACACAGTTTTTTCCTGCCAAGGGGACTAGATCCCACCATGGCGATCCCTTTACCACTATACCCGGAGTTCTAGTAGCCCGAACTCTATTTCAGAAGCTTCCTATAGGGTACTATGCCCCTCACATATCATCCTGTCACCTTACCCCTATCAACATTATGCCCCGAGACACCACGTATCTCTATTCCACGTAACAATGAGGATTTCATTGGGCTTACTCTACCTTGAGATTTTCATCAACTCTCGTCTTAGGAGGGGTATTTTCTACCCAGGCGCTTACACCCTAACCAATGCTATGGCGAGAACACGCTCACGACGTAACGAGCAGTAACACTGGGTATTATCATGGTCACAAGAGACACAATAATGCTAAAGAAACCCATTTAATAACCCCGCTCCTTTAATCGACCCTACCACTAAGGGTCATCAACACTAAACCAGTCAATAATCACCTCATCACATAGTCTATGAGCAGTGTCCAACACTACTCGATCAATCACGAATCATATTGCCAGACTCCACATAGGTGACTATTTCCACCAATGGTCAGTCATAGTTTTTACCAATCCCTCGGGCTACCATATCTACCCTTTCCTTTGGTCGCGCACGAATGCTAAGTATTCAGGCAAATTACCTTATATGCATGCTATATAAATTCTATAGTCGATTTCCTCGTTTTACATGGCAGCCCGTAATGCAACCGTTGCCTTTAGATGCCCCGAGAATGGATAAAAAACAGGGGGAAAATAGGGTGAGGCTTCTGCCTCGCTGACCTCCGCTATAGCGGTTGGTCATTCCACGATAGTGGTTCCGCTATAGCGGATATTTCACCGCTATAGCGGTCCCGACGGTAACTGTACAAAAAAGTGAAATTTCCAGTAAGTGTATCAGTTTCCTTTCCCAGCTACCTTTGCTTAGTCCTGTAAATCCCGCCATGGTCTTAAACCACCCTTCAGATCATTCCTGGCATCAAACGGATCACCATTCAGCATAAAATACTATCAATTACAAAGAGTTAACACTAGACAATTGTTCCCAATAATATCTTCTCGCCATTACCCACTAAAGACTCCCTTGTTCCTATGGTTCTCAACCAAGTCCCGACTGTCCTGAAACCGAAGCTTCCCTACAGTCACAGTTTTCAATCCCTTATCATCTTAACCAATGATAAGCCCTTTTTCAAAATGCAGTACCACTTTTATATCAAGACTCTTAACAGCTTATCACGGCCTAAGGTACACAGAATTTTTCATATTAATGACCCTCTACAGACTCAACATGCACGGCAGACAACAATTTATACACATTTCAAGCAAGTCACACGAGAGGTGTACAACACAACATTTCAATTTCAAGTTACAACCAAATCAAGTCACAACCAAATCAAGTCACAAAATTTACTCTCTATTCGTCCCATGGATAACCATTAGTTGATCATCTATGTCTTACCATAACTCCCGCTATTAAGCAATAATAGCCCTTGTCCCTGGTACTTATTCACATACCAACCACTTGAAACCTGATTTTCCACAAGTGTATATACCCTTTTTCGCTTATCATTTTTACCAATGATAAGACTCTGCCCAGCATTTAGCATACAATTTTCCACTTGAATTACAAAACAAGAATTTCTTCAATCATTAATACATAATCAGTTAAGACTCTTTATTAACTACAAATTTTCAAAGCAACTCAGCAATTACACACCACAAAATTGCAATCATTCAAACAATGCAATACATACAATCATGAGTCTCAAGATCTGACATTCAATCAAACCAGTTTCATCACCTTTCATTCGCTTCATGGATGACTGTTAGCTGATTCATCCATCATTTATATAGCCTCCCAGGCCAGATACCAATTGGAACCTTTCCGGTTCTAATTTTCCTTGCTTGTCTTACTGCAACCGGAGTCCAATGACATCCCTATTTCGTTGAGATACGAATTGGAATCGAAAGATACCAATTGGACTCAACTCATACAAGTGAGTGAAAGAACCGCACGAAAAGGAATGAAAGAAGAGATATGCTTCCTAGAATGCTTCATAGCTTCCCTAGGATTAGATGTGGACGTCTACACACCAATCCGCAGGACTCTATTCGACATTTTGCTCTTGTACTGGGAGACCGGTAACCTGGGCTCTGATACTATCTGTCACGACCCAACTACTGGGCCGTGCGGGCACATACTCTAATCCACCTAGATAGGAGAACCCATACCACCCGAACCAATAGGCAATGCGAAAAAGAAAATAAACCATTAAATAAGTCCCTTAATACATGAGAAATCCCTTTACAAATGTTTGGAAATCTTTATACAACAGCTTTCGAAAATTACACAACCTTTAAAACTTGCGGAAATTTATTAACCATATAAACACCCCCCCAGAACCTAGTCTAAGTCGGTACAAGATCTTCTACAAGATAAGCTTACAACATAAAGTGGACACAACTCTCACCATAGAAGGAAGTAGGAGATGCTGGAAGATCACCGCAATCCTGAACCTGTGAAACATCACCAACCCTGCAACCAGACTATACCAAAAAGGTATAGCAAGAGTAGAGTCAGTACAAACATACGTACTGGTATGCATCATCGGTCGATCCGAATCCATTCCTACCATCATATAAGAAAATAGGAAAAAACATGAAATATACATTATAGTTCCCTCCTTCACCTTTAACCTTGACCCTGACATTTAGGACTTCCCAAGTCACCTTGTCACCTAGACTTTCCAAGTCACCTTGTCACCTAGACTTCCCAAGTCACCTTGACACGTAGACTTCCCAAGTCACCTTTAACCTTTACCCCAGTCAACTACCTTGACTAAATATTTAGACTTGACCAGGCTAACTGCCCAACCAAACCACTTATGCCCATAGTGTTACTTACCAGTGTCCGGCCTTTCCGGGACCTCTCGGACGTCTTCCATCCTGGTTATACAACCAACAACTACAACCCCATACTTTCCATCGTACTCTCAATTGACCAATCACATGGAAATCACCTAGAAACCATTGACATATGCAATGAGAACAACAGAGTTATATCTGAATCCCATTCTAATCCCGAAACCCGAACCCTCCAAGGATCCTCTAACCACACCTAAGTGTTCAACCGGGTACCCGGTCTACCCCAAGACCCATCCTTACCTCATTAATCACAAATAAATCATGACCGTCATTAGTACACTTAGTGACAATAAATTGTGAACTCATAACCTCTTTTACATAGTCCAGACCCACCCGGTTTCCCCCTAACACATCTAGGTGTTAACATGACAACCCGGTCTACACCAAGACCAACTATTAATTAACATCATAACCCGGTCTATACCAAGACCAACTAATAACGTGATATAATAACCTGGCCTACACCAATACCAATCTCATAACATGATATAACAACCCGGCCTACACCAAAACCAACTAATAACATGACAACCCAGTCTACACCAAGACCTACTAATTAACATGATATAATAACTCGGTCTACACCAAGACCAATCTCATAACATGATATAACAACCCGTCCTGCACCAAGACCAACTAATAACATGACAACCCAGTCTACACCAAGACCTACTAATTAATATGATATAACAACCCGGCCTACACCAAGACCAAACTCAACAGATATATCAGGATCCCCGGTCACTCAAGGACCACCATTGAATATAACAATTCAATAAAAAAATAGCCCGATCCACTCACGGAACCAATAACAATCAATGCAATGCAACAATACCAATGCGATGATGCAGTAATATAAATCCGTACCAGGCGTGGTACCCGAGCTAACCAAATACTAAATTGTACCATGCGTGGTACTCGTGCCAAGCGTTTGTTATACCTGTACCAGGCGTGGTACCTGAGCCAATCGAATGTCAACAATCCACAGTCAAATGCATGAACAAACAACTTGTAAACCAACAAGCAAATACCGTTCAAATCACAGACTGTAAAATAGAAACCTTAGACATTCTACACAACTTCTCTAAGCAATATAATTCATACAACCACTTAGATATAAGTACAAGAATATACAACATTCACAGAAATCGTAAGTCATCACCTACCCCTATTCCGGTATATAGTTGAACCTTGACATTCGTCCGAAGACTAAACACACTTACCCTTATTTACACATAATGAACGATTTCCCCTTTTTAACATAATTTAACCACCCCATTCATCAGGAACATACACATATAACAACAATACGAGTTTTCACTCCTAGCCTTTAGCAAACATTGATTTCTTAACATGCCTCTCTCATTCCCAAAACCTCACCTATGAGTTTTCCCATTTCATACCCACCTAATTGTCCTTGCAATTCCCGGTTCTCCGAACCTTCCCGACATCCTAGTCCCTGAGTCTATCATTTTTAGCACACCAAGACAACATAAAAAGCCCCTAATAATTATCAATAACCCACAACTCAAATCCAATCAATTCCTAGCACATACATAACCAAACCCGAATCTGCCAGACTCCGTGCCCGGAGGCCTAAAAATGAATTCTCCGTTTCACTATACAAAAGTACGAAAAGTAAACAGGTTTAACTACTCATGAAAACCTAGCCTACCTGGACGCCAAGCAACTGCAACCGTGCGTTTCAGGCTCCGTGGAGGCATTCCTGGCGGTCCTGTAGGCCGGAATCCGTGGTTTCGCGTCCCTTTCGCTTGAATCCCTCCTCCCCATGGCTCCCAAGCCTTGGAGCAGCCTAGGAGGATTTTTGAAATAACTCCCGTCTGTTCTTGGGGCTGAAGGGAAGAGAATAAAATTAAAAGCCCGTCGGCCAGCTATAGCGGTCCCCGCTCCGCTATAGCGGTCGGCTGCTGCTATAGCGGTCTTAAGCAGGTTGACCGCCCTGACCACCGCTATAGCGGAGGCCGCTACAGCGGACGGTTGCGCTCATCATGGACAGAATGTCCGAAAATCTCCCAGTTTTGGCCATTTTATAATACACTTATTTTCTTGACGTTCCAGAACAACCTCTTCACGTCAACCTCGATTTCCGGAGTTCTACTTACCCGAATTCAATTCTGAAAGGTCCCCCGGACTCCTCTATGTCTTAGCTACAAGGAAAACTAGCTCAAAACAAGACATTTAACCCAATCTTTACCCTGATTGTCCTAGACCCTACCTCGCTCCAAAACCAACCAAGACTAGCCTAGCCCAGAATTTTCAACTCCCAAACCCAAAATCTTTCTAACCCGAAACTTGGCACGAATGGTTTACTCGTAACGACGAACCCGGTCGTTACAGTCGCCAAATTAGTTTGAGTGTGAATTCGACTTTTTCGGACAAGTTCAAGGTGTATTTGATGTCTTTTCCCTTTGATAGAATGTATGTGACTGTGAGAACTCAAATTATTGTATAATATATGTATAATTAGTGAGTATATGTTTATTACATATTTATTGGAGTATATGTTTATTATACAATTATTATACGATAATATATTAAAATTTATATCTTCGAAAACTATATGAAAAATACTATAAGTTGTAATTTTTTTCATGACAATATAATTTTAAAAATATATTTTAAAATACTACAAAATTCACATAATTTGAATCTCAAAAAGTAAAAAGTAATGCATAAATTGAGGTAGTAGAAATAATTTTGTGATCAAATTAATTAAATGTATTTGCAGTTGATGAAATAAATTACTCTATTTTTTTATGGTAACCTTTGAATATTTAAAAAGAAATTAAGATAAGTATTAAATTATTAAAAATAAAGTTATGGTAAATACAATAATTAACAGCTTAAGATATTTAAATAAAAATACATTTACAATAATTTATATATATTTGTAAATTACGTAAAAAGTGTTATGAAGCACAATAACTTACTACTTAAAATACTTTAAAAAAATTATTCAATTACGGTCAAAGAAAAATTTGATTGACTCTCAAAATTCATCTATGTTACATAAATTAAAATAGAACGAGTGACATATATTGGGCCCGTGCTAGCACGGGCTCCTACATCTAGTTTCCAACCTAAGAGACATTACACAACTTTTATATTGGGAAAAGGACATGGGCTGACCCTTTTTCAAAACAAATAACTCAAGGTTGGCCTATTGGACAATTGTGTACACTCAGCCATTTTAATTCCACTTAATGACCATCTTTCAATTTGGGATATTTCGGGCCCATTATTCAATTTTTTTTTAATTTTTTTGCTATAAGCAGCTCAAGATTGTATAATATATATATATATATATATATATGTATGTATGTATGTATGTATGTGTATATATATATGTATATGTATGTATGTATGTATGTATGTGTATATATATATGTATATATATATATATATATATGTATGTATGTATGTGTATATATATATGTATGTATGAGATATGTATACAAATTGTATCATTGTTATAAAAAATATGTATATGTATCATTGTTGTATAAATATGTATAGAAAATGTATAATTGTTATATAGAAACTGTATAATTATTGTATAGAATATGTAATTTTGTATATGATGTGTATAAAAACTGTATCATTGTTGTATAAAATATGTATATATATATATATATAGGATATATATAGAAACTGTATCATTATTATATAAAATTGTATCTATCACGATTATATATGTATAAAAAATATATTATTTTTGTATAAAATATATATGCTTATTATATATTTCAACTGAACTTGCATATTATCATTTAAATATTTTTAAATATATAAATAAAGCGTATAATAATTGTATATATTCTATAAATGTACATTGTGTATATATTGATTATACATTTATTACATATGAATTATTTAAAAAAATGTGAAGAGCTACATTGCATTGACTTTTTTCTATTCTAACTATCTCTATTCTGTTGGAAAAAATACAAAATCGTATTTTACTGCTAAAAAAATGAGCAGATTTTTTTTTAAAAAAAGAGAGCCGGAAAAAGAAATTTAAAAAATAATAGTGAAAAAAAAAAAAAAAGATGAAGGCAGTAGTAGCGGAAAAAATGTCAAAATGGTTACTAAGTACTAATTGGATATGCAAATCCACTGGCCATTTGGGTGGCATTTTTTTGGGCCAAGTGGCCATTTTTGTTCATTCCCCTTTTATATTATATCATGAAATTGTATTAATTTCTCCAAATCTATATCAATATATGCATTGTTTACTAATGCTCTTCCTTATTTGGTATGCACAAAGATCGACAGAATTGACTAAAAAAAATAATTGGTGTGATATAAAAAGGAAAGACACCTTATTATTGGGATATTGTGTGTAAGAGAAAAAAGAAATGTGGTTTGGGTATTAAAAGGTGTAGAGAGACCAATATTATTACAATGCTCATAAAATATAATTTCAAGAACGATTGATAAATTGTTGCTTGATCAGTGGTGTGATGATGGGCCAGTCATTGATAAAATTAATGTTAATATTATTCAAGTTGACACAATTGCTAAAGTAGCTAACATAATGTTAAATGACGAATAAGATATCACATTTATAGCTATTTTCGTTAACTTGTCTAAAGTTAATATTATTTTATCTCATTTCACTTCTGCAATGTTATTTTTGAGATAAGATCACTTGAAATAAAACAGGAAATGAAAATTTTAGTACCAAATCAGCATATAAAATGGCTTGTGATGATAAATGAACTCATATGAAAAGAGATGGACAAATATATGAAAACTTCACATTTCGAAAAAAGATAAAATACTTTAATGATTGTAAGACATAACAAACTTATGTCAATTGAGCTTCGATTCATCAAAAAGATTATTGACTCATCCAAGTGTGAACAATTTGATGGTAATTATGTGGAAGAACTTTTTACATATTATTAGTTCTTGTCTAAAGTCTAAACAGATATGAGACAAGCTCAGGTCAACAAAATAAGATTGGCATTGCGCTATAACAATGCTAAAATGACTTGATGATATATTTTATATAGCGCCGGACAACCCTCCTATATGATTACACTTATATTTTCAATTATATGGCATATATATATTTTTTTTTTTAAAAAGAGTAGAAACTTGATTGAATATAATATGAATGTCTATCTATTGAATTCATATGCCAACATATTACAGATTAAGCTAAGAAAACGGTTGACCTATTTTCTAGTCAAACCTTGATTCCCAAAACAAGTCAAATTAATAGGTCGGTCTTCACCTTATGCAGGAAAGATTAAACTGAATGTTGGTGGTACTTCAAGATGCAAACAAGAAATGCTTTTGTTAGAGCGCTCTTTAGAGATGCTCAAGGACAATGATTGTTAACGCCTACTTCAAGCCTTGTTATAGAATTATGGAGAATAAAAAAGGATTGATACTAGCAAAAGATATGGAATACAAGGATTTAGAGGTGAAAACGAATTGCCTACTGGACGTTAAGCTTATCAATGAGGAGGACATACAGTGTCACCCATTTAGAGCTATTATTGAAGATTGTAAATATTTATTGAATACCAATAATGCACGATTATATATATATATATATATGGTGGGAGGCAAAACAATATGCCGATATTTTGGCAAACGAAGGACACACACATGAAGATGAGTTGTTGACTGAAAAGTTGAACTAATGAAGTTTCTTCTTCTAACTGATTTAAGTCGTGTAGCATGCGAAAGATTTTAAGAATTTGTCTAATACTTGCCTTTGTACCAAAAAAAAAATAAAAAATGGATAAGACACTTGATATTTTCCTTTTAATTACAGAAGTAATAAAGTACACTATAGAAACTGTACCTGTTTAAGTTAGAAATCGATTAACGTGAAGTGTTATTTATTAAAGGTAAAAGTTACGGATATATAATTTTTGGCCAATAATTAGCTTATTAATATAATTGAAGTATACATCATATATACATTATCAATGTACATATTGTGCCTAAATATGTATATTATATGTGAGTATACGCTTAACTTTATACATATTCTGTAAATTAGATGTCGGAATAGTTCAAGCCCGTAATTATTTCTTTATCTATTAAAAGGAAAAGATTAGAAGAATGTAAGGCATAGAAGAAATAGTGCAACTTTATGGAATTGGTACTTTGGTTGAGCTTGTCATGGTCCTACTTCTATCAGTACTCTTTAATTTGTCTCGTTTATAACCTTATTATCGGCATGTACAAGATAAGGAGTACTGTTTGTGTTTGTTGTGATAAATATGTATAGTTCTTTTTGTCCCATGTTACCTTACACTATTACTTTTTTGTAACAACATTGCAGTTGGGAAAAGGATTTTGTTTCCATTCTATTGTATTTTATATCATTAAAATATATTATGACAAAGAAAAAGAGCATACGTGTAGCCCTTTCCCTTAGTGCAATCATCTATTAATTTTAATATAATTTTTTATATATATAAAAGTACATACTTCCTCCGTTTTAATTTGTTTGGCCTACTTTTTTTAGTACGTTTCAAAAAGAATGTCTCTTTCCTTTTTTAGCAACTCTTCAATTTCAACTTTCCACATGACATATTTAAGACCACAAGATTAAAGGGCATTTTGGTACATTTGACATATCTTTAATTTTTAACCACAAAATTCAAAAATCTTCTTTACTTTCTTAAACTCTGTGCCAAGTAAAAATAGGTCAAACAAATTAAAACGGAGGAAGTATATATGTTGTTAGAATTTATACTTACTTTATTAAACTTTTATACAATGTATATGTACTTTATCAAAATCACAATATATAGTTAAACTTCACTATAACAATCACTTTGAAATGAGAATATCTTAAGAGAAGACAAAAAATGTACTCCCATTTCTTTGCTGACGAAAATAGTCACCCACTTCCAAACAAAGTCTTGCGAAGCACCGGGGGCGAAACTAGAAATAGTAAAGTTAAGAATGGATAACCAATTGACTCAAATGATTATTCAGTACATTCTTACTATGGGCTTGGTCGCACCCTTCGCTATTCTAGTGGCTTTTCGAGCAGGGCGGATGCAGGGATTAACTACCGAAAATATGAAAGAATGCTTGAAAAACTTGGTGTTCGACTCTGTCAAAGAAACGATATGTAACAAGCTTGAAATTTTGTTTGATCAATATATTCATATGTCTAACGGCCAAAGTTCTATTTTATGTGGCACCATTTGACTTGGCACTGTATTTAAGGAAAAATGGAAGATTTTTGAAACTTGTGGTCTAAAATAATTCTTAGATATTTGTGTGGTTGTAAATCATTTCATTAAGAGTAAAAGAGGAATTTTAAAGTTAAATTGTTTCTAATTATAGAAAGGTGACATTCTTTTTGGGACGGACTAAAAAGGAAAGTGTGTCACATAAAATGGGACGGAGGGAGTAATAAAATTTCACTATTAACGACCTGATTTTCTCCAAAATATATTTTTCATGTTATATTTTACTTCTCTATAATAACATTCTATTTATAACAACAGTGACATTCATTATAACAGTACACTCTTTGTAAAATTACCCCTTTATAATAGTCATAATCAAATTTTAAATAATAATATTTGTAAGAAATATATTATGTATAAAAATAAAATATTTATGATAATCATCATAAATGTCATGCACATTGTAAATTTCAAGTACGAATATTTAAAAGGAATAATTGTATTTAAATGGTACTCATCAGTTATGGTCATAACTTCACGAGGAAAGACATTGATGTTTGCCTTTTTTATATTCATATTCTTTCTATTTTTTTGGTTAAATTGGTCCACATATACATTCCTTCTTCTCGGTCGTTAACTAATATTTTTGTACTTTTATTTATAACATCTAAATGAGATCTAAACGTCAAATATCAGTATACATATATAGCATCACCTCACTATAGCATCCATGAAATTTTCAAACAAATGATGCCACTATTACGGGGTTTGATTGTACATACAATTTATATACACAAATTATATGTAATTTTTTTAGAAACATAACCTATACAAAATTTATACAGTTACCTACATATTTCATACAAATTTTATATAATATTTATACATAAAATCGTGAGCGAAATCCGAAGCGTGATTTTGTACGTTTAAAATAAAACACATGTTCTGTTTGGTAATTATGTGTCTTATTTTGTATATATAGGAATTTTTCCCTTTATTTAATTTGTTGTTCAAATTTGGATGAGTCATTGCAGCTCATTTTGACTTGTTTAATTTAGCTCATCTAAAAATTAAATCGGTGTGTAGTCTAAATTCACCAATGAAAAACATTGTCAAAATATTTTCAAAAAGATGTTTTTTAATTTATATGTTATATATAGCTATAATAAAGAGATTTTTTATTAGGTTCTTAAAAAATTATAAAAGAATAACAAAAAATATTAAAAAAGGCAAGTGCTTAAGTAGTCATCATGGTGAAATATTGACAATCAGATGGCCACATAAAATCAAATGACATATTGTAGCTAAAATATTTTTTTCCTTTATTTTTTATTTTTATTTATTTATTATAATTTTTTTGAGATGCACCAGCCGCGAATGTATATTATACGCTATATATATATTTATTATACGTTTTATATATTCACTATTTATACAATATATATACACACACAATTCCCATTATATATATTTTTTATCGGTACTATTTTTCATATTAACTTTTCATATAATATATATACACATTATATACATTTTTTGTCCGTACAGTTTTCGTGCACACTTTTCATATGCACATATTATCTACACTTTTATCTCTTCAATCTGTATCAAATGATCATAGAGCGATGTGAACCAGTAAAATCAACGTCGTCAGGAGGAGAAATAGAGGACCCATATCGTTGGCATCGGTGTGACAATGTGAGGGACGGAGGAGATAAAGAGAAAATGATACAAGTAGAGATTTCGATCTGTTTTGCATTTTTAAACCAACGGTCTTCAATAGACTGCAGCAACATTTGGTGAAAGGGCAAGACAACCTGTGCAAAGTGTTACATTGACAAACATAAAAATAATCCAGACAAAAAAGTACAAGTATGTAAGATCAGTAAACATCACTCACAAAGGAAATGAACACAAATTAGATGGATGAGAACCTTTTCATTGCCAGAAAAGTACAAGTATGTTTTACACAATTGTTGCTATATTTTGCACTCTGCACTATATTTACAAATGTTTCTGTCATCTGCTTTGGAGGTTTCACCATGAGGAATCAATACATATGATCCTTCCTTCCCAAATTCAAGCTTTAAAAAAAAAGACATTGGGAAGTTTTGGCATGTTTCACTGCGACTCTGTGAGGATAAGAGATGAACTCTATGGGGTATTGGTTAGTATCTCTTCTACATATGTGTTAGGACAAATATCAGTTGTCAAACTCTGCAGTTGAGAGTAAACTCTTATTAGACTAATCAGGCTTAGTATACTCGAGCAACATGTGTGGAGACCTGTATATCTTCACTAGCGTCCAGTATAGGATTTCCTCCACTGCGAGCTCACCCTCTGCTCTTGCAGCATATATATCCTCACAGATGGCAATCAATCTGCATGGAACCAAAATCACACATTTTTGCGTTAAGTACAACTGTACAAGTGTACTCGATTTTATTTACAGAAATGTTAATAATCAGACCATGACTTAATATTACCTGTCACATGAAGGAAGATTTTCATATGGGATTCTCATTCGCAAGTCAGAGCACTGCAGTCTGATGAAGCGGCCAACTGCTAAAACAAATGTGATGTAGAGACCCCATATACTGAATTTGCTGAGAGTGTCACCTAGCAAGCCCTCTAAAACACATACAAATTGTTAGTTATCAACATAATTCACTTAATTTCTCATTCTATGAGAAAAATAATCTATTACTTACGTGGTGTTTCTTCTGATACAATTATGGCCATAGGCCCTCTCAACCCTCCACAGCCTTTTACATCAACTGAGTTGATATCATGGAAGGACCACCACTCAGAGACTCCCCGATTTAAAATGATATCCGCGCTAACACCATTTGCCTATTAAAACCAGTTATTGGAACAAATATCTTTAGTTGGCTACACACTAGAAGATAAAAATGCAAAAATTAATCTGATAGTAGCTTTAGCCAACTGCTTTGCTCACTACAATATCAATCAAAGTTACTATGTAAAAAATTTGCTAAAATTTATCTACCTTATCGTGACATGAAAATTCAAATAACATAAACACATTCAGTTTAGTAAGGCCATCTTACCTCCTCTTCGATAGTTCTAACTTCCCCAGAACCAGTCACGCGAATATATCTAGGATATATATTATATGCGCGGAAGCTATTGGTGGAACCATTCAAAACTTTCTTAACTTCCCATGGCTTTGGACAATCTGCAGGATCAAGAGTTCTTTCATATTTCACAACCTCCTTGTCCTTAGGCCTGTCCCTTGTAAGAACCCAAGAAAATTTAACTTCCATATCTTTCAGAGACAGAATGAATCTTCTCTGAACCACATCCGGAACCAGCCACAGAGTATTTGCATCAGGTTGACAGCAGATAAGTTGGATATCATTTATATTGTATGCATAAAGATAGCCGTTGGGATCAAGATTCAAATCATCATGGAGCTGATTAAATGGAATCATTTCACAAAGAGTAGTCTGGTAGAGGGTCAACCTTCCTCCACTTATTTCTTTGATATCAAGCTGAACCCTCACATCCTTTACCGGATTTGCAATGTTTGTTGGATTACCGCTGCTGTACATCTGCACCGAAGAACAGCTTCAATATTCTGAATTTACAAGATCACAACACGTACTTCCAAGAAACGGTTAGAAGTTATACAAAGGAAAATTTGAGTAAGCTGGGGATGCCTGACAATAATTTTCAGATCTCATGTCTATATGGCCACACTGCTAACAAATAAGCATCATCTTTTGAATATCGTTCTTACCCATTTGTCTTCCTTTATTTACATCTACATTAATGCAGGTACATATAGTAACACAAAACATTACTTTAAAAGGGCAGCCCGGTGCACGAAGCATCCCGCATTCACGCAGGGTCCGTGGAAGGACCACACCCCAAGGGTGTGGTATAGGCAGCCTACCCTGATATAAGCATCAGTGACTGCCACAGTAAGCGAAACTACACAAGTCTTTACCAAGATTTAGAGGCTCTGATACCATGAGAAAAAAGAGAATGAGAAAGAAGAGAGGAAACTCCTATTAAAATTGGTTGTTAATATTCAAAAAGAGAAGTTTCCTGATAATTAAGATTCCTAATTATTATGATATCATTTAGAATACTCAATACAATATTAGTATATCTCCTTATTTTCAAGACATAGAAGAGATTCAAAAGTAAAGTAGTAGGGAACTTCCCAATGCAATGACAAAAACTCTTTGTTGCGTATGATGGAGGTGAAACATATGCAGGAACTTCTCCAATGTCAGCTTGAAAGAGAAACGAACGGAAAAATGTATGAAGATTCCATCCCTTCGAGTAAGACAAATTATACTAGTTGTTTGGTGATGTTGATGGGATTTATAGATATAGATAATACTCTCGGACTGGCCGGGCATGCAAGCACTGACGCGGAATCGATAATTTCCATATTTTCTTTATTCAATTTCAGTGGTTCAATAAAATGATTTGATAAAGACATCATAATGTGCTTCAAAATATGTTATCCCTTTATCTGAATGAAAATTATTATTGTATACTTGATCTGTTTATCTGTATGAAAATCTTGAGCTGCAAATTGTATAGCACATAGATCTGAGGATCGGTTCACAAACCACTTACCAGCATGGGAGCCCAGATTACACAGATCAATATAAAGAACAAACATATTCCATTACAGAATTTGGTCATCTTAGTCTGCTTCTCCCCTTGTTTGTGTGTAGCTCTGTTCAGAACAGCATCACATTTGACAAGGTACAAGCTTGCATTTATGTCTTCCAACTAGAAAAAGTATCAAAAGATCAGTCTCACGAAGAAAATCCTCACCTTCTCACTTTTGAAAAAGAAGACAAATATGCTCACCCCCTTCTAACTTGAGAACCAAACCAGGGAAAAGAGACTTCTTTTAAAAATAATTCCTCCTCGGTGCTATTGGACATTTTCACACCAAGTCGAGATAGATAGTTATGCACTTAGGCCTTGTTGTTAACCAGAGTTGCAAATTCTATCCAACTACTTTTAAATCTTCTTTTTTTGTGTGTGTGTGGTGGTGGTGGTTGGGGGGGGGGGGGGGGGGGGGGTTGTGATTTAGAATCTCACCTTCAGCCAGTCATACATTGTCAATGAAGTTCTAGTGCAAGACCAGTCCAGTACACACCGTAATTCATACAGGAAAGGAAGAGCACGATATAGCCGGTAACCTAAATAATTGATTTGAGCAACTTTGCTGGTGAGAAATTGGCGATACAATGTGCTCTTGTGAGGAACACCATAGCGGATTTGTATGGCTTGCAATGCCAGAGATATTGCTTTTGTCAGATATATTGCACGGAGGGCTAATCCAGCAGCACTCTGCTGTGCATCTATATTCCAAGCATACTCCGTGACTACATATGTGAAAAGAACGAGACTTGAAATGTAAAAGATCACTTTTCCTGTGGCAAATGAACAGAGGTATATGATGCGGTCAACCACAATCAAGAAGAATATTGCCTGCAGAAGATAATAGAAGAGAATCAGAGGTGACATATTATCATGTTGCAGGTATTACTATTTCAGCCGGGTTATAGGAGCTTTTTAACAGTATCCTGCTAATTGAAATGGAGTACAAGAATCACTGGCATATGCGGACGTATGAATAACACGTAAACATGACAACACTGCAAGAAAGATACAGGACAGGTGATCTACATTCTTTATTAGTTGGTCAATACTGGAGATTTGACCAGCAGAGTCAAAACAACTTTTCCCAAAGGAAAAGGCTGTTCATGTCTGGTTTTCCTCACAACAGTGATCAATATCTTTGATAAAAACAACTTCTGCAAAGCATGAAATATACAAATGTAACACATTCTTACCATCAACATAAATACATAGTCCTTCGGAAACTGATCCTCAAGTTGGGAAACATCCAAGAACTCGCTTTTGTTTTTTTTAACAGATTGGTAGAAAATAGCAACCAAGAAGAACACACTCAAATCAGCACCAAAAATATAAGCATAAAGATCAACTTCCCTTCTACCCCCGCCTATGATGGAGAGTATAGGGTATGGAAATCCAACTTCTTCAGCAGAACCTTTGCTTTGTGCTCCACGAATCTCTTTTGCTATGTCAGCAGCTGGAGTGAGTGATTTGAACGGTTCAGGTGTACATTCTGTCAATGGGCAGGCATAAACCACCTCAAAAACAGCCAATGCGATGTTTGGATTTTCACTACTCTTTTCGATGCTTTGAATTTGGACTCTACTAGAACAAGAACAATGGCTGGGGTTTTGGGTTTTGCATCTATCATCATGCATAAGCCTTAGCAATTCATTTATTCCAGATTCAATCCTCTCTGGTTGGATTCCATCCTCTGGCCACATGTGAACATCCATGGACAACTGGACAAAGTATGGTGGCGATTCTGCCTCCTGTGTTAGTGATTTCCAATACCTACAACAGCCTCTGATAACCATTTTCACCATATTCTTGAAAGGAAGGAGGAGCTTCTTCACCTTCTCAATCCACCCAGATGCCACTAGGTCCACCTTTGGGTCCAAAAGTCTACTTTTCCAAGTACTGTATCCTAGAGAAAACCATTCACCATCTTTTGCCGTTATAGAGCTCTGTATGAGGGTAAACAAGTACACCAGAAATAGTGGCAGTGAACTTATGACAAAAGATGATGTGATCCTTTTGGTAGGAAAACCTAACTCTTGAAGAGCAGTGGACTGAATGCTAAAACCACAGTGCTGAATAATTATTTGATAAAGATACTGGACCAAAATGTATATTTCTGTGTAGATTAGCATGATGACCCAAAAAATGTAACTTGGCCCAGTGTTCACACAAAGCGCATACAGAAAGAGAGCTGCCAGGTACACCATAGAAAGCAAACTAAAATTCCAAAGAAAGACAAGAAGAAAGCCACAATAGCACACAACATCATAATTTGAACGCATCTGGGACCACATGTGATAGAAGATTCTCCCAATTTGCAAACTTGCTGCTTCAGACGTTCTACTCCTATCAGATTGCAGAGAAGAAGAACGGTCCAGATGAGTGTACGTAGTATTCTCACCCTCTCTCTCATAAGATATTCCATCCCCAGCAGTTGAGGTCTCATTACAATCAGAGTCATCTGGTGGAATGTTTAGAAAGCTCACAATATTGTTTACAGCCTGATTCCCAATGGACTGTACTTGAGAAACACCATCACCAAACAACTGTACCGCAGAAACTAACGGATTATCCTTAGATTGGCCTTTTCTTTTGTTTTCTTTGTCCAGGTTCAAAGCATTATCACCTGCATCTTCTTCAACTTCACTTATTTCACACAAGGGAGTTTCAATTGGGTGCTTCAAAAGTTCTGTTGCCAATGGGCTTTCTGCCCTGGTACTATTTGGAGATTCAGAGAAATCATGAGAAAAAACAGAGTCCAAATTAACATTCACCTCCAGTTTATCTGGTTTTCTTTCCTCCAAATTCGGAGCTGAAAAATTCCTCCTCCTCCTTATACCCTCACTAGCAGGAGAAGTGTCACCACGAGTGGCAGCAGAATTTGTATCTGTACTGTGAAGCTGTATTTGTAGATTGAGCATCTCCGACTTCATCTTCTCCACTTGCAAATTTCGTTGGCGTTTCTTCTCCTCAGATTCACGAATGTACTGTAACTGTGCAGTCTTCCAGGCAGCTTTCTTCTCTTGTTCACGTACAACAGCACCAATTTGTTCTGCCTCAAGATAACGGAACACATATTCAAATTCTGGGGAAGAGAACATGTACGATTGCAGTGAGACAAGCACAAAAATTATGATCTCGACCAAAGCTGATCTCGAGGTAATGCGAAAGCCATAATCATATTTATAAAATCCAATCACTTCATAAATGTAATCTATAGTTTCACATTTTCCCGCATTAAAATCACCAATAAATGGAGACTGATAGGCCAGAGAGAGAACTATGACAGTAAAATTGTACATGCGAAGATACTTGAATATCTCATTTTTCTTTTTCAAAATCGTAAGCCTCATCCGGAAGAAGATCAGAGCAAAGCCAAGATATCCGAGATGTAGAATATCATACTCAAGGGTACCCGTTATCAGTATCAAAGCAAGCACGAGGTCTAGAAGATGACAATAGCAGTAAAGCCTCAAGTAGTCCAGAAAGGTCCACATGCTTTTGGTTTCAAATGAAAGATCTCGCCACACGAAAGAATTCTTGCGCTGTGAGACCATCTGACGATATGTAAATGACCCTGATAAACTGGAGGTGCGATCAGCACGGAGCTTGAAACATGCAAGCATGAAGACTACATAATAACTGATCAGCATTCGAGGGTCATCAACAGTAAACCCTATCACAGGGAAAAGCCAAAAACAACTCAGATAGTATATAACAAAAAAGTTCCGTCAAAACATCCACAATACAAGTTACAGGTGTTAAATCTCGAATCAGATAGTTAAAACAATTCGTAAAAAAGCTGCTCCCAAATTTAAGAGAAAAAGAAAAGGCATGTTCTTTTAGCAACTATTTGTTCATCTCAATATTTTGTTTCAGTGAAGATGTCAACTTCAAATAATAACTTATTTGAGCTAACTTGTACCGAGAGGCAGGGAGGGGAGAGAGGACATGGGTTTTCTGACTTTCTCCCAGTTAGTGAAATTCAAATCCAAAAAGGTATGGGTTCTGGAAATGAATAAGTTAATGCTTCTGCATATATAAATGGATACCATAAGAGGCTAAAAAGAAGGGACAGATAGAATAGCACTACTTTGAAGGCAGATGGGAAAGAGAAAGGAATGTTAATTTTTTCCTAGTTTTTTGTTTTTGTTGCACGCATGAAGCTCCTACTTGTATAGAAGATAATTGGGGGTCTTTTGTAGAGAATCATACTATTTTGGTAGGCTCTCTACTTTTTGGTATACCACTTGTAGACAGGCTTTTTTCCCAACATTAATAAAATTTGTATTACCTTATTTTAAAAAAAGAAAAAAAAAGAAACAGGAACATCGAAAAAATAGGGAAAATGCATATTAGGTGAAAAAAATCAGATATGGTGTAACAAACTACAATGTTTATTACTGAAGAGTCGTACCAAGCCAACACTTTTTACAATAATCAAAATATGCATCCGAGCTGCTCCAGCAATCATGACAATGCACCGTCTGACTTGGTAGGTGCTGATTTAAAGGCATCAAGCTCTTCCACATGGCAAAGTATTCAAGCAAAAGAATCAAAGTAAACAAAAGTACAAAAATCGGCCAAACTTTACGAATGATCCGCCGTTTCAGAAGAACACAAGAAGCTAGCAAAGCAATGTAGAGCAAGGAGACAGCGTTAAGTAAAGCAAAGCTGGCAAGAAGCAATGCAAGCATATTGATCTCAAGCCCAAAGAGGTTGAACATATTCTCCACCCAGAACTTCAAATATATTTTCAAGGTAGTCTTCTGCATTTCAAGTCTTTCTTTTCTCAGTGAAACAACAAGCTTCTTATTCCACTTATGACTCTCCTTTCTGCTTCCCCAGATAGAACCAAAAGAATATTTACTTCTACTGTTATACTCGGAGACTCCTCTGCTAGAGGACACATCATCAGATGATTGATAAAGATTCTGGCCGAAGTACGGCCATGACTTGCTTGATGTTCGTATCCCTTGCGTAGACAATTCACTGGAGTTTGCTACTGGCTTGCTTTCCCCATCAGGAACTAAAGGCGGTACATCTTCTTCTGAGACGAACAGTGGACAAGGTTCCTCCGATCTATTGTCATTCAAAAGAGAAGTTGGCATCTTTTCCAACCAATGGAAAACATTATACTGAAGTGTACATGCGGCAACGACAAGCACTTTAGCCCTCAAACCTGCTTCAAGACCCCAAAAGTTTGGTCTATACACCTCGAGGCCCAAGATAACAGATAAAACATAATGCTTTTGTCCAGGAAACATCCCAGCCTGTTTACCCCACATCTGAAACAGATATTCTGTGGCCACTATAAGTCCAGTGTAAATCAAGAACAACTTGGATGGTATTCGGGAAGCTTTTGGCAGCGTTGAACAGAGGACAAGACCCAGAAGATAGAAAAGCCCAAATGCACTTATTGGAGATAATGATGCATAAAACAGTGCTATGAACAAAATTTTTTGACTGTGCCATATGAGAAACCGTCTGATGAAACCGAATATCCCAAACTGTGATGGACCAGGATCTTCTGAATGGATGAATTTGCTTTGTCGTCTTTCATAGCTATACATTTGCATCACAATTACGATTGCAAGAGACTGCCATACATTTTCCAATAGTGATGCTCCATGGTGATAGCCAAGGAATACCTGAATATCAAGATTTTTGGACATCCAGGCCTCGAAGGTGGGGAAAATGCTCAAACTATAGATGAGAACAAACACTAAAATTGCATAGAGCTTTAGTGGATACCATAGGCGCCTCTTTGTCTTCTCAACTAGTTGTCTTCCAATGATCCAGAGCAGAAGAAGGAAGATGTACCCAAAAGACACGTAGTTGGGTGTCACCAGATACACCGTGATAAGAATGGTCACAAAGGCTATATAGGTTCCAAATGATCTATATACAGACAAAAATCTCTTCCCTATGGCACTGAGATATGAAGCTATCCTTTTTTCTGCAAGGAAATTAACACCATTAGGATAAGACGGTAAAACAGCACTAATTAACACGACAGTTTTAATATATCAGAATTCCTATGAGGACAATCTCCCAACATTAACCAAGAAAACTTGACGAGTAACCATTGATATTACATTAAGTTTTTTTTGAGACAAAGGTAACTTTATATTCACAAAATCATCATTCAAAAAATGATGGTGAGGTGGGATCTTACAAGCCACAAAAGGGTGGGGAGCATCTCCGAAAAAGACGAACTAAAAAGCTTTACAAATTCCTATGAAATCAACTAAAGCTACTGTCTCCCCCACTAATTCCTGTTTACACCAAAACTAAAGAAAATTAAGGCATTTCATTTTAATCTCCTGACTGTTGCTGCTCTTGCCTTCAAAACATGTAGCATTCCTTTCCTTCCATAGAGCCCACCATACGCAAACTAGAATGCTCTGCCACCATACTTAACTTGTCCCTCTTCTTCCAATTCCTTTCCAATTGTTGATCAGATACCAGGTAGTCCTAGGCATTACCCAGCTCACATCAAGGCCCTATTTAGCCAAACGGTAAAAATAGCTTATTTTGAAAAGCACTTTTTTAAAATAGCTTTTCAAAAAAGTACTTCCGGAGAAAAGCAGTTTGTGTTTGGCTAATTCATTTTGAAAAGAGCTTTTTTTTAGTATTTGATATGCAGTTTGTGTTTGGCTAATCCATTTTAAAAAGTGTTTTTGAGTGTCAAATTACGAAAAAGGACAAATATCAACTCGTATTTATTATTAAGATTATTTTATAGAGAAAAATTATTTTAAATATCTATTATAAAAGATTTTAAATAAGTTTGTACTTTTATTTAATTAAAATAAAAAATACACATTAAAATTTTCAATCAATATAATACATAGATAAATCAAAGAAATATTAAATATTAGTATAATATTAACATGAAAATTTGAATATAAGAAAGAAATGATTTTTTTTATAATTAAAAATTAATGAATTAGTGAGGGACATGTTTAGTAAATAGGTATTCATGGTAGGGATATTTGGTATTCATGGTAGGGATACTTTTGTCTTGAAAAAAATAATTTTCTGCTTCTGATTCTGCTTTTTTCAAGAAGCAAAAACTTTTAGCTTCTTCCCAACAGCAGAAAAACTGCTTCTGCTGCTACTCAGAAGCACTTTTACTTATTGTCCTAACACCTTAAATTTTAAAAGGTGCTTTCCCGAAAAAAGAAAAGTGCTTCTAGCCTCCAAGAAGCTTGGCCAAACAGGCTCCAAGTATACATAAGAACATGTTTCACAGATTTACAGGTGATTATTTACCTCTGCTTCCTGATCACACATAAAACACCTTGAGCAGATCTATAAACCTCTTCTTTGTAAAACCTCATGGGTTAAACAGGCTCTTGTGATCACCAGCCAGGCAAAACAAGAGACTTTTAAGGGACATCTGACCTTCCAAATTAACTTCCAGGGCCAATTAGCTTTCAGTGGCTGCCTATTGTTCTATCTTCCAGTAGCATGATTTTACTGTAAAGTTCTCTTACTATGCAAATTCCAGATTGGCTTGTCTGATCTCAATGATATACCTGAGAAAGAGCTCAACACCTGGAGCAGACTTGCTATACTGTCTACTTCCCAATCATTCAAAGCTCTTCTGAATATTAAGTTCCAACCTTGTTGACTCCATACCTGTGATACAGTGGCAATCTTTTGGACTTAAGATGTACAGGTGAGGGAAAAAGGCTTCTCAAGCTATCCTCCCCTATCCATAGTTCATTCCAGAACTCAGTCTTCAGTCCATCACCCACTCTGATGGAGATGTTGGCATTGAACTGAGGCCACAACCTTCTGATAGTTTTCCAGACACTACACCCAGAGGTACCCATAGCTTCCTCAGTTATCCACTGGTTGAACAGTCCATATTTTTCGGTGATGAGCCTTCTCCAAAGAGCCATATCTTCAGTGCCAAACCTCCACAGCCATTTCTGTAACCAGCATTCATTCTGCATACCGAGATTCTTTATGCCCAGGCCCCCTTGTTTTCAGCTGAGTTTTACAACTTCCCATTTCACCAGATTATAACCTCTCTTCTCCTTATTTCCTTGCTAGAGGAAAGTCCTTCTCACTCAATTGATTTTCTTTTCGATACTTTTGGGGATAGGAAATAAACTCATCATATATGTGGGAAGACCATCAAACACAGATCTGATGAGTGTCAATCTTCCTCCCAAAGATAGGTATTGACTTTTCCATCTTGCTAGCTTCTTATCACATCTTTCCAACACCTCATTCCAGACCTCCAACTCTTTGTCCTTAGCTCCCAGTGGCATTCCCAGGTACTTGGTGTATAATGAAAATACCTGACAGCCAAGATTCTCAGCTAAAAAGCTACATATTATCAACTTGGTTGATGGGATATAGGGATCTTTTATGCCAGTTTACATGTAAGCCGGAGATGCCTTCAAAAATAGTTAGGATTGCCCTTAGATGCCTGATCTGGCTGCTATTATATTAAGTTACAAGAGAAAATCAGTCAATTCATCTTCCAGAGACATCCACATGCTGCATGCCACAGTCTTTGTCAGAACGTTAGACCTGTGAAAGCACATCTGGATTGAATATCCAGTAACTACAACAACATCTACTAGTACTACTCTGCCCAAGTCCCAAACAAGTCAGGGTCGGCTATATGTAACCTCACAGACCATGTTACTCCTTTTAAATTCATCTTCGTCCAATATTATTGAAAATAAGAATAATAAAAATCTTTAGCTGAGGGACTATCGGAAACATCCTCTCTACCTTCACAAGGTAGGGGCGGTAGGGGTAAGGCTGCGTACACACGACCCTCCCCAAACTCCACTTGCGGCATTACACTTGGTATGTTGTTGTAAGAAATAAAAATAAAAATATAGGACGAAAAGTAAAAGTACTAACATGACTAAAACACAATCTGAATTAATAAGTAGTGTCTACATAGATCTTTTTCTTCCATTATGTCCTATGTTTTGCTAAGTCGCAGGATCCAAGAGATTGTAGGTCTTCGAGACAACTTTCTTCCAAGTGATTTTAGGTCAACCTAGTCGCACCTTTACTTAACATGGTTTACATCTACGGAACAGTGCATTTAGCAGACAAGACCAAACCATCTCAAGCAACCTTCTTTCATTTTATCCTCGATATATGCTACTTGAACCTTCTCACGAATATGGTCATTTCTAATCTTGTCTAGTATTGTAAGATAGCACATCCATCTTATCTTAGCATGCCCATGTCTGGCGACACTTATCTTGTGGATATGTTTGGTCTTATTAACGGCCCAACACTCTCATATGACAATGTTTGGTCTTATACATGTTTTATAGAACTTACCTTTCACTTTGATAGGCATCCTTCAAACCATCTGGTTATAATTTTTATGTGTAATATCTTCATCTATCATTCCATTCTATTAGAACAACGAGCCTAGATATATGAATTGTTTGCATTTAGAACCCCATCTAATCTCACTTTGATTTCGCTCTTCTTGTGTTGACTAAACTTGCAATGCATATATTCAGTCTTACTTTTTATCCTAAAACTCTTACTTCCTTGAGTGCTTCTCCATAGTTCAAGCTTTTGGCTGACACTTTCGCTGGTTTCGTCAATTAGCACAATAGCGTCTACAAATAGCATACATCATGAGACCTCATCTTGCATTATGTTGGTTTGCTCGTCCATAACAATGGTAAAAAGATTACGAGCTCAATGTCGATCTTTGGTGTAAACCCACAGTTATGGAGAACTCCTTTGTATCTCATATTATTATTCTCATGCTACTGATGACTCCTTCATGCATGTCCTTTATGGCATTCATATATTTAATATGTATATTTCTTTTCCAACACCATCAAAGGACTTTTCATCAGTCTAAAATATGCTTTCTCTGGGTAAATAAAGACCATGCATAGATCTTTTTTCCTCTCCCAGTGAACTTCCATCAAACTCCTTAGCAAAAATATAGCCTATGTTGAAGATCTACCAACATAAATCTAAACGGTTTCTCCATCGCTCTTGTAATATCCCTAAGTCTACGCTCTAACACTCTTTTCTTAGAGTTTCATCGCAAAACTAATAAGTTTTCCATAATAGTTAGCACAACTTTGTATGTCTCCTTTTTTTTATAAATTGGAATCAAGGTACTCTTTCTCCACTCGTAGGGTATCCGACCACTTCTCAGTATAACATTAAATTTTTCGGTAAGTCACCCTACTCCAATTCTCCAAGACACTTCCAAACCTCTACGATATACCATCTAGACCGCATGTTCTAATCCTCATACTTTTCATGGCATCAATATACCTCTACCAGCCTACTTCGATGTGTGTAGCTAAAGCTTCTATCATGCACAGATGTTTGGAGATCTAGAATGCCATTATGAGTTGAACAATTGATCAAAATAACCTCTACATCTCTCTTTGATCTCATTATCGCATGTCAACACTTATTCAATCGTCTTCAATACACTTACCTGATTTAAGTCCTTACTTCTCTAGAGTTACATCCTTAAGGTTTTCAGTGGTTATTTCTTGTAAGATCTAGCTCTAGAGTCCAATGAGCTAGTTTGCACATATTTGCCTATTTGGTTAAATAAAACTTTTAGTTCAACATAAAAAAGTCCTTACTTCTCTTCTCCCTTCGTCGTGCTATTTAAATATTTCTTTCTCCCCTTCTGTTGTCCCTAGTTTTTGCTACACGCCATCCATGACTTCACCTCTAGCTTTATCGATAGCTTTCTTAGCTTCCCTCTTAGCACTACTGTACTCGTCAAATGCTTCTATATCTTCTATATTTGGTAACTACCTATAAGTATAACACTCTCTTGTAGCTCTAATAACTCTTTGAACCTCCTCATTCCACCATCAGGATTCTTGTGGTCGAGGTCCTACACCTTTAGACATCCTCATATTTCGCTTGCTACTCTTTAATCCAACCTAACAGTCCTTCCACAAAATGTTTGCATCCCCCTCTAGGTCCCATACTCCTTACTCCCTTAGTTTTCTTGAAATGCTACTTGGTTAGTGTCCTTTAATGTCAAAAGTTTTCTCCTTTCTCACTCTACCCTTAAGCTTTACATCCACCAACCTATGTTGGCGGTAAAGGCTTCTCCTGGTAATACCTTTTTGTCCTTACATAAGGTTCTATCCCATCTTCTAGTATGGATGAAGTTTGTTTGACTGTGGTTACCCCACTCTTAAATGTTATTAGGTGACAATCTCTCTTTTTAAAATATGTTTTAGATACTACTAAATTATAAGCTAAAGTGAATATCCAATGACTGATGACTTTAATTTCTTCTTTGCCCATTAGAAAACATACAACCATCATGAATTAGCAGAGAAAATTCATACCATGTGAATGATCAGGATCATGGTCTCTATTGGTGGAAGAAGCATAAACTGACAACAGGACTGATTTGTTTAACCCAGCTTTCAAAATGCTAAATCCCACAGGAGGACAAGGTGTATGCTGCACAATGGCTGAAAACGAGAATAATACATCAAAGCCATGGTTATGAACTGCACAGAAGCACGCAAGCACAGCTATCTCGAGGAAATCATAATAGCTATCGCTTTGGAGTAGACCTGCAGGAGTTTGGAAGGATGCATCAAACAATGAAGAAAAAACAAATGCAGTAGAGAAAGAAAATGTGCGACAGTGCGAGAGCAGAGAGAAATGAGCTAATTATTCATCCTGTAGATGAAATCAAGACGACAAATCAAAAGAAAACATACCCAACTGAGACAGGATCACCATACTCAATGAGCTTTTATGCTCCAGTGTTTTAGAGATTAGATTAAGCTGAAGAATATACAGGACCGCAAAATGAGCCTCGCATAGAAGGATTAGAGACTGGCGCATCTTTTCATTGATGTCATGGCTCAGAAGATAAACAAAAAAGAATATCACTGAAACAATAAAAACAATCAATTAAGACCTTGCACCAGATCATGCACTACATAAGCATCTTCTTCAAACACTTTTTTTTGGGCCCATTACACCAACAATTGAACCAGACTGTCTGATACTACTTACTATATACAGCATGGATGAATCCAGGTTTTGTTGCAATAATGAATATTAGGACTAGCATAATAGCCCGAGAACATTTTCGTAATCCCCAGGCAACTGTTGCCACAATCAATACTTTGGTCTCTTCTTTCACTGCAATTGCAGAACATGAAACACAGTCATGTGATTGAAGTGCTATGGGGAAACTGAAAAATATAAGCGGAAGCCACAAGATAAAGAGACATAGTATAGAACAGAAATTATCTTATAAATTATTATTGCACCCACTTTATGAATCAAAAGAATTCCCAGTCACAAATAATCAAGGAAGGGCAAGCAAATTATGAAACCTTTACATGCTTTATGAAACCTTTACATGCTATCAACAGTATTAATGGCATCCTAAGTTGAAGCAATGATATGTTCCAAACAACTTCTGCATCTTCTTAATAAAGAGATCAGTATTCTGGGAATTGGCAACACTGACAAAATGGGTAAGGGCTAGGAATAAAAGAAAATAGATGTTGCTCTACAATAGTTGTTGGCCTAACCCCAACTGAATGACATGCCAGAAGGAATCAAACCTCAAATTGGTGTAGCTAACAAATCAGTAGTGAAAAATAGCCAGATACATGGCACACTTAAATACTCAATTGATGCGACTCTTCCAGCTGATTAATGTATAAAAAGAATGAAGCTCATTTGCATTCAATGTTCGCTTAAGTAACAGAAGCAAACAAGCGACCATGATTCACCCATTCAGACAGTGAATCGATAAAATTATTACTCCAGCAATGTTAGCAAGGGTAAATTTTGCTTGTAGCCAATCAAAAGACACTATAGCCCTGCATGGTCGGTGTGTTACATCCAATTTTGGACACAGAGAAATAGTGAGATAACAATTCAGGTTTGACTTATGATCCGTTAATCCTATATCAAGACCCAAAACCAGTTAAAACTCTACTTTAGCATTCCGCCAACATTTGCTAGTATGAAGACTACATATACACCCACACTTATCCATATGCATACCAATATTTTTAGAACTGCCATAATCCTAGCAGTACAAAAGTTCAAAGGTGTATAAGCAAGTTATTTCAACATCACAAGACTAGGACACTAGGTCCATAAATGACAGGTGAGTCAACCCAACAAATGGAAGTCATCCTCAATTAATTGTACATGGAAGCTGAATCGTTATCCGTAATTTGGAACTGTCAGTCTGTCACATTCTCTATTTTCAATCGATACAGCAAGTATATGAAATATAAAGGATATATTTTTAATTTTATCTGGGCAGTCAATATTTCAAATTTTGTATTAAGGAAGCCCCAGCCCTTCCGCAACTCCTACCATTTATTGCATATATACAACAACCACAAGTTACTGTAAAATACTAGGGTAGCTTTAGCTAACTCAACCAGTTTAGGGCAGAGTACTGATGAGTAAATATGAGGACAGTATTCTGATTGAGATTAAGGAGCCATTGGTACCTTCCTCACTGAAGCTGTCATTCGATGATTGGTTCTCTTCATCTGACAAGCACTGAAAAACAGAGGTATTTACAAGATTACCAACTGCAACAAGGATTCCGAGGAAAAACTGTGCAAGCAAGAAGAATCCAGGAATAGGATAACGCCACAATCCAACCATCTCCCAGATCTCCACGTCCTAAAAGTTCACAATCCGATAACCTCGTTAACTTGCAAGAATTAACCGATATGACATGACCGGAATCTAACAGCAAAGTAGAAGGATACCTTCCCAAGCTTCCAGTTGAGGAAAACAAAAGCCACATTGAATATATATGTGCTGACTGCCCACAAAAGAATGAAGACTAGAAGCAACCCATTCAATCGATGAAGACGAAACAAGGACGGAAAAGCATACAAAATGTAGCCAACATATGCTAGAAGTCCAAACGCACATACACTTGCAAAATGGAAGCTCCAAAAAGAAAGGGCAAACAACGAGACCTGTCACATTTACCATCAGAAGTTTGACATATAAACAAATATGGTGAATAATATTTGTTATAGGGATTCAATAAAACGGCTCTGTTTAATACATAATGAGAATATTACATGATACATATAAAAATTTGAAAATGTGAAAAGTGTGTCATACCAAAGAAAGGGTTAGAAAAGGACCACTTCTGTCCTCACTGGGACCCCAAAAGAATACAACTAAGATTTTCAATATGGACATACATCTTGTATCACTAATGCTTCTCGTATCACTGATGGGATGTGAGGATATTAACTTTCAATTGGATTGTTTTCATTACATTTTCAAGAAAAAAATTCAATTTTGAATGAATAATATGGCATTACAAATAAAACTAAGTGTTAATATAGCATTTAAATTTTGCAACTGAAATCATCCATTAAGTCACGGTGTGATATGTTACTTAAAGGTTAACATCTAACAGAATGAGTAGCACTAATTTGGATCTAGTGGTGCCTCGTACTTCAGAATGAATCCAACAGTTACTTTTCTGAAGGAAAAGATTGATTAAAACCTGAATTTGTTGAAAAGACGAGCTTCACTACAGGTGGCGTTGGATTGTCTGTCTGGGTTTTTTCTTGATGAGGTAAAATAAGACGTGGCGTTTGTTTGGAACATGTTTTGACGTCTTGCAAAGTAATTTACGAAAATGTGTTTGTTCAAGGTTTTTTAATTGTTTATACAAAAAGTTATTTTAGAAGAAACTGGCTTTTTGAAGTGTTAAATTGTCCCACATTGGTTGAGGAACGGGGCATGTCGTCTACTTATACTGGTCTGAGGCATTCTCACCTCATGAGTTGTCTTTTAGGTTGTATCAAAGCTAGACCCATCTTACGCTTGGTTTACATAATATTGGGGCCCCATGTTATGTTGTCGATGCTCAAGTGTCCCACATTCATTGAAGAAATGACATGTTATCTCCTTATTGATCTTGGAGAATCCTCACCTCGTGAGCTAGCTTTTGGAGCTGCATAAGGCTCAAATTCAATTCTTAACATGAAGAGGAAATTTGAGGATTTTTTTCCAAGAAAATTCTTCATTCACTCACAAAACACTCACAAATCTTCAAAAAAATTACAATTATTCAAAAACATTTTCTGTTGTGCACAAACTTATTTTCCAGAAGTGTCCAAATGGCTCCTTAGAGACAAAAGTAAAGCAAATGTCTAATGGGCTGCTCCAATCAAAATACCATCTTTTACAGTCTAAAAACTCAATCTAAGAGAGAAGTTCCCTCTATGAATGTGTTTATGGAAGGAAGAGAAATCACTATGCGGCTTTGGTAGTTCGAGGGGCTTGAGACAGGACATGTTATCTTCATGCTATTCATCCTAGTAATGGAAGCGTTAATTACAATGATGGAGTTGTGTCAGATCAGCGATCGGACATGTTGAGTTTTTGGTGACGCAGATATTTACCAGCAAAATTATCTTAGACATGTTCTAGTTCCAGGCAGTGCCTAACCTTAAGATAAACTTTAGGAAGCGTGAGATCATTCCACTGGGCACTGTGTGAAGTAGACAATATAGAGAATTTAAAGCAGGCGCTCAATTACTGGGTTAGAGCTCTCCCAACTAGTTATCTCGCTTTACGATTGTTTTTAGTGTGAGGGATAAGATAAAATAATCCCGGGATAAATTTTTAGTGCCTCTTAATCTCTTGTTTGGTTACAAAGTTAGGGATAACTTATCCCAGGATTAATATTTAGTGATGGGATAAGTTATCCCTACCTTTGGGTGGAATAACAATCCATTATCCCAGGATAAAATAGTTAAAATGACAAAAATACCCCCTCAAATCTTTTTTGTACATCACTTTTCACATCCTTTAAATAAGATGAAGGTTGTTTTTGTAAACAAACAACTTATTCTTAGAAATTATCCAATGCATATTTTATTTTTAATACAACAAACTAACCACTCAAAAAGAAATAATACCAGGATAACTAATCCCAACATAACTAATCCCAGCATAAGTAATCCCATCATAACTTGTCTTCAAACCAAACGACCTCTAAAGGTTTTAAGTTGAGCATGACCAAAACTGATTACTTAGAGTGCAAGTTCAGTGACGTGTCCTATAAAGCGGACGTGGACGCGAGGCTTGATACGTAGGTCACCCTAAGAGAGGAAGTTTCAAGTACATGGGTCCATGATCCGAGATAATGGGGAGATTGACGAGGATGTCACTCATCGTATTAAGGCGGGGTGATGAAATGGAGGTTAACATCCGGTGTTCTATGTGACAAGGATGTGCCACCTAAACTTAAACGTAAGTTATATCGGGTGGTGGTCAGACCGATTATGTTATATGGGGCGGAGTGTTGGCCAGTCAAGAGCTCTCATGTCCAGAAGATGCGTGTGGCGGAGATGACGATGTTGAGGTGGATGTGTGGAGATACCGGAGAGATAAGATTAGGAATGAAGATATTTGGGACAAGGTAGGAGTGGCTCCAGTGGAAGTTAAGATGTCGTAAGTGAGGCTGAGATGGTTCGGGTATGTGAAGAGGAGAGGTGTGGATGCCCCGGTTAGGAGGTGTAAGAGGTTGGTCGTAGTAGGCTTGAGGATGGATAGAGGTAGGCCTAAGAAGTATTCGGATGAGGTGATTAGGTAGGATATGGTGCAACTTCAGCTCACCGAGGACATGATCCTTGATAGGAGGGTGTGGAGTCAAGGATTAGGGTAGAAGGTTAGTTAGTAGTCATTCCCTTTGCCCAAAGTTCAGTATTATTCATTTCTTTCCCTTATTTTTAGATTTCTATCACTACTTGTTGTTTCGCCTCGATATTTGATTATCTTGTTGTTGTTGTTGTTTGTTGCTATTGCCTCTTTTTCACTGTTTGTTCAGCCGAGGGTCTTTCGGAAACAACCTCTCTACCTTCTCAAAGATAGGGGTAAGGTCTGCCGTCTGCGTACACGCTACCTTCCCTAGACCCCACTTGTGGGATTACACTGGGTTTGTTATTGTTGTTGTTACAATATCTCAAGCCAGAAGGAGATTACTATAATATATCTAGTGTTTACAAGAGGGCAGCATTCTTTGGGACATAGGGGCTAGGAGGAACGTTCAGTACCGGAAAGCAGTTGAATTCAAAGGCGTGATTAAAATGTTTTACAAGCAAAGTACATCACATGCTAGTTAGGATTCCCGGAGATGGGATTGGAAGAGATGCATTGTTTTCAGAGAAGTCATATAATTATAAACTCTTGGTGAGGGAAGAAATCAGATTTCCCCCACTCATCTAATCAGTTTGGATTTCCAGGAAACCACTTTCATGTTATCTGGCCTGAAAGTCACCAGAATATCATTTCATGTTGAATACTATTTTGGAGCATATAAGTTGCAACCACTTGGAGGCTTTTTGGGAAATCAAAGAGGAAAAAAGAAAGATAGACCACAATTCATAGTTGTTTAAGAACATGTACCGGGAAGCCGTACGTGAAAAAGTTGATAGTGAAAATTCGGAAAACTGCCCTCTTCAACAAAACGTTAGTATGCCTCACACCAGATCTGCAATCACATTAGAACATATAAGTTTTGAGCAAGACTTCACGTAATGTATCCATCAAGAAATGCAAACAATGGGAAACCTATAAAGGTAAAAGAAACTCTCCCTTAATCATCAGCAAAGAAAAGCAAGGATTCACAACCAAAAGGAGGAAATGTTGTCAATGCTGTCAAAAATATGATCTTTCAAAAATTTCTAGGAAGGGAAAATAAGATTTCTATTCCATCACTAGCCATAGCAAGGATGCTACATGTATAAGGAATTAAAAGACTTCGGTAAGACTACTGCTCATACTCAATAAATTTTGACACTGACCTTGTTGCAACTCGAACTCTTTTATGTGCCATGTATAACATAGGATCATCTTGTACAAACTACAAAAACACTGTTTCCAAACACACACAAAAATGCATATGGAACTTTTAAGGTAACTGTGTACACCAATTGGTGTAGCAAAGTTACAGAAAATAACATAAACATGTGGCACGAGATAGATCGATAAGTATAAACACTGCAGCAGTCACCTGTGTTCGCGAACAAAAAAGGAATGCCTCGAGGGAAGAAGCCGCTCAGTCAAGTTTCCTTCTCTCATGGTCATGATGAGATACATTTCCTCCAAATCACCTTCAATGAAAGAGATCTGCATATGGTCAATAAAATCAGGTTGTTATCCACTCCAACTACCTGGACTGTTGAGAATGAACAAGAAAGTGCTTTTGTTTTAAAAACAGCAAGAGAGATTACAATTAGTCTAAATAAATAACATTACATGAGAATGGAAATCAAAAAACTATTCCAACGCAAACTTGTCACGGCTGGATCATTCAGAGGTTAGGCCAACTAAAAAATTCCTCCCTCAATCTTCCAAAAGATACTAGCGCAGTATCCTAAGACAGTTCCATGTAATTAGAGCACCTGGAATAATAGTCCCTTAAGAATGTCCAGATGATCCACCAAAGGATATAGGGGAAAGGCTTGAATAAAATTAGGAAAAAAACAATAAATTGGCTACGGGATACAGGAAGATGAAGGAAGAGAATGATATAGCATGGTGCCAGAAATTAAGCTCTCACTCTCCGCAGATTTATTCCACTTTGGCCTAGCTGCTGTGTACTGTTTCAGAAATTAATTTACAAGAACTTTCAGGATTTAAAAAGGCTCCAGATGTTTAGCAAAACTATGAAAAAAGTTCATATTTCCGTAGACCTTCATCAGAAAACAAACAACAACAACATACTCAGTAAATTCCCACAAAGTGGGGTCTGGGGAGGGTAAAATGTATGCAGACCGTACCTTTACCCCAGAGGTGAAGTAAAGAGGCTGTTTCCGGAAGACCCTCGGCTCACAAAATCCAAGATATAAATCCAAATAAACAAAGCAATAGATAATCACAAAACTATAACAACAAAGTAAAACTATAGTCTAACTACACGAAGCACTAGCAAAATATCTGAAGCAGATGAAACAAAAACAACGAGGGTCACCCTACCAAAACGTGCCAAAAGACACTGCACTCCTCCCTACTATGAAGCCAACCTACCTACTAACCTTCTACCCTAATCCGCGCCCTCCACACCTTCCTATCTAAGGTCATGTCCTCGGTAAGCTGCAACTGCGCCAAATCCTGCCTAATCACCTCTCTCCAATATTTCTTCGGTCTACCTCGACCTCTCTTAAAACCATCCATAGCCAGCCTCCCACACCGTCGCACAGGGGCCTCCTCGCATCTCCTCATAACATGCCCGAACCATCTCAACCTTACTTCCCGCATTTTGTCTTCCACCGAAGACACTCCCACCTCGTTTCGAATATCCGCATTCCTGATCCTATCTCTCCTTGTAAACCCACACATCCAGCGCAACATCCTCATCTCAGCCACCTTCATCTTCTGAACATGGGAATTCTTGACCGGCCAACACTCCGCCCCATACAACATAGCCGGTCTAATTGCTACTCTGTAGAACTTGCCTTTCAGTTTAAGAGGCACCTTCTTGTCACACAAGACCCCGGATGCCAGCAGCCATTTCATCCACTCTGCACAAATACGATGGGTCACATACTCGTCAATCTCACCAGCACTCTGGATAATAGAACCTAGGTACTTGAAGCTACTTCTCTTTTGGATGGCATGCGTGTCAAGCCTCACTTCCACGTCGGTCTCGGGTGTCACCTCACTGAACTTGCACTCCACATATTCCGTCTTGGTCCTACTCAACCTAAACCCTTTAGACTCCAGGGTCTATCTCCAAACCTCCAACTTGTCATTAACTCCTTCGCGGGTCTCCTCAATCAAAACTACGTCGTCAGCAAATAACATACACCAGGGCACCTCCCCTTGAATTTGCCGCGTCAACACATCCATCAATAGGGCAAATAAAAAAGGACTAAGGGACAATCCCTGGTGCAATCCCATCACTACGGGGAATTGCTCAGAATCTCCCCCCGCCGTCCTAACACGTGTCTGAGCACCATTGTACATGTCTTTGATCAACCTAGTGTACGCCACGGGTACACCCCTATCCTCCAAGCATCTCCAAGGAACTTCCCTGGGAACTTTGTCATACGCCTTTTCTAGATCAATAAACACCATATGCAAATCCTTTTTCCTCTCCCTATACTGCTCCACCAGAAAAATTCTTAGAAATTAGCTAGATGGAAGTCACAGTATCTGTCCTTGGGAGGTAGATTGACACTCATCAATTCTACACTTGATGCCCTTCCAACATATATGATGTCCCTGTTTCCTATTCCAACAGGGGTCATTAATAGGTTGGATAGCATCAGGAGGGACTTCCTGTGGAATGGAAATTCAGAAAGGAAAAAATTCCATCTAGTCAAATGGAAAGCGGAGATCTATGGGAAGAACTCAGGAGGCATGGGTATAAAGAATCTGAAAGCACACAGTAAAGCTCTCAGGATGAAGTGGCTCTGGAAATATACTAATGAACAACATCAGTTTTGGAGAAGAATAATCAATGCTAAATATGAGCAAGAAAACAGTTGGATGACTAAGGAGATTACCACACCATATTGGGGTCAGCCTTTGGAGGTCAATTAGGATTCTGTGGAATGAGTTTCAAACTTATACAAGGATCAAAGTGCAAAACGGGAGCAAGACCAGCTTTTGGAATGACAATTGGCATGAGGTGGGCAAATTGAAGCAAGTATTCCCTGATATCTTCAACCTTTCCCTCTTCCAACAAAGGGCAATAGCTGAAATGTGGTCACCACAAGGTTGGAATACCAACCTTAGAAGACATGTCAATGAACAAAGGGTGGTTGATTTTGTGAGTACTCTCAATAGGTTCACTGGATTCCACACAGGGGAGGATACTCTTTGGTGGATGGGTAACAAGGGCCTCTTCAAGGTTAGTGAAGCATATCTTAAATTGAATAAGTCCAATGAACAGATAGCCAACTGGCCATGGAAACAGATCTGGAAGGTAAAAATACCATATAAAGTGAATTGTTTTGTATGGTTATTAGCTAGAGAAGCTGTTCTCACACTTGATAACTTGATGAAGGGAGGTCTGCCACTTTGTCCAAGGTGCTTCATGTGCAAGGAAACAACAGAAACAGTTAATCATCTCTTCATACATTGTAAGTTCACAGGACAGCTATGGAGGGTGATCTTAAGCCTCAAAGGCATTGCTTGGGTAATGCCAGGAAAGGTCTCAGAGGCCCTAAGAAGCTGGGAGGGAATGGGTGCTCTTTCTAAGGATAAAAGCAGATGGAAAATGATCCCTGCATGCATATGGTGGACAATTTGGAAGGAGAGGAATGCCAGATGCTATGAAGGAATTGAAAATGATGTGCAGGATATCAAGCTTAATTTTATCTTACTGTTAAATTTTTGGTGTAACCTGATGTACTCTAGGGATACTATGTCTATCATTGATGTTTTGGACTCACTTTAGATAGAGATAGAAGAACTACAGTGCTCCTTTGTAAATATGGTTTCAGAGGTAAGTACTGGTTTGGTGGATATAATACACAGTTACCAATTTCAAAAAAAAATCTCAGTAAACTAGGAGAATGTTTAGACTAGAGAGGAGAGGAAGCAGTGAGAGTTAGAAAGCCTAGGTAATCACAGAGCATGTTCAGAGCTGAACCAACTGATTTAGTATTCTCCCTCTCTACCTATATTTCAACAGAAACTCTTCTTCAAACATAGGTTCTCTAGCTTCTACAAACTTATATGACCTCCAGCACAAGAACAAGAATGTCCCTGGGACACTCAAAGCTAGACGAACATGTTAGAATCTGCATTTATGCTTGCGAATAGGTCTTACAATGAACAACTTGCCGAGAACAACATGAGGTGTTGAGGTAGAGACTTAAAGAAAATACTACAGGTAACTGATTCAGCTTCAGGTCTTTGTAAATGTTTGCAGATCAAATCTTAATTATGCTGAGACCTCATGAAATTCATAAAATGTCCCATCCCAATTAGTTCTTTTCCCTTTATAAGTATGTCCACCCCAACAGTTTAAAATTTTCAATAAGATGGTACGCACAACCAAATATGGAACAACAGTAGGCAAAATTCCTCCACCCGAGTGTCACTGCCTTAGCCCATCCAAAAAAAATTAAGTGTTTGGGCTAAGGAAAAGAATCTGATCTGCAGATAACGGTATTTGTACTAAGGTAATGAAAGTGCCCCTTTCTCTAATTCTTTAGCTTTTAGATGATGTTGTCCACATATTTCAGTAAATGGCATAAGAATAGCTCTCTATAAAGTGCTTGTCTACTCTAATGATCTTGGGAACCACACCTCAAACCATGAGAATTGAAACAGTAATTGCTCCTAATAACCATGTCACAATGTCAAAGGCTAATCAAAATATATATAAGCTATTGAACTTGAGGTTAGGCTTCGATAGCTACAACATATCTTCCTTTAGAGAAAGTGAGAAAATGCAACCTCCCTAAGTAGCTGCGCTGTGGTCCTCAAAGAATGGTTCTGCTGTAGGAAAATAAAGGCCTCCAGGAAACTAGTTTGTGGAAGGCCTTTTTCAAGAAGGTCTTAACGAAATTTGGAGAAGGTAGAGGAAGAAAGCTAAAACATAGGTAATGAAGGTTTATGTTGAGATGTATGATTTTATTCTGTGAGTTTGTAATAGTTGAACCTTCCAGTAAAACTACTTATCTCCAACTATTGTGATAACAGCTGGATGGAACCTCTTCTGCACTTGAGAAGGGACCATCTTTGCTTAGGCTGGTCAGATTTACATTCTAATTCATCAAGTGTCTCCTAAAAGTTATGTAACTTGTAGTACTCGATAACAAATACTACAGTTTGGGCCTTTGAACTTCTCCTTTCACCATAAATAACATACACGTTCCTGACAATACAATAATAGCATCTTCAGTTCCTTATTACTTATTACAACTCTGCAAAAGCCTCGTTTCTCTCAAAAAGAATCAGAAAAGTACCCTTTCTATTTGGTTATACAAGGAATAAAGCACATTAAAGAGATGACAAACGCTAAAGATTACAATTGATGTGGCTAAGGTCAGTCAAGCTCCTCTTCATTTATATAGCAATAGGAATGCACACAAAAAGGAACTCAATGCTTCAATATCATAAGTAAATCCGAAGTAACAGGAAGTACAAAGAGAATATGCACTCATGTCATGAAAGTAGCATTAGCCAATAATATAACTGAGTTTTAGTGTTGAAGATGTGAGTACCAAGTAGTAGTATGCCAAAAGAGAAAGGCCAGAACAAATTTTTTGCCAATCAGAGTTCGCTGATATTTTATAGAGACCAATATAATCAGCTACTACGTAGAACATCTGTGGAAATGGAATATGGAGCTGATAAAAATAAAGCAGGCATATGTTGAAACCAGAATATAGCCAGAGTAGCTTCCACCCCCTACAAATTCACCAAAAGAAGAAAAATAACACCCTTAGGATTTAGAAGCAAAAGGATAAAAGATGTTAATACATATGAACATAAAAGGATCATCAATATAATTACCTGAATAGACCTAAAAAGTTGCTTGATAGGGACAAATCAACCAGGCCCACACAGCTACAAATGAAAAAGGGTAGAGAAAGCCAAGAGGGGTAGCTAATTCCCACAATCAACTGAACAGCAGGCAGAAATAAGCAAGAACTCACTCTAAGACGGGAACCTTCCATGCCAAACATAAGATGAATAAAGTCAACTTTTGAAGGAGAGCATATTAATCTTTCAGTAATTGCAAAATAATTGAAGCCCAACATACTGAAGAAACTATTAATCAAAGCAAACCAACAGCAGTATTTTAAAACAAAAAAGGGCAATAGATTAAATTGCAACAAAAAAAATCCAGATAGGAAATCCTGTTTAAACCCTGAAAAAACAAAGTAAACAATAGGCTGACCGCAAAAAACAGCCACATTATGATGAAGAGATTCTGTATAAGTAACAAAAATAAACAAGGATTATATCACTAACGAAATACACACACACACACACTCTTTACATACGATAAGGACAACCTTGAAATATAAATGTTCACTCGTTCACAAAATGAGTAGCTAATAAAACTTAAGATAGGAAAAAAATCGGCTCCATCAGCTTTTTATTTGTTGCATAATGCTTCAGGTGCTTGCAGCGAGAAATCATAATCCTAAACATGCATAATCTTTTTTCATAAGGTAAATAGTTTTATTAATGATGGGGAAGCCCCATATACAAGTCGTATACCAAACCATAGAGAACCTACACCGAATTTTGGTTCTCCACAAAAGAAATCCATTCTTCTATACAAAAATAAGGACCTCTTGGGTACACTACAAGTAAGAGTGGCAACGGAACCGGGAGGTGCTGGTACCGGTTCCGGTCCGGTGGACTCCGGTTCCGTCCGGAGTAGGGGTTGGCCGGTAGGGGTAACGGGACGGAAGGGGTAAAATTACCGGATCGTCCCGGTCCGGTCCGGTCCTGTTTGATCCGATGGAAAATTTCAATTTTTTTTATTTTTTATTAAATAGCCGTTGGGTTAGCCGTTGGCAAAGGTCAGTGGGCCCCACCCAACGGCTATTTCAGCCAAAACCCCCCCCAAAACACCCCCCTACCCCCCAAACTTTTTTTAATACCCCAAAGTTTTTAAAAATACATTTTAGTCCTAAATTTTAACTAAAAAACCCCCCACCCCTTCATTATTTATTACACAAAATTTCTTCTTCTTCATCTACTCTCTCAACTCTCAATCTTCTACTCTTCTACTCTCTATTCTCTAATAGTCTCTATTAAATTGTTAATTTTATTTGTTGGATTATTTTGGAGCAATTTTCAAGCTTCAAGTTTCATCTATCAATTTCGGCTTTTGGTTATACACGTCTGTTTTTACGCAGACGTTTGGTACATTCGTTCCAACTTTCATCTCTTTACTTATTTATATTTTTGCATTTAATTTTTGTATTTATTTATTTGCTTACTTTTAATATTTTAATATGGAATCCGGTGATAAAAATGTCGGCCAAGGTAAAAAAACACTTTTTGGTAGATTGACTAATGCAGTAACCGGAAAAACTAAAGTCGGTAGTTCTTCTAAATCCAAATCTAAAACTAGACAACAGCCTGAATTAAGAATAAATACGGATGATTTTACACATGTTGATGAAACTCCTTTTAATATTGATAGCAATACTCAATTAGATCATGAATTTTTACAGACAAGGTTTGGTAATTTTAATGAAGAACTAGATGAAGAAGTAGAATATGATAATGAATATGATGGTAATGATACTTATGATGATGATGAAACAGAGCCGCCTACGGCTACTAGTCCCACTCCTGCTCCCGCTCCCGCTCCCACTCCCACTCCCCCTGTACATCCTACTAGGGCTAAGCCAAAGGCTGAACGTCCTAAAAAATCTGTTGTGTGCCAATTTATAATTCAAAGTGAGGATAAAACTCAAGCTATTTGTAAAATATGTAAATATATTTTGAATCATAAAACTACGGGAAAGTCGGGTGGGACGGGACATTTAAGAAATCATTTAATGTGATGTTGTAAAAATGAATTTTTGCAAACTCAGGCTATAGCCGATGCAAAAAAATATGGTACTCCCTTTCCCGATGCATCTGTAGGAGTAGGGGCCTCTAACATGATCCAAACACAGTTAAACCCTTCTAATGTTGCTGGCCCTAGTACACATCGCAGTTATAGTAGAGAAAGAGATCTTGAAGAATTAGCTAAAATGATTGTTCTTTGTGGCTTGCCTTTTAGTTTTGCTGAAAATCCCGATTTTGTTCATTATATTCAAATAGTGTATAATCCTTCTTTCACAGGTTTTTCAAGAAATACTATTAAAAAAGCTATTTTTGATTATCAAGGACAACATGTACAATATCTTCGTTGTTTATTTAACTATAATACTTGTAGAATGGCTATCACTTCTGATATGGGTCGTAGTCCTAATGGTAACGATTATTTCACTATTACTGGTCATTGGATTGATGAAAATTGGAACATGCAAAAAAGAATTTTAGGTTATAAATGTTGTGAAATGCTGAAAACCGGTAGTTACATAGCTCAAACTATTATAGATGTTTTACAATTTTATGGAATTTGTAATAAAGTAATTAGTATCACCCTTGATAATGCTTCTAATAATACAAATGTTGTTGATAAACTAAAACCGACAATTTGCCCTATTTATAATGACGGTTTTCATATTAGGTGTGCTGCACACATATATAATTTAATTGTTAGAGATGATATAGCAATGTATAATAATGGTTGTATAAAATGTGAAGCTGCATGCCATTTTATTTTTAAATGTCAAGTAAAGTCTAGACGTGTAGAGTTTGAAAATCGGTGTCGTGAATTAGAACTCCCCCTTAGAAAAATTCCAAAAACAGTGTCTACTAGATGGAATTCTTTATATGAAATGCTTAAAGTTGCTTATGAATATAGAAAGTCTTTACAAATGGTTTGGAATGCTCACAATTCAGATAATGATTATAGAATTACTGACACTGATTGGAAAGAAGTATATGAACTTAAAGAATTTTTAAAAGTTTTTTATTTAGCTACAAAACAACAACAACAACATTTGTTGTTGTTGTTGTTGTTGTTGTTGTTGTTGTTGCTACAAAACAAATATCTGGACTTTATTATCCAACTATTTGTTCAGTTTTACCAAATATATGTGCTATTTCTGATAAATTTTTTCAATACAAAAATAGTCCACGGTTTAAAGATTCTATTAATGCAATGATTAAAAAATTTAGAAAATATTTTATTCATATTCCTCAAATTTATTTAACTGCTTGTTTATTAAACCCAACTTACAAAGAAATAGGTGCATCACGAATGGTTGAAAGAATATATTCAAATTTAGATATTTTAGAGATTATATATCAGCAAAGTATCCAAGGTGACGAAGTTGCCGAAGAGGACAAAATACCTAGTTTGTCCGATGTTAAAGATAGCATAAGAATTGAAGCTAGAAAATTATATGACTTGTATAATTCTAGTAGAATAAATGATGAAGTACATAATGTAGAACCTTCAAGTTCTAGGCGTAGATATTCAAATGAAGATGATATTGATGATATGATGGAAAATTATCTTGGTCTTACTTCTAATGAAAGGAATGATTTTGATGAATATCTTAATCAGGGAATGGAAAGCATTAAGGATGCACAAGGCAAACCTCAACTTTTGGAATGGTGGAAGACTCGCGGCAAGTCATTTCCAAAACTTCAACCGGTGGTTCGAGATTTGCTAGCTATTCAAGCATCTTCAGTAGCTTCGGAGGGCGCTTTTAGTGCAGCAAGATATCAAATTGGGGAGCATAGGTATTCATTAGCATCAGACAGCTTGGAGATATCGGTATTGTTTAGAGATTGGATCAATGCCGAGCGAAGGAATTATGGGCGTCCTAATTTACCTGTCCAATTTGAATATGATATAGATAATATTTTGGTAAATTCTAGTGAAGACGGCATGGATGCATTGGAGGATCAAGCACAACAATCACTTCCAGAAAATGTTACCAGGGAATTGTTAGAAACTCTACATCAAGACTATTTTCAAGGATTCAAATATTAGTATGATAGTTCGAGGCCTAATTCAAACAGAACCCTTCCTAGAAGGTGGCTGCGTAGATTAGGTTCTCTTCTAATATTTGTAATACAAATTGTATTATTTAATTTTTATGAATAAAATTATAGGCTATTCGCCTTAAATTTTTTTAATTATTGTCTTCAATTTAATACAAGTCTTTTTTATAATTTTCAATTTTTAAATGTTTCAAACTTAAGTTACAATTTGAAATTTAAAAAAGTTTAACAAATGAAAGTTTGATATAGTTTAAAAAGTTTCAAACTTAAGTAAGTAAGTTATTAAGTTAGTTATAGTTTAAAAATTTAAATTTAAACTTTTAAGACTTAAGACTTAAGAGTTTAAAAAGTTTTTAAGAGTTTAAAATTTGAAATTTAAAGTTTTAAACTTTTAGAGTTTAAAATTTAAACTCTAAAAAAAGTCTAATTTATTAAGTTATACTTTTAAAAGAAATATAAAATAACTTATATATTTTGAAACTTTTTCAATTATAAATAACCAAATTTTAATTTAATTAAAATTTAAAAAAAAAAGGAGCAGGACCCGGTATACCGGTCCGGTCCGGTCCCGGTAGGTACCGGTCTGGGACGAAAAGGGAAAAATTCCCGGTACTACCGGTACCGGTACCATCCCGGTTCCCGGCCAACCGGCGGAAGATTGCTCTGGTACCGGTCCGGTTCCGGTTAATACCGGTCCGGAAGTACCGGTACCGGTGCCGGTGCCAGCCATAACTACAAGGAAACTAGGAAAGACTACTTTGCAATTTTACAAAAATTGGTTGAATGCCCTCCTATTTTCTCTCTTCTCATATGACCACATGATGGCTAGTGGAGCAACATCTCCAAGCCCTTTGACTTCTCCTCCCCCTCCTACATGCCCAGTTGTGCAAGTGCAACGCCTCCTTCACTGTGTCCGGCATCACCCATTGCGTACCAAATAAACTAAGAGCCACTGACCACAAACGTGCAGCCACTTGACAATGCAACAAGAGATGATGTACATCTTCACCCGAACATTTACACATGAAGAACTGACGTAGGTAAAATTTTCCTCTTTCTCAGATTCTCCATTGTCGATATCACTCTCCTTCTTGCCAGCCATGCAAACAAGCATACCTTCTTAGGTGCCCTGGGAATCCAAATAGAGCGATGAGGGAAAGTTGTTTCGTCTTTCTCGGGTAATAAGACTTAAAGATAAATAACACGTCCCTATTCTCTCGCCATTTCCAGACGTCGCGTGAAGTGAGTGGTGCATGTTGTCTATACAGTAGCTCAATCATGTTATGAAATTCGCCCAGCTACCATCATGTAAATTCTTTCTAAATCTCAAATCCCAAAGAATTTCTCCCATACGCGAAATACGAATATGTTGAACCGTGCGTTCTTTCTGAGATGAGGCTCTATATAAGTAAGGGAAAACTCCCTGAACTAGCTCTCTCCACACCACTTCTGTCCTCAAAAACTCATTAAGGGGTGTTAATCTGAATCCTTTCTATTTAATGGCAAGACTCTCAATTTGAGAGGCATTCAGCAAAATTGACAGAGAGTACATCTCATGTCAATCGGGACTAATGGAGGTGGGGGTGGGAAGAGATGGATTGTTTTAAATGAAGTTGTAATATCATAAGTTCTTGTTAAGGGATGAATCTAGTTTTACACACTTACCAGTTTAAATTCCCAGGGCACCAAGAAAGGTGTGCATTTAAATTGGTTGGTTTTAAAACGGGGTAGAAGAGCTATATTAATAGCTGAAAAGTTGAGAAAAAGGCAGATTACATGTCAGCTGCTTTTCGTGCGTAAACGTTCAGGTGAAAATGTGGGTCGCATTCAACTACAGTATCCAATGGCAAATCGCTTGTGGTGTGAGGTTTTGAGATGATTCGAGATGCCAGGGACGATGCCTGGCACAATGAGGAGGCGTTCTCCGGTTGAAAATTCAGATGGAGGAAGGGTCGAAGAGCTTGGGAGGACGCTCCACTAGCACTCATGTGGATCTTGTGGAAAGAAAGAAAGGAGAGCTTTTGATGGGATAGAAAATAATTGTATGCATTTAAGGAATAGCCTCTTGTTCCTAGACAGCACTAACAAAGATAAAGTGCCAGACATATAAAAGAAATTGATTCATCATCTGTAACATTTATCCATCTTCTTTTTGTACACCCATGAGGTCTAGTGTATACACAAGATTTGGTGTCATTCATAAGGCATCATATTATGTTGTAGATTATCATTTTGGTATATTGCTCGTCTATGGAAGATTTCCCATTATTAATAAAAAAATTGCCTTATCAAAAGAATTATACATATTCAACTTTCAAGTTACTAATGCATGCAGAAAAGCTTCCTAATTTTTTTGCTTAACTTGTGAAAAGATTATTAGCATTCAATCAGGTGAACTTATAGTTGACTTGAACTGACCAATATGTTCCAGAACCGATAAGAAATGTTCCCAGCGGGAATCCTGCAGCTGAGCCAAGCGAAATCTGTTGCCATTGATTTCAAATAAAGAAACACCAGCAGCTAATAGTTGCAGAACCAAGAGATAAATTACTATGGGGGACCTCCATGACTGCAGTCTGCAAAAGCATATATGACAATGTACTTAATACGCCCCTATCAAGAATGTTGCAAGAATTTCACAAAAGGAAGAACGAGTTGATAACACTAGATAATAAATAGAAGGATGGGTGGAAGACACGATGAAATCTCACTTCATCAATCCAATAAGTTTCATCCACCAGGCATCAGCTAACTCCCGTTCCGCACCCAAAATAGCCCATACAATAAGAAAAACCACTTCCAGAAGAATAGTGAGAACTGAGAATAGAAAAACAAACCACAACAGAACTCTCCCTTTGAAATGGAATCCTACAGAAATTAAAAGTATATGTGAGTGATATAAGATATGTATAAAAAGAGGGAGAGATTGGGGGGCACAGGAAGAGAGAGAGAAAGAGAGAGAGAGCATTTCATATTCTTAGTGTTTTTTTCATGTATTCAAATAACAAATGCACATGGAAATACTTGGTTTACTTGTTAGACACTTCCGTACCATGATCTAATTGGTCCGTCCTTCAAAGGGGACCAGATGCTTGTACATAAAGTGAAACATAAAGACTAATCTAGATTTTGTCAAAATACGCTGAAAAATAACCCAAAAAATAGAGAGAGAATGAAGAGAAGGAAAATCATCTTTGACATGCATCCTTGACCAAAGCTAAAATTAGGAAAAGTGAATCTACCAAAAGCAGTTTTACCTCTTTTTGGTGCTGTGAATCGCAAAAGAAGAGAAGTCACCAAATTGACAAGAGAAATCAAACTCCAATTCAGTAAGCCAGCTGCATGGAAACGGAATAAATAAGGTAAGTTCAGGCATAAAAGAACCTCTGTCGGGTAGCTATAGAAGAATGCCCATGAAAGGGACTTATGTTAAACCACAATTATAAATATTGACAGTTTACTAATCTGTACATTGGACTTTTCCCTATAATGTGTCAGATTTATCATTATGCAATTGAAGACAATAATGATACTGGGTATGTTGTTGTTGTTGTTGAGAAAAATTCATTACAGGGGAATAAGTAGAGAGTTACAATTGAGAGGACCAGTAGTCCTCAACTAAGTTGCTCGTACTTGGGTGTGGGTGTCCGATACGGGTGTGGATCTAGAGGTCAAATCCTTCATGATCTAAATTTTAAAATTCTGGGGTACGTATCCATGTATGGATACGAGTGCGGGAATTCGGCTAAAAATAATTCAAATATCTAAAAACAGAGTTATAAAAATATGCGTAAATTATGGTGGACTATTTGGAAGGAAAGGAATGCACAAATTTTTGAGAGCAAGTTTGAATCTGTAATTATTACATATGCATCTACTTACTGTTTTTTTGGTGTAACATGGCTATTGCAAATGATATAAAGGTCATGATAGACTTCTTGAGTTCATTGCATATTCAACAGTGAGTTGACCTGTAAATATCTTTAAAGTACATGCTGGTTGCAGATTTTTTAATACAAATAGCTTTTAACGATAAAAAACATATGCCTAAATTATTAGTTTCACCCTAGCTTTTATTTTGATTTCAGAAATCATTGTATGTGTATCGAACTTCTTGATGGATTTGGTCAAAGTCCCCAAAATCGATTGACCATTTCCGGTACGGATCTCACACCCATGGGTGCGGCACCGAAAATGAAGAGTCCATGCAACTTAGGTCCTCAACTACTAGAATAATCAGTGAAGAAGCTCGACTGTTATATACATGTTTTATAAGTCTTTTTAGGAGAAGCTTCTGATTAGGGTAGAGAATAGGTTCCCATATGTCTCTTTTTGGATACCGGCGGTATCGAGGATGGTGTGCTTCTTCACGTGGCTAGCTACTAGATAGGTGATTTTGACGGCGGAAGACTTTAGGAAACGAAAGGTTGTTTGCATGAGTTGGTGTTTCCTTTGTAAGGAGGTGGGTGAGGAAGTGGACCATATTCTGTTACATTGCAAATTAGCCACAAGTTTATGGGACGGTATCTTTACATGGTTTGGCATTTCTTGGATTATGCCAAGATCCAAGAAGGAGTTGACGTTCAACTGGAAGAGTGGAGCTAGGAGAAGAAGGCACAAGGCTTGGAATGTTACTCCTATTGCGTTTATGTGGGTCATTTGGAAAGAGAGAAATAGGAGAGCTTTTGAAGGGGTGGAGATGAGCACCCAAGGGTGTGGCCTAATGGTCAATGAAGTGGGATAAAGAGCCATGAGGCTTGAGGTCTCAGTTTTAAATCCCAGTGGAGACAAAACATACTAGGTGATTCTTCACATCTGTTCTAGCCTTGGTGGACAGAGTTACCTGGTACTTGTTGCTGGTGGGAGATGGCAGGTATCCCGTGGATTTAGTCGAGGTGCGCGAAAGTTGGCCCGGACACCACGGTCATCAAAAAAAAAAAGGGGGTGGAGATGAGCTTTGCCCAATCGAGGAGTAGTCTTCGATCCCTTATTTTCTTTTGGTGCACCCATGTAGTTCCTGTTTGTATAGAAAATTGGGTGTCTTTTGGAGAGAACCATATTTTGTAGGTTTCTCCCCTTTTTGGTATACCACTTGTATACGGCCAAGTTGGCCTTGTTTTTATCAATGAAATCTTTTACTTGATCAAAAAAAATGGGTCTCACCCAACTTTTGTCAAAGACATTATTTTGCTTACAACAACAACAACATACCAGTGAAATCCCACAAGTGAGGTCTGGGGAGGGTAAAGTGTACGCAGACCTTACCACTACCTCGGGGAGGTAGAGAAGCGGAAATAGAAAAGAACCCACAGACGACTATGTTTGAACTACATTTAGGATACCTCTCTTGTCAAACCACTTATCAAATGATGTACAACTTCTCCTTGTATTCACAAGTTTTAATATCATTATATTTTATGACCTTGTTCCTATCCAAACTTCCTTTACATTTTTACTAACTTCAATCACGAAATACACAACCACTAATTTGACATTACTATTATGCCAAAGGAAAAATAGAATAGTAAAATGTTAAGCATAGAATGAGATACTACAACAGCAACAATTATGCCCCAATTCCAAACTAGTTGGAGTCAGAGCATGAATCCTCACTATTCATTTCACTCCATTTGGACCAGGTTCCTTCCTGTTAGAGTGGGTGAAAGACCTACTTTTACATGTTATCAGATCATGACCCATCTCACCCAATATTGGGCCCTCAAATTAAAATTGCCCATGCACCAGATGTCCAGTTCTGAGCGTGAGGTGGGGTGTTAAAGAATGAAGAAATGTCCCGGTTAAGGAGATGGGCGATCTCCTTATAAGGCTTGGGCAATCATCTTCTCTTTGATCTAGCTTTTGGGGTGTGAGTTAGGCCGAAGACCTAATTTTACACTTTCAATATTCAATAATTTGGGATTCTCTGCAATTAGAGGAGCTCTACATTTTATATTTGACAATACATATTTAATAGACAAAAAAGTTTCCTTAGCAGGTAGTAACCATGGATCTAATGTTACCATCACGACTAAATCACAATCCCAACTAGCTGGTATCACTTATATGGATCTATATTTTCTTCGATTCCGTTTCGTTTTTCACTAAAGCCTACATATGTTATAAGAGATTGAGATCTTTTGAGACAACATCCTAAGTTAGGTCTACCTCATCTAACAGCTTCAATAATCATCGCCACGCACCTACAAATTGGTGCTACAAATTGGTGCATTTTGATGTCTATATAGGACATTGACATTGAGCAAATGGTCTCAAGCACCCTTCTTTCATTCTATTCACTATGTGCTACTTGCACATGTCTGTCGCTTGTGATCATCTTTTTTTCTTGTCTAATTTTCCCAATTTTGCATCACAAGCATAGAACGAAATACTTGGGATATTTTTAGGTTTCAAGATGTAGAAAGAACTGCGTGAAGCAAAGATAAAGAAAATAGACAAATGCAATCTTTCCACAAAAACCAAATGACTTACCCATAGAAACTAACACCACCTATAGAAAATAAATAAGTAAAGAACCTTAAATTCCAAATTTGTTTTTGTTCTTTTCCCAAATCAAGGTTAGCCTGAGAAGAATTCTTGATTGAAGCCCAAGATCTCTTAAGGTACCAAGCACAATTTTTATTAGACAATGACAAAAACCCCATCTTTCTTGGGTACAGCCGTACAGGGTAAAACCAACCAGTACTGCTACAAGAGTTATCCCCTCAATTATAAATCTAGAAAAGGAGCAAATACCTCAAGAAAATCACAAGACACTACTATGTGGATAAGAAAGAAATATTCCCTAGTCCTTGGAAAAGTTCCACGCATGAAGACAGCATCATTTCTGGCAAATTTCTAATGGAAAAGTGCATTCAAATGAACCTATGGCTATAACAAAAGATAGCAAACATGATTCTTCTCTTACAAGATTATAGGCACAACATTCTGCATAAGATGGGTATCATCAGACAGACACAGAGAGAAACAAAAAAACTTTAAGAAACAGATTTTCTCTTCTTTCTTTATTTCTTTTTGATAAGTAATGATATTTTATAAATGGTATGACAGCAGTAAGATAGTGCTTTACATGTTACAAATTTGTAAAGCCCCAATTCTATCTAACATGGAATGTACATCATTTATGAAACAGATTTTCTCATTATGCAATTCATTTTCTAAATTATGCACTGAAACATTCCAAATGTAAGGGGGCATTCGAGAACTTGGATGCGCACTTTATCCATCTTTTTTTCTTCTTCTTTTCTGCAATTTAGTCTCTTCCAAAAGATCGAGATTTTTGCTCCAAATCTCAATCTATTGGAAGAGACTAAATTGCAAATGATGGAATAAAGTCTGCATCCAACTTGTTTTTGGTAGCTAGGAAAAATCCAAGTTATATCAAACAAACTCTAGAAATTCGCAAAATAGAAAGGTCTGATATTCCTTACTCAAGTTCTAAAGCACTATTTGAGGCTCCCCGTGGTTTACTAAAAGGGCAGTGGGATACTTTTTGTTCATGCGGGGTATCATGAACCAAAAGTGCAAGACTGATGGTAAACTCAGACTTGGATAGGATAAGATTGTGTGCACCGAAAACCATATACTTAGGAATACATATACACATATAAAATTAAGTGAAGGCCTGTATTTTGCAATTCTTTTAGCTATTCCAGATATTTACAGGCCACCACTGACAAAACTTGAGTGAAGGACCCTGACAAAGGCATCAGGCAATCAGTGTACGTGCATCATACAACAATGGAAGCCTACAATTTTCGAAGATCAAAATACCAAGAGATACTGATTCCATATTGGTTGAAACCATAGAATATTATAGAAACTACCAACGTGTTTATACTTTATACACTGCACAAAAGTCCTACTTATAGGCTCTAAAGAAATGAGTTGACTAAAATTTCCACAGTATTGAATCTAAGTACCTAACATCGGTTAACTTCTACACGATTTAAAGCACTTGAGGGTATACAAATGTTCCTGATGAGGCACTTACTAAGTTACTATGATAGTTTGCTATGTATATTATTCGTGATTCATAAAACTAGTTTGTGGCTAACGCTGAACAAAGTGCCAATCATAAATATTTTTAACAAATCAAAATTCATGAATTAGCTATAGTAGCCTCAATTTCTTATGGAGTTGCAATACAAATGCTCATGCTAAGTTCTTAGAGTAGTAGAACTGAAGAACTGCTTACTATTTCTTTTTGGCTAATTGAGCAGGATCTTACTAAAGGTCCTAACTTTTATTTTACAAAGGAGCGCTTCTGTAAATCTTATTCATAAGCTTTTTGAGCAATACATGTTAACATGTTCAAGATTCGATAGCGTCTTTTCTTAAAAGGCGAGCCGTGGGGCAACGGAAGATTCAATGGGTTTGAGGCATGGAAACAGTCTCTTTGCACAAAGCACAGGTAAGGCTACTAACAGTATACCCCCATTCTTTCACCTACCCCTGCCCCAGTAAACCCCTTAATTACTTCTTATTGCAAAAGTTACACAATGTCTTGAAAGTTCTACAGAGTATGATCCAATGCTGCTCGAGTAATTTAAACTTCCACACCGAAAACAACAGACTGTGGTAAACTTTAATTTCACAGTATGCCAAAGTCAACATCTTCCAAAACTAATAATTGGGGCTACAGACGAATTAAATGTTGAGATAACTCACCTGGAAAACACTATATTGAGATTATTTCAAGACTATGAAGTATGAATCAATATTGGGTCAACGTCATCCAACTATATGAGTGTCACTTAGGTAACTTTGCCAAGAATCTTGAAATAAATACTTTAGTAAAGAGATAAATTTTAATTCTTTACCTGATAAGAGCAGAAATGGCAGCACAAAACCACGAAGAAAACTTCCCATTATCAGTTCTTTTTTTCTCAATTCATCCACATTACTTTTCCCAATGAAATTTCAGAGAAGAATTTGACAGCCCCAATTATTAGTTAACAAAAGCTGAATCTTGCTGAAGAACTAAAGCTTCGGATCAAACGATTAACAAAATGATTAGAGCAGAACCCCATCAAGAAATTGGGGTTCTCTTCTCAATAAAAATTACAATTATATATGGAATTGTATATGCGTAGATGTATTAGAGTCCCATTGGATCGTTTTCATACTAGGAAATTGACCAATGGGGTTCTTCCAGTTTGAGACACGAGACATTTCGAGCCTGGGTTGAAGACAAGGGTATATCTGTAAGACTGCACGTCAAAAATGAAAACAGGATGATTTGCAAATTGTTGCAACAACCCAAAAAGAAAAAATTAAATAATTCATTTCAGTTTACAACTTTATTAAGAAAATAAGTGGGCGTTTGGGCATGAAAATTATAAAAAAAAAATTATTTAAAAAATTTAAAATTGGAATTATAGTGGTGTTTGACCATAATATTTGCAATAAGTATTTAAAATATAAATATATTTTCTAAAAAATCATAAAATATGATTTAAACATGAAATATAATTTAAATGGAGTTATTTTTTGAAAATAAAAATTTAGTACATTTTGTAATTTTCATGGCCAAACACTGATTTTTCAAATAAAGTGAAAAGAATTCAAAAAAAAGTGAAATTTTCATGATCAAACAAGTCCTTAGGAGTATTTTGATTTGTTACGAAAGAATTGATTTTGCGTTTGTTTCTATGATTTCTTAATATTAAGGGTTTTGCTTGGAATGTAGTTTTGTATTTGAATACTAGCAAATTTTATCATTTTTATTTTATAATATCAGTTAATAAAGTAAATTCAAGCATAATTTAATGAGAGGTTTGATTTTGTGGCTCTTTACAAATTTATTTTTAATTTTATGTCATTTTTATAAGAGATGGAAGTGAAGATTGATGCACGAGGCATGCCCATGAAAGGAGTTTCAAGTATCTTGGGTCCATAATCTAACGAGATGGGAGATTGATGATGATACCACACATTATATTGGAGCAGGGTGAGTGAATGAGGCTTGCATCTAGGGTGTGGTGTAATAAGAATGTGTCGCTAAGGCTTAAGGATAAATTCTATAGAGTGGTGATTAAAGCGATATTATTGTTTAGAACGGCGTGTCAGCCAATCAAAAACGCTTATATTCAAAAGATAAATGTAGCGTAGATGAAAATGCTCATACGAATGTGTAGGCATTATAGAAAAGACCGAGAGATGTGATCAGGAACGAAGTTATACTGGGCAAGGTGGGAGTGGCCCCCCTGGAGGACAAGATGAGGGAAGCAAGGTTGAGATGGTTTAGGGCATGTGAAGAAGAGGTGCATGGGTACGCCACTAAGGGGGTGTGAGAGGATGGTTGTGCCTGTAACAAGAGTTAGAAAAGGTAAAGGTAGGCCGAAGAAGAATTTGAGAAGGTCATTACACATGATATATGATACAACTCCAGCTTCCTTGAGGACATGACTCTGGATAAGAAGGGGTGGAGATCAAGGATTAAGTTAAAAGGTTAGTAGGTAGCTGGGGAGAATGAATTAAGGGTGACAAAAAGGTTTCAAATTTAAGTTGTAGTGACTTAAGTTATTTTAATTGAGTAGAGGTGACAAAAATTAGATTAGTAATTAATGGGTTTTGACTCATTTTCTGAGTTGCCCTCAAGTTTTTATTTTTACACTTTGACCCATGGGATCCATTTCCCTTTTGGAAGAATTGAATTAAATAAAACACTAATTACCTAAAATGAGAGGGGGGGAAACGACCGCCTCCCCTTCTTCTTCTTCTTCTTCTTCTTGTTTCTCTTCCTCGAGCCATTTTCAGGACATTCTCCATTGTTGTTGCTGTTGTTGTCTTCTTCTTCATCATCATCATCATCATCATCATCTTCTTCTTCTACTCCCCTGCCCTCAATTGTTGTTGTTGTTGCTGCCACAACTGCTGCTACTGGACCAAAATTTTGGAGCAAATTTATTCGTAATCACTGGGCATTGCTTCATAGGTGATTTTGGTAAGTAAAAATAATAATTTTTAGTTCAATTTCTCTTCTGGGTATATCTGCTGTTTTTCTGCAATTTTCAGTAGCGTATCCAACAGATGACCCATCTGTTGCAACAGATGACATATCTGTTGGATTCATGTTACAGCAGCTGAATCCAACAGATAGCTCATTTGTTACAACAGATGGGTGGTCTGTTGCAATAGATGACCTATCTGTTGGATCAACCTAGTGGTTCTGAACATGAATCCAACAGATAGGTCATCTGTTGCAACGGATCACCCATCGGTTGCAATATATGAGCTATATGTTGGATCAAGCTACTGATTCTGAACATGAATCCAACAGGCAGGTCATCTGTTACGATAGATGAGTGGTATGTTGCAACAGATGAGCTATCTGTTGCAATAGATGACCTACCTGTTGGATTCAGTTATTGGTTCTGAACATGAATCCAACAGGTAAGTCATATGTTGCAACAGATGACTTACATGTTGGATTCATCTTACATTAGCTGGCAAAGCTGGTTCAGAACCAGAAGCTTAATCCAACAGATGAATCATCTGCTGCAACAGATGATCTATCTGTTGCAACAAATGAACTACCTGTTGGATTTATATTCAGAACCAGTAGTTGAATCCAACAGATAGGTCATTTGTTGCAACAGATGCATTACTTGCTGCAGCAGATGGGCTGTCTATTGCAACATATGACTTACTTGTTGGATCCAGCTGTTGTTTCTGAACATGTATCCAACATGTGAGCCATCTGTTGCAACAGATGAGTTACTTGTTGGGGCAATGATATAATTTTATTATTGTATATAGATACTCAACTTTACTATACTATTATTGATTTTTTTAACAAAACTCTTTAGGTATCACTTATAGAGGAATCAATAACAACAGGGGTTGATTGTCATGGTGAATGGATCGAGAAGAACAATCGATTTATTTAGCGTTGGAAGGATGGTGACTTGTTAGAAACGATAGCGATGACAGTCCAAAAAGATATTTTGTATAATGATTTTGTTAGCTTAATTATCAGTTGTTGCGAATTAAATTGCCAACCGAAAGATCTTGTCATCAGTTACATGCACAGCTCTTTTGAAAATCATAAGATCTTGCCTTTTAAGATAAGGGATCAAGTTCGTTTGCGTGCTTATTTGAGTGATGCAGCTAGGCCCATTTTAAGGGTATACGTAATTGAAAAGCTGATGGAGAACCCTAATTTAGCTCAAAACCAACAAGATATGTTAAATGATGAGTTGGAGGATAGGGTAGATTTGAATATTCCAGATAATAGAAGTGGGGCTGAATTGGATGGTCCAAGCTGTGGGGATGACCAAACTCCTACACCTGATTTTGGGAGCAATACAGTGGGAAATTCTCAATCAACACAGTCTATCCATGTGCAAGAGGATGAAACAGGTTTTTATAAGGGAATGACATTCAAGAACAAGCAAGAACTAGCAACTTCGTTGAAAATTGCTTGCTTGAAAAAAGATTTTAGACTCAAGAAGGTGATTAATTCACGTAATGTGTATTATTTTAGATGTGTACATTCGGAGTTCAAGTGGTGATTAGGGCTGTGAAACTTTTAAGTTCTGACAGATTCTATATTACAATCTATGTAAAGTATCACACGTGTGGTTCTGAGCATATCACAAGTCATCATCCGTACGCCACAACAAAAGTGATCGGTGAAATTTTCAAAAATAGGTTCCCCGAAGGTAAAGACCCATCTACACAAGACATGAAACATCAAATTCGTACAGAATTGGGTGTTAAGGTGAGTTATTGAAAGATTTGAAAGGGCATGGAGATTGCAAAGTCTTTGGTTAGGGGAACACATGAGCACGGGTATACAGTGCTTGATGCTTACCATTATATGCTTCAGTCCGCAAATTCAGGAAGTAAGACAGCATTGAAAGTTGATGAAAATGGAAAGTTCAAGTACTTTTTTGTATCCTATGGGGCTTGGATACGTGGTTTTGAGCAAATGAGAAAAGTCATAGCCGTTGACGGGACATTCTTGAGGAGCAAGTATGAAGGAGTTTTATTGTCAGCTGTGGCACAGGATGCGGAGAATCATATATTTTCGCTTGTTTTTTGTGTAGTTGACAAGGAGTGTGATGCCTCATACTGATATTTTTTTGAACAAATGAGAAGCTATCTAGATGATACTGCTAATTTGTGCATAATTTCTTATAAGCATCCAAGTATCAAGAAGATGGTTTCAATTGTCTACCCTACAGCTCATTATGGTTATTACATAAGGCACCTTGGGGAGAATATTCAAAACAACTTTCACAATACGAAGGTCGTATCTCATTTTTATAAAGCAGCAAAAGCGTACAAAATTGATGAGTTCAATGACCATTTTAATCAAATAAGAGACCTGGTACTCGGAGCAGCCGAATATTTTGAACGTGTTGGATTCTACAGGTGGAGTAGAGCATTCTGTGCGGAAAATAGGTATAATATTATAAATTGAGTGATTTGTTTGAGTTTATTGTCAATTATACCTTACTGAATGATTATTTATTTGTATAGGTATAACATTATGAAGACAAACATTGCTGAGTCGGTGAATGCAATGTTCGACGTTGAAAGAGAATTTTCCATTGTCGCTCTATTTAATAAAATAAATAGGAGATTTGCACAAAAATTTCACGAGAGGCGTACGTAGTTCATCAACTCACCAACCATCTTTGTCCCTGAAATGGAAAAGAAAATAACAGAGTACGTCAACTTGGAAAATAAGTTATTGGCTCATCAAACTGTCAACTATAGGTTCAGTGTCACCGGTCATGGTGAAGTTGCTACGGTCGATTTGCAAGCAAGATCTTGTACATGTAGAGTATTTGACATGGATAAAATATCTTGTCCACATGCTATGGCAGCGCTTCGAGTCCAATATGGTGAAGACTTTGGTAGGCGAATTTATGAGTACTCATCCTCATATTATACGGTGGAGAGATACATCATTGCATACTATGAGGAAATTCATCTTGTGCCTTCTGAAGAATCTTGGAATGTTCCTTTGGAGATTTTAGAGAGAGAAATATCTCCTCCACATATTGACCTTAGCAAACTGGGAAGAAGGCAAAAAAAGAGGAGGCGTGGAGTCGGAGAATCATTTCCAACAAGAAAAAATAAGTGTTCTATATGTAAGACGGTTGGCCACAAAAGAACTACATGCCCAGATCGGAATGCTCCATAATTGTTAATGTTGCACTCATTTTCTCCATTCTTGTAATAGTAATAGTATTGTTATTCTGAACTTTTAGTACTTTTCTATGATATTTCAGTCGGTGATATTTGTGAACTTAACTCATTTATATATTGCAATTGATGGTGAAATCTGTTGGGAATAATTAAATATGTTACTACAAATGTTAGGAATAATCAAACAGATTCAGCACATGTTGCTTTTGATTCTACATCTGTTGCAACAGACGACTCATAATCATCCAACAAATATACTCATTTGTTGCAAAAGATGAGTCATCTGTTGCAATATATGAATCATATGTTGGAAATAATCAAACAGACAATACACATTTTGCAACAGATGATTTCATCTGTTGCAACAGATGTAATGATCAAACATATATAGACATATGTTACAACAGATGACTCATCTATTGGAAATCATCCAACAGATATAGACATATGTTGCAGCAGATGAATCATTTGTTGCAACAGATGACTATATCTGTTGGAAATCATCCAACAGATATAGACATCTGTTGCAGCAATTCACATCAAATAAGTCAATTGATCCATCTATTTTAGGATCACTACACTTAGTTGATCATGTAATTATTATGTAATTCATTGAGATTGTAATTGAAGTTGTTAATTGAAATCTAATTATGGTTAAATTACTTAGTTTATTACTAATCATGAGTTAATTAAGTAATTCACATCAAATAAGTCAATTGATTCATCTATTTAGGATCACTACACTTAGTTGATCATGTAATTATTATGTAATTCATTGAGATTGTAATTGAAGTTCTTAATTGAAAGCTAATTATGATTAAATAACTTAATTTATTACTAATTATGAATTAATTAAGCAATTCACATCAAATAAGTCAATTGATTCATCTATTTAGGATCACTACACTTAGTTGATCATGTAATTATTATGTAATTCATTGAGATTGTAATTGAAATTGTTTATTGAAAGCTAATTATGGTTAAATTACTTAGTTTATTACTAATCATAAGTTAATTAAGTAATTCACATCAAATAAGTCAATTGATCCATCTATTTAGGATCACTACACTTAGTTGATCATGTAATTATTATGTAATTCATTGAGATTGTAATTGAAGTTGTTAATTGAAAGCTAATTATGATTAAATAACTTAATTTATTACTAATCATGAGTTAATTAAGCAATTCACATCAAATAAGTCAATTGATCCATCTATTTAGGATCACTACACTTAGTTGATCATGTAATTATTATGTAATTCATTGAGATTGTAATTGAAGTTGTTAATTGAAAGCTAATTATGATTAAATAATTTAATTTATTACTAATCATGAGTTAATTAAGCAATTCACATCAAATAAGTCAATTCATCTGCTGCAACAGATGTCTATATTTGTTGGATAAGTTCCAACAGATGACACATCTGTTGCAACAGATGTCTATATCTGTTGGATGATTTTCAACAGATGACACATCTGTTGCAATAGATGATTCATCTGCTGTAACATATGTCTATATCTGTTGGATCATTTCCAACAAATTTGTCATCCGTTGCAACAGATGTGTCATCTGTTGCAAAATGTGTAGAGTTTGTTTGATTATTTCCAACATATGATTCATATGTTGCAACAGATGACTCATCTGCTGCAACAAATGAGTATATATTGGATAATTTCCAACAGATGTGTAATTCATTTTTAGAAATAATCCAACATTTTTAAATCTAAGGATAAAATAAAATTTTAATGACATAATAAGTGGACATCTATTAAACATACAATATTGTCATCACCAAATATATAATATAACTAAATAAAATACTAAAAATAAAAAAGATTATCTGCAAATTACAGCCCATAATATAATTAAATAAAATATTAAAAATAAAAATATTGTCTACAAATTACAACCCATATCAGGGCTCCAAACTCTTAAAAGTCACCCCAGCAGCCCAAACCTTTTGCATTCTTGCAACTGAATTATTATTCAATAGAGTGTCGGGAGTTGTCATACAAGTGCCAGTTATCAAATGCTCAATGAAAGTAAGCGAGTATGACCCGCACGCGGCAAAAGTCTCATTCTTTGGAAGGTTCTGTTTTCGACCTTCAAAAGCCCATCGTTCGTTGAGCAATTTTTTCGGCAAGTGATTCATTAGGCCACTTTGCTTCAACAATCTAGGAAACAACTCCAACAAACCCTTCATGAATATCAAAAATTCAAACTCTTCAAATACTGGTATGTTGCAGTCATAGACATTCATGACTCCCTCAGTCATTCTGATCTCAAGAGTCACAAAATGCTTTTTTTCTAAATTCATGACTGCTATGATTCTCTTGGCCTCTCTCCAATCCATGACACCTGGATATGGTCTTTTTCCTCTGACATAGTCAATCAGGTCATCATCTCATTTAAACTCAGCAAGTAACTCCTCTATTTTTTTGCCACCAGGAGTTGTTGCTTCTTCACTGAGTTTCTTGTACCGACCGAAAAAATTATCATAAAAGTTAAGGTCCATGATTCTATCTCCAAGATCATAGAATTGAATGAATTTTAGATGCCTCACTCGCATCAGGAAAAAAATTTCATCAACATACTGAAATAATAATACAATATATATAAGTTAGTAACTTATAACAATTGAAAAGTTACAGCAGATGAGTCATATGTTCCAACATATTAGTCATATATTGGAACTTATGCAATAGATGACTCATCTGTTGGAACAGATAATCCATCTGTTCCAACAAATGATCCATCTATTCCAACAGATGACTCATATGTTGGAACAGATGACTCATCTAAATAAATATACTAATGAAATTAAATAAATAGAAGGTTAGTAAAAGTAACTTACCCAGTCCACATACCAATACTTCATATCAGTCATGTTCTTGAAGTCTTGTGCACCAAACTCATGCATAGAGTAAGTTTCTGGGGCCTTTTTTGAATTCATCAGAGTTTTCAGCTTTGCCTTTCTTGTGGCAGTCACCAACTTATAGATATTCACCTTCTTCAGCTCTTCTTGCTCTCCTATGGCCCTTGGAATTTCCCCAACAGTGCAAGAAAGAGGAGTTGCAATTTTTCTTGATTTAATATCTGATATTGCCTTGGAAATTATTTTTTTGTCTTCTTAATCTTAACTTGCAATGGAGTGAATGGCTCTGTAATCTTTTTTGATGGGATGACACCCCTTTTAGATGTCAATTCCTTTACAACATTAGTTAATCCCTCAAGAGCATTAATCACTCCAATGTATTTTTGCTTGCACTCTTCGCATTTGCATGCGGAACATGAGCTAGACGAGACAAGACCATCAAATGACTGTCTACCCATGCTGTGTGGTAGATCTGTAGCATGCCCACTAAAAGGGGTGTTGAAATCATATTCACCACCACCATCAGTATCAAAATCAACACCACCATGTGTAATATGGTCATCCCTTACTTCAACAACTGTAAGAGGAGCATCAACACTACCAACATCACCATCACCAGCACCCTCACCAGTACCATAACCACCACCAACACCAACATCATCAACAACAACATTAGTAAGAACAAGCTCACCCTCCCCGAGTGTTTTTCTTTTGATGGTTGTTGCTCCAGCCAATTCTTTTTTTATCATATCAATTACCTTAGGGTCCGCTAGAATTTCCACAGACCCTAAAGTAATAAATAATGGTATTTTTAACTCTCGATTAGTCGGGATAAGCCATGGATGCACAATATAAAATCAATAATTAAATGTATTAAAATAATATTTAACTCATAATTGAATTCTATTGCAACAGATGTGTAATGTGTTGTAACAGATGTGAATTTTGAAAAAATAAATTCAAGTTAATCTCTATAAAAGTAGACTTACTGCTTGCTTGGGTGGTTTGAAAAGATCAAGAACTTTTGCTTTTTTATCGTTCTTAGCCAACAACCATCCCAAAATTTTAGGACTAGAAACCTCTTCTTGATAGTCCTTCACTTGTTGTCGGAAATAAAGAATGGCTTCAAATGCCCAAGCCTGTAAAAATTATGCTAAAAATTAAAAACATTATTCAATAAAAAAAATTTAAACACAAAAATGAAATATTTATCATGAAAGCCCATGAAAAGTCATATAAGTTGATTGTCTTTGGCGTTAATGGAGTCAATAAATATTTGACAGTCATTATGAAGCTTTCACGACCCCAAGGGTAGTTGTTGAATTCCTCCAGATCTTCCGAGAGCTTTATTAAACCATGTGGTATGTTGTTGTTACGTCTCTTGCCCAAAGAATATTATGTACAAACCAAACCAAGCACAATGATTGCTTGTGCTTCTTTGAAAGCCTTTTACCTTCCAACTCTTGAAGTAAATTTACATTCTTGAAGCTTGAACCAACAAGGGACACCAAGTCATCACCATCAGTTGACTTGCCCTTTTGAATTTTCTGGACAGTCTTGGTTGCTGACTTAGATCCTTTTTTGTTGTTGTCTTTGGTGTGCAGGGTGCTTTTTTTTGTGTAACAACAGGAATAGGTTGAGAAGGAGGATGACATTTTAGTCCAGTAACTATGGCAAACTCCTTTAACCGAAAACAAAGTGGCATGCCACAGTAATTTATCCAGACTTCATCCATCTTATCATTGTTCTCATACATAAACCTACGTTTGAGAGGACCATACACCATGGTCATTTGAAAACGAGCATTATTGTCCTCTGACAAATCAAGATATTGCCCAAAGCAGCTGTTTCTGAAATAATCATCCAATTTTTGTTCTTGAAGTATTTTTCTGAAGGTGTTAAAAGATTTTTCCATGGCTGACTTTACCACACAATCACCAGTTAAATTTGTGACACCATCACACTGCATTCTCACAAAAAAATTATCAATGCAGAATATTTTGACAAACACTTCAGTGGAAGGACTGTTAGGATCAAGGTGTTCCTCTTCCTTATCTTCACTTTCATTATCTCCTCATTTTACTCCTTCCTCTGATTCTCCTTCTTCTCATTCTTCCCCTTCTTATTCTTCTACTTCTTCCTCTTCCTCTTCTTCTACTTCATTATCTTCTCCATCCCTCTCTTTATCTACACCTTCTTCCTCTACTGAGTTTTTATCTTCATCACTTTCTTCTTCATCTTCCTCACTTCCCGCACTTCCTTCATCTCCCTCACTTTCCTCATCTCCTTGTTCATCTTTACTTAAATCTCCAAATTCTTCACTTTTTTCTATTTCATTCTCATTCTCTTCTTCCTTCTCTTTTTCTATATTTAAAGCTGATTGAGAAGAGACTTCTTCTTCTAATTGAGATACTGCTTGTATAGAAAGCTCTTTTAGTGGTGAATGTACCCTAGCTACTTTTCTTCTTCCTTTCTTTGGAGTTGATTCAATTCATTTCCTTTTAGTGGGAGCTATTTATCTACAAACAAGAGTAAAGTAAAGGTCAATGATTGATTTGTGCATCATTAAAAAAAAAGAGAACAGTGAATTTAAAATGTACAAATAATTGATCCAACAAATAGGTCATCTGTTGGAAACATAATAAGAGTAAATCAACAGATGGTATAGTTATTTCCAACATATGCTTAATATGTTTCAACAGATTCTTCATCTGTTGCAACATATTACACATCTGTTATGGTATTAACAAAATTTTTACCACATATATACACCAAGAACATCAACATAAGCCAACATTTATCACTTGAATAACAATTTTGAAGAGCAACAACACCAACATTTACCAATAAAACAACATCAATAACACCAACAAAATTTAATAAAATCAACAGAAACAACAATACCTCCAAGAATACCAAACACTGGGAACCAACCAACATAACAACAACACAAACAACAAGCCACAAATATAATCACTTGAACAACAATGTTCAAAAACAACACCAATATTTACCAATACTACAACACCAATAAAACTCAACTGTTATTCAAGAACAACAACAACAACAACAAGATCCCTAACAACAACAACAACAACAACATATTTCACTCAGATTCCCAAGAAAATCAAAAATTGGGTTTTTTTTGGGTTCTCATTTTCTTTTTAAGCATCAAATGCTCATTCTTGTTAACTCTCACTAGAAGAGAAGACAACTCAAGTCCATCTTTATCTTCATAACTAAAAAGCCCTAATTTTTTAAAAATAAAAAAAGGAAAGTCTTTACCTATGAAAAAACAAAGATTGACGGTTGAAAGTTGAAAAGGGACGATGAAGAACTGGAAATTGAAGTCGTCGGAGGTTGAAAATCGTCGGAGAATGGTTGTCTCGTCGATCTGTTGTCGATCGAGGGTAGCAGGTTGTTGAGAGAGAAGAAGAAGAGAGGGAACGGTTTTGGGTTTGGGATTTGATTTTGAAAAGTGATTTTTTACTTTTAATTTTTTATTTTTATTAAATATAGTTACGGGTTGATTTGTATTTTTAAAAGGATTAAGAAGTTTTAAAAATGTTAATTGGGTCCCCAATTAACTTAATCAATTTTTCAAGTGTCTTTGACCCTTAGGCTTGGTCAAGAGTCACCAATATTAATTTCAAGACTTGAGAGTCACCTTCCATTCAATTTTCTGAGGTAGTTGAGTGTCGTTGCACATTGTATGGGCGAGGCACGAAGATAGCCTCATCTATGTTTCTCCTTATTAGTAGTATTATTTAGTAATCATGTTGTTCATTTTCTTCTATGTGTATTACTACTACATGTTGATTCACTTGCCTAAAGTTTAAAAAAAAGAACCCCCTCCCCCCTAAAATTAGACGTGATTTTGATGTAGATACTTAAACTTTACGGAGGTCCTATTACCCGACAAAACTAGTTACGATCATAATAAATACCCCATTTGACCCATTTTTCTCATCAATTGTGTTATCACGCAAGAGAGACGCGTGAGTGATTAAATTGACTGTCTCAAACCAATTAAAAAATGTTACGCATGAATAAAGTTTCTTTTAAAAAATGTAGTATTTCTTTTATTAATTTCAACTGTTTTTCTTATTCTTTTTTTTTCTTTTTTTCTATCTTCTTCAAAGATCTTTGATCTCTGTTGGATTCTCACCCCCCACTCCCACCTCACCCCACTCTATTTTCATCATTTTTGTCACAATTCCACCAATATTTTAACTCTAAAGTGTTATCTAAAAAATTTCTTACATTTCGAATAATTTTGTAAAACCCATTAGATTTCAAGATAATTAGGAGACATCATTTAATTTTTTAACTGGAGCTTCAATTCAGCTCCTTACAAATTTAGAGAATTCGTTAACTCTTTTTAAAGCCTTCATTTTTATTCTATTAAAGTTATTAAAAGAAGATAAATTAATTGATTTTAAAAAAAAAATTACTTTTTTACTATCAATAACTCAACAAAATCTAAAAAGTAGTATGAATTTTTTTTGAAATACTCTTTATGGCAATGACCATGAAAAAGGAGGGAGGTTAGCTGATTAAGAAGAAGAAAGAAAGAATACAGGGGAGGGGAAGGGTTGAAGTACAACGTGAAAGAGGGTGAGGTTGAGTTGTGGAAGTCAAAAAGCAAGAAGAGAAAAATAAAAATAAAAAGAAACACTAAAAAATAAAAATAAAAATATTTTAATTAAATTTACATGTTTCAAGCAAGGATTGGTGTGTGACTAACACCAACTTTTTAAAAATTGGGGTTGGTCTAAAAAGGAATGTAACAATATCGGTTCAAAGTTGTTTAAGGAGGTAATAGGATCCTCACAAACTTTAGGTGTCTAGTTTTAAATCACGTTCAACTTTAGAAGAGACTTTGTACATTTCCTTTATATATGTTGATATTTTGTTGTCATGTCTTTTTGCTATCATGCTTCAATTTTTTTACTTGACTGTCAAGTCGAAGGTCTATCGAAAACAATCTCTCTACTTCATAAAGATGGTGGTAAGATTTGTGCACATTGTACGCTCTCCAAATTTACTTGTGAGATTACAACAAATATGTTATTGTTGTTGTTATGTTTATTTTTACATATAAAATATCAAAATTATTTTCTTCTACTCAATTTATAAATGATTGTAGGCGATCACTTCAATCAATTAAAATTAGTGTTATTGTAAAATTATTTACAAATTGACTTTTATAATAGATCAAACATGGTCCATTCAAATTTTGATAGAATCGATCAATCTACAAGCTACTCCGAGATAGTATTTTATATTTTTGTACTTTGATATTTGTTCTATTTCTCCTCAGAAAGTGCGATAAGGGTTCATGCATAAATTGTAAGGTTATTTTGAGTGAGAATCTCACGACCCAATTGATTCAATTTTTTCTTCAATTTATTTTTAATTTATCGATTTGATTCAAATTTTCTTTGATTTATTTTAAATAAAAGAAAATCAAACAAAATATTATCAATTTTTTTAAAAATTTAAAATCAAATTAAACCAAATCTAAAATTGGTGTCCTTTATTTTTGCACTTTAAAGTGTGGCCTAGTTGTCAATAAAGTGATTGAGAACCATGATGTATAATGTTCAAATTTCAAAAACAAAAAAACTAAGTAATTTCTTCACTAAGTGCACGTAAATTGACTCGAACACTATGGTTATAAAAAAAGTATAATTTATTTAATTAATTAAAATCAATTTTTGATGTGAATCATTTTTTATCAAAGCATTTACGAGTATGTTCGGTGCGGAGGATTCATCCATTCCACCACCAACACTACCTCCACTCGCCCCAACCGCACCCACTAATTTCAATTCCACTCCTTCAATTCATTCGAATGAATTGGATCCTCCAACCTCCCCTCCTCCCTCTAAACCTTCGACTCCTTATTCCACCCTTGTCCATTTTCATATTTTTATGTACAAATAATTTTTAGGATAATTTTTGTTTGCATATTGAATATAAGAAAATAAGTAAAAAAGATACTTGTTTTCCTAGAAAATGTTTTCATGTAAAATGTTTTATAATGAAAATATTTTTCTCCATATCGAACACACCTACATATTGTTTTTATTTGTCTCGTTCACTGCGAGTCTGGAAATAAAGTCTCATTTGTTTGCATTTAATGGATGTTTGAATCTGAATGGTTCAGACTTTGCACTTAAGGGAAGTCTGAAATGGTTCAGACCTTAGGCCATTAAGTACATTTATTTTTAATAAGATTTAAGTACTTCATAAATCTGAATAGGTCTTAATCATTAAGATTTGGAATCAATACTTAATATCATTAAAATATATTTTTGTGTGGGAATAATATTCACTACCACTTTTATCCACAATCACCAGTCTCCACCACTAACCATCTATATCATCACCACTATTAAAATCACCATTATTGTCATCAACTAACCACCACCACCACTATTCTGCCACAACCACCAGACACCAAACACCACTACTAACCACCTCTGTCATAATAATCACTAACACTATTGTCAAACATCACCATACTCGCCAACTACCAATCACCTATGTCATTACACGATCATTATTGTCAATCAATACTGTCAATCTGTATAACCACCTTTATCATTATAATTATATTCATGGTCATCACTATCGCCATTACTGTTGCTGTCACTATTAGTCACTACCACCACTTCGATCAATTTCTACTAACAATTACCTCCACGATTACAACTAGGCAATACCGTCAATTGCAACTAACACCATTATCCACCACCACTACACTATCAACTAACTAGCATCAACCAACTCCACTATGACAACCATCACCACTACACGCTATTGTTGTGCCAATCACTAGTGAACAGGGGCAGCCAGCCAAAAAAAGGTTATGAACTGGTGCACTGCAGAAATGTGTTGATTAGCTTTTAAATTGAGTTGCAGGACAAAAAAAAATTCTCAACTGAACGTCATATATGTATATACATTCCCATCTCAAGATTTTATATATAGTTTTGTGATCTGTATTAATGAATTGTATTTATTTGTCAACTATTCAAAGTTATATATTGTACTATTTTCTAATGTGTATTGGTGTATTATTATTTGCAGGGAGATCAAATTCATACAACCATTAAAAAAAAGGTTTGTGAATTCATGTATTATGCTAATAATTTTGACACCAATTGTTATACATTTTCATGTTGAGAGTCTTTTAATAATTTTATATGTTTAATGAATATTGACGTTCTATCTCTGAGGTAGAGACCAGGTCTGCGTACACTCTACCCTCCCAGACCTCACTTTGTGGGACTAGGGTATATTATTGTTGTTGTTATTGTAGTAGTGAATATGAATATTTAACTGAAATGGAGGTCATCCTTTTACTAATGTTGTGGAGAGTAAGTTGTGATCACATATCTTTTATGTCTTCCCTATACTTTTCTGTAAAATTAAATGATTATCTAGGTTGAAAAGCTTGAAATCGACAGCGGAAGAGTTTCTTTCATTTTTATGCACGATTATGTGATGATTATATGAAAAAACACTTTTCAGTAGCAAATTTACTTCATAATAGTTCTACTCAAGCGGTAGCAATTAAGAATTACCAATTTTCATTATAAAGTGCATAGAAGCTGTTACTAAATTCTTTTTCACTCGAAATAAAATTTGGAGACGCCATGTGAATTTTGATCTGTTTACAATCTATCACATGTCTTATTATCTTTGAACTTCGAAAATAAAAAAATAACCAGTGTTACTCATTTGCTTATAAGTTGAAGTCATGTGTGATTTATATATATTATGTTAATTGTATGAGAAGTTAAATCTATGTTAAATGATTTTTGGAAGTTTCTGAGGAAGAGCACAAGAAAAATGACACTGTCAACTTCAATTTCAGTAGTATTGAGTTTGTGCCATTTATTTCTAAGATTGACAGCAACTTCCTCTCCAAAGGTTGTTTCATATTCAGACTTGATTACCAGCCTTCACGGAGGATCTGTAACAAAGGTTCAATTTAAGGAAGGCACGCGGCGTATTTACTATAATACAAACTTGTGGAGTCTTAAAAATGCTCAAACATGTGAAGATAATTCCTTGGTTCCTGTTGAAAGCACGATCATCATTGAGAAAATCAAAGATATTGATATCCACAAAGATGACAGAAACGTCTTCAGTAAAATATCAAAAGCAGAAAGTTCAACCCATGTATGATAGTTTAGTATGAGGAAGATTGATCATGATGAAGGATATCTTCTTAGTCTAATGAGGAAAAAGGGAACAACATATGGCTCAGCCCCACAATCAGCTTCTCTTTCGTCAGCTTCCTGCTGCCAATTGCCTTGCAAGAAAAAGAAAGTCAAGTAACCAGGTGGTTGGCTTTAATGGGATTGAGGGTGTGGATGCTCCAAAAGTGAAACTCATGGAGGTAAGAAGTCATTATTATGAACTGCATAGTAATTTTTAATTGGTATTTAAATTTTAAAATTATGGTGATAGTGAGTTTATCATATCTCAATTGGCAGGCGTTTTTCTTTCTTTTCCCCTCCCTCAACTCTTAGAGTGAAAACAGTAGTAGTCCTTTGTCGCCTTCGTTCGATGAGTTGTGATGCATTCAACTGAGTTCATGTATATTATATTAGATGCTAAGTCAATACTTTGATTAAACAACACCATACCCAGTGTGATCCCAAATGAACAAGTGATTGCTATTAAAAGAGTTTTCAAAAGCTCAGGACAATGCATATGAGTCAATAATGAGGTAACAATAGGTAAAGGACTTGCCAAGTCGTCCATCATTTGCAGCTTTCATTTTTATACACCCTATCAAATAATATTGATGTGATAATATTTGTAATGCCAGATTTATTTATCAGTAAAATATTTTCGAATGTAGTGATAATTAATGCGTTGAAGCAAATGTAATGCATTGTGAGTTTGAATTAAAACACTTTCGAGAAGGTCATTTCATAATTCTTCTCGATTGAACGTGTGCAATAGGAAAATGCATGAAATAAAAGAAAAGAGTAGATATGGGGAGTCTCATATGGTTGAGTTCATTGTAAATTAATTTTCTCAAAAAATTGTCTATTTATTTTCAAAAATTGTGTCTAAAAAAAATATTGGCAATTGATTGGGCCTGTGTGCATCATGAGTTTCTCATATCTTATTACTTTATTAAAAAGAAGGAAAGCTGAAAAATAAGAACATAAAATTTGCAATATGTCACACATAGTTCACATACATTTATTTCTATTATCTCTTTTTTCTTTTTTTTTTTAAATAATCCGCGCATCGCGCGGGCACGTATACTAGTTTATTTTTAATAAGATTTAAGTACTTCATAAATCTGAATAGGTCTTAATCATTAAGATTTGGAATCAATACTTAATATCATTAAAATGTATTTTTGTGTGGGAATAATATTCACTACCACTTTATCCACAATCACCAGTCTCCACCATTAACCATCTATATCATCACCACTATTAAAATCACCATTATTGTCATCAACCAACCACCACCATCACCACTCTGCCACAACCACCGACACCAAACACCACTACTAACCACCTCTGTCATAATAATCACTAACACTATTGTCAAACATCACCATACTCGCCAACTACCAACCACCTATGTCATTACACGATCATTATTGTCAATCAATACTGTCAATCTGTATAACCACCTTTATCATTATAATTATATTCATGGTCATCACTATCGCCATTACTGTTGTTGTCACTATTAGTCACTACCACCACTCCGATCAATTTCTACTAACAATTACCTCCACGATTACAACTAGGCAATACCGTCAATTGCAACTAACACAATTATCCATCACCGCACATTTTTCAATTACCTACACTATCAACTAACTAACATCAACCAACTCCACTATGACAACCATCACCACTACACGCTATTGTTGTGCCAATCACTACAATACCAACCACCTCCACCATCACAATTATCTTCACCATTATAGCCACTAGAACCAATGATCACTACTATCACTAGTACAAACCATCTCCATTATTACTAGCAAACATAAATTATTTTATTTTTATCAAATAATGATCTTAGTTTGTTAAATGTATACTTTTTAATATTTAATTATTTCTATTTGAGTTGTATATTTATTGTGTTTGAATGTAAATAAATTAAACACATTCAAATATTAAAAATTAAACAGTCTTAATCAGTGTTTTAAAAAGTGTGAATGTGAGGCGAAGCATTTTACATGATGTGGAACGAGGCGTAAGCCTCGTGAAACTTTTTTTTATATTTTATAAATTAATATAATAAAAATAAATATTTAAAAAATAAAATTATAAAAAATTCAAGAAAATAAAAAATAAGTGAAAATGCACATAAAACTGTTTATCTTAAAATATTAATCAAAGTCAATAGTTGACTAAAAAAATATTCAGTATTTCTCATTTCGAGAGATTAGTTGGATTTTGTAAAAAAATTGATTAGGAGATTCATAAATTAACTTGTAAAAGAAACACGAACATGGAACTTACCGTTAGAGATATCAAATCAGAGCAAGTGATGAAGGAGGATGTATTTTTACTTTATAATTTGCTATCATTTTTCCCATTATTCAGTGAAAGAATTTAACTTCTTAAAATTTAATAACAAGTTAAATTTTATGTTTTTTGGTATTAGTTTATATACTTATTTAGCATTTTTAATTTTAATTAGGAGAGTTTCTATGAGCTTACGTTCTAAAATAAAAACTCACCCAATGCCTGAGTATACACCCATATCGACGGGGCTTACACCTCACGATATTTTCGCCCCCTCGGCTAGAAGAGAGTAGAGACTTTTTTTTTCAACCAAAATTTATTAAATTGAAAATGTTATTATAGAGATAATAAAGAGGTGACATGAAAAGAGCAAGCCTCAGATAGTCGACAGAGAGACTGGGAAACAGAGCCGCTGCCTCCGCCTGCTCCCATCGCTTCCGCTGCCGCCCGCCGATGCTCTTCCTCGTGTCAGGTAACTGTCTTTTTATTTTTCAGAAAACAATTGAAGATTAAGAAAAATATTAAATATGTTAGAAATTTTCTTGAAAAAGTACTTGTACAGAATCGAGACTAGTTCGAAGCTTGATTTGTGCTTGTTGGAGAAGCAATTTCGATTATTATTATTCTCTGTATTTGAAGTTTTTGAACTCCATGTTAAAGCTGTTGAAATTTTCTGCTTGTTGAAGGCTTGAAACCATGAATTCGATTTCTGCTTGTCCATGTCGTAATTTCGTATGCGTGAGTTGAGATTCTGTTTTGTTTAATTATCCATTATTATTATTCTGTGTTTTTGTGTATTTTGTATTTATCGATTTTTTGCTTGTCGATATTGTGTATTTATTACTCCCTCCATCCACGTTTACTTGTCACTGTTTTGCTTTTTGAGGTCAAACTGCATGAACTTCGACCAACATTTTAAAAGATGTAGTTTTTCATCATATTAATATGAGAAAGATTGCAACTTGTAGCATTTTTCGTATAGTTTTCGACCATCTAAATTTTAAATTTTAATATTAATAATTTACTTCAATTTAGCATTAAGTTTAGTCAAATTGACTTTCGTAAAGCGAAATGTGATAAGTAAAAATGGACAGAGGTAGTAGAAGTTTAAGATCCATTTGTAATAAGATATAGTCTTTGAGTCCTTAGAAAGTTTAGATTTTTAGGTACATACCGTACTCTTTTGTGTAGCTACTACTTCCAGAAACTTTTTTGGGAGTTGTGGCATGCAATTTTTTGGTTCTTTCAAGCTTGATTATTCAAGTACTACTATTTACTATTTGCTGCATACTGGTATTTGCGTAGTTTTTTGCACGGCTGCGATGTTCTTGGCTGTTGCAGCTGAATGTTGCACAGCTGCAATGCTTTTTTGGCTGCTCCAATTGAATTTTGCACAACAGCTATGTGCTGCTTGGCTGCTACAACTGAATTTTGCACAACTGCTATGTTCTTCTTGGCTGCTGCAGCGGAAGAAAACAAAAGTGAAAACTAAAAGATGACAACTTCATCCAGAGTAGGAGGGAAAAGATAAAGAAACATTCAATCAAAGTATATGTAGAAAAGAGAAAAAAAGAACCTTGAGAGAATCGGAAGAACATAGCAGGTTACGAATTACGATGAATTTAATCCCTTAAACACCTACTTTTTAGTAAAAAAAGTCCACATAAAAAGCCCTATATGGAAGGCCGGACCAAACTGAATTAGAAAAAACCGAAGTAATTTCGTTTTGGTTATTGGTGCACCTAATGAAAAACCGAACTGAAATTTCTTAAACCTAGTCCGACCGATCGACATCCATTCCTATTTCCAAAAGAATTTAATAGTGGATTAATGATCTTATGTTTTTTTTTTGAAACTAGTAACTTTATTAATGATCTTATGTTTACTTGAAAAGTATTGAAGTTTGTAGGGAAAAAGAAAAAAAATACAAAATCTTTATAATAAAAGAAGGAAATTCTTTTTTCTTCTTTCATAGAAATATTTAACTAAGTTGAATGAACCCTCCCAAATATATATAATAATATAGCTACCAGATGTTTGTTGTAAACCCAAAGACTTCATGTCTTGTAAAAATACTACTCCTTCTGTCCCATATTAGTTGTCAAGATTACTAAAAATATTTGTCCTAAAATATTTGCATTTTACAACAAAGATAAAGTTAATTAATACTAAAACTAATAAGTTGTTTTTGAAAGTAAACAATATTGGTTACATAACATAAAAATCATAAATTTGAAGAGTTCAGACGAGTGATTATTGGTTGATGTTATTATTGTTAAAATTTTGGCAATGGGGCCTGGAGGAGTGAACGCGAGTAGCATGTGGTCCATGAAAACGACTTACATTAGGGAATCAACTAAAGTGGTGCTAGGGGTCTCGAAGGGTTACTTTGGTGGACACAAAGGGGACAGGTGGTGAAATGAAGAGGTCCAAGGAAAAGTGGAAGCCTCGAAAGCGGCATATGTGAAGCTAGTGGAGAGCAAATACGAGGAGGAGAAGAGGACGAACATGTAGGGTTATGAGAAGTCAAGGAAGGAAGCAAAATTAGCAGTTACGACAGCTAAGACTACAATGTTTGGACGTCTTCATGAAGAACTTAAGGGCAAAGGCGGGACAAAAAGCTGCAACTGGCTAGCCAAGGTGAGAGAGAGGAAGGCTTGTGACTTTGACCAAGTGAAGTGCATCAAATACGAGGATGACGCGGTTTTGCGGACAGACTCTTATTAGGTGTAGATGGCAGACATACTTCCATGAACTCTTGAACAAAGAGGGAGACATGAACATTGTGATGGGTGATCCAGAACACTGAGAGTCATCGAGATTTTTGGGTATTGTAGGCGTGTAAGGGTTGAGGAAGTGGAGGGGGCTATGCGTAATATGAACAGGGGAAGAGCGATCGGGTCAGACAAAATTTTGGTGAAATTTTGGAAGAAAGCAAGCAAAGCAGGCTTGGGATGGCTCACTGGACTATTTAATGTCATTCTTAGGACGACAAAGATGTCCGAAGAATAGAGGTGGAGCACGATGATCCCTTTGTACAAGAACAAAGGTGATATCCATAACTGCAATAATTATAGGGGTACCAAACTATTGAGCCATACTATGAAAGTTTGGGAGAGAGTGGAGGAAGCGAGGGTGAGGAAGAGTGTGTCTATTTCTGAGAATCAGTTTGGGTTCATGCCTGGGGCGATCGACTACATAAGCCTTCACCTTATAAGGAGGTTGGTGGAGCAGTATAGGGAGAGGAATGAAGACTTGCATATGGTGTTCATAGACCTGAAATAAGCTTACAACGAAGTCCCAAGGGAGGTTCTTTGGAGATGTTTGGAGGCTAGATGAGTTCTTATAGCTTACTCTAGGGTAATTAAGGATATGTATGATGGTGCTAAGATCTGGTCAGGACTGTAGGAAGTGACTTGGAACAGTTTGTTGTCATGATGGGGTTGCACCAGGGATTCGCTCTTAGCCCATTTTTATTTGCTTTGGTGATTGACGTACTGATGCGTCACATTCAAGGAGAGGTTCCATGGTGCATGCTATTTGCATATGACATAGTACTGATTGACGAGACGCGAGGCAGAGTTAACGCAAGTTTGGAAGTTTGGAGACAGACCTTAGAGTCAAAAGGTTTCAAGTTGAGCAGGACCAAAACTGAATATTTAGAGTGCAAGTTCAGTGACGTGTCTTATGTAGCGGACGTGGACGTGAGGTTTGGCACACATGTCAACCTCAAGGAAGTTTCAATTACCTGGGGTCAATAATTCAAGGTAATGGGATATTGACGAAGATGTCACTCATCGTATTGGGGCGGGGTGGATGAAATAGAGGCTCACATCCGTTGTCCTGTGTGATAAGAATGTCCAGCTAGTTTGAAAGGTAAGTTCTACAAAGCGGTGGTTAGACCGACTATGCTTTTTGGGGGTAGAGTATTAGCCAGTCAACAACTCTCATGTTTAGAAGTAGAGAGTGACAGAGATGAGGATGTAAAGGTGGATGTGTGGACATACCAGGAGAGATAAGATTAGGAATGAAGTTATTCAGGACAAGATAGGAGTGACCCCCATGGAGGACAAGATGCAGGAAGTGAGGTTGAGATGGTTCGGGCATGTGAAGAGGAGAGGTGTAGATGCCCCGGTTAGGCACGATATGACGCAGCTTTAACTCACCGATGACATGACCCTTGATAGGAGTAGGTGGAGGTCGAAAATTACAGTAGAAGGGTAGTAGGTAGGCCAACGTATTTATTTCCGATTCTCGGAGTATTAGTATTATCCTTCTTGTTTTCCCTTTACTATCTGTTATTATTTAACCTCGTGATCTGATTTTCTTGTTGTTGTTCCTGCATGTTACCATTGCCTCTTTTTTATTGTTCTCAGCCAAAGGTCTGTCGGAAACAACTTCTCTACCTTCTCAAGGTAGGGGTAAGGTCTGTGTACACTACCCTCCCCAAATCCCACTTGGGGGATTACACTGGTTTTTTTTTTTTTTTTTTTGTTGTTATTATTGTTTAAATACCAATAAAATTAGTTTAGCCTTATGTATGAAGAGAGATAAGGGTAAATTAGTAAAAAAAATACTTCTTATTTATGATATCTTCAGGGACGTGCAAAAGAGAAACTACAAATATGGAACGGAGGGAGTAAACTCCATAGCCAGAATTCCAGAGACCTCACTCCCCAAATGAACAAAAATGCTACGGGCAACCATGGCAATAATCCCTCTTCCCCTTCAATCTTCACAATCTCTCAAGCACTTGTTCTCCCTTTACCCTTTCCAAAAACCCCTTCTCCAGGTTTTCTCTCAGCCAAGAAAGATTACAACTACTGCAAGACGACTATTTTCGCTGAAACCCCTTTCAGTTTCATCCCCAATCAGCAATTATGTTGATGAAAAAATCGATCCCACATACTTATCTTGCTCGATGCCTCACAACAATCCTCTCAAAGTGGCAGTTTTGGTTAGTGGCGGTGTCGATAGCAGTGTGGCTCTTCGGCTACTTCATGCTGCTGGACATTCCTGCACTGCTTTCTATCTCAAGATTTGGTTTCAAGTATGTAATTTACTACTTCTGCCCCAAATTAATTAGTCGTTGTTTAAGTTGCCATGCAGAGTTGAAGAATATGGGTTGTTTACTACTATTCCTCTTTCTCTATCCCTTTTGATAGATCAAATAAGTGGAGTAGTATCTTATATTAACTGTTGTGTTAGATTCTTCTTAAGACAAGCTTTCGTAAACTAAATAGTACCTCAATTCTCAGATAAATTGTGCCAATTAATAATACATAATTTAATACCAGGAATCAAATGATTTACTTATTAGTTAAGAATCAAACACTGTAGCAGTTATGAATGATTAAATTAGTTATGAGAATTTTATGTTGCAGACCAAAAAATATTTTAGCTATGTGAAATTTTATACCGGGGTTAGTTTTCCTTGTACCTTAAGCAAAATGACCCCTTAACCTTTTCAGTTTCAAGCAGTGTTAAACAATTATCAAGTGTATTGCCTTGTCTTTTGTAGGAAGACTTTGAGAACTTTTGGTCTGAATGCCCATGGGAGGATGACTTGAAATATGCGAAGGTTGTTTGTGAGCAGGTCAGTGTCTTTTCCTTGGTTATTTTCTCTTTTTATGTATTGGTTTGGAAGAGAATTTTGATACATGGTAGACACAGTGTCATCTCTGTAGTGATAGCTCCGACTGATTTATGTTACATGCTAGTTACTTATTGCATTATTTGTTGGTTTCTTTTTATTGTTATTAGTTTTTTCTTTGGTGGGGTTGGGGTGGGGTGGGATGGGGTGGGGGGATGTTAGATCCATCAAATTTGCAAGACTTGTTAATTACATTAAGGGCCAGTATAGAATTAAAATCTATTGTTAATGGACAATTATACAACTTCCTGGCCTGGCTGTGGAAAAAGGGAAAAGGATAACCATACCAAATAGTTTAAAATAAGATTCAATAGGAAGTGTTTTCAGACATGACACGCTTCATCTTTTGCAAATAATCCAGATTGTGGGTGATTGTTTCTTTTCCTGGCCTTGCCTAGTAATCAGATATTTCCCACAATGTTTCTGCAAGCACTTTTCAGGTTGATGTTATGTTTCCACAAGCTCTTTTCACGTTGATGTTATGTTTCCACAAGCTCTCTTCACATTGATGGTTCCTTTTTCTGGAGGGGGTGTTTCTCTTGCATTAGTTAGTTTGATATGTCCAATTAAGTTTCCACAACATTTGTTTTCGAACTTCTCAGGTTGATGTACCATTGGAAGTTGTCCATTTGACTGATGAATATTGGAATAATGTGGTATGTTTCTGGTTACTTTTCTGCTGCTTTAATTACACATTTTCCCATCCTTGTCTCATGAATGGAACTTTATTTATCTTAGATTGGGTTTTTATACAAAGGTTTCTTTATGTGATGCAATATAAAGATAAGCTGGGGGTTATTGATGAAAGCTCGGTCATAATATTAGTTTGTCTTTTGATTAGTAAGTTTTCCATGTTTAGGTGTCATATATCATTGAGGAGTACAAATGTGGCAGGACTCCAAATCCAGATGTCCTTTGTAATACTAGAATAAAATTTGGTCAGTCATCTTATACAAAAAGCAATCCACTATTCTTTAGTTTCGTTAGCCTGAATGTGGCATATTTATTTTCAGGTGCTTTTATGGACGCCATTAGTGGGATGGAATTTGACTTTGTTGCTTCGGGACATTATGCAAAGATTGTCCACGCATCTACTGCGCAGCTGGACGAACCTTCTATCTTGGAATTGTCAAAAGATATGGTGTGTTTTAAATATTCATATATGTTTCTTAGAGCCTCTTACCATATTTTCTTTTGTAAAGTTTGATATGTTTACTTGAGAAGGGAGATCTTGAAGATGAGAGTGGCGGGAAAGAATCTTGCTTCATTGCAAGTAAAAGGATGAACATATGGGAAATTGAATCGACTTAGGCAGATATATATGGTTGGGAAGTAAACATTATGGCCCCATCAAAAGAAGTTATTTTTGTAAGAGACATAGGCATTTAGCAGTTGAGGATACACCGTTTGATTTAACACCTTCATGACCCACCCAGACCCCAGTGCTTTCAACCAAAATTTCTTCTTTGATCTTTTCATCGACATTTTTCACGACCGTCTGTATAATTCTTTCAGTTAAGTTTGGTATGTCCTTTGAGATATTTTACATTTGGTTCTTATCTTGAAAATATAGTAAATGTAATGAAGCGCCTTATCGAGAAAAGATTTATCTCATAATGAAATTGTAATGTAGATCTCCAAATTATGCTTAAAAACAGATAAGTAAACAACCAAAGCGAATATATTATTCTGTTGAAGGTTCATATGTAGTATCAATACTGCTCCGAGAATGAACGTTAACTAGGAGTTCATCATCTTTTGATTAGAGAATTGGTTTAATTTGTCACACCTTAATTCCTGATTTACTGAGAGTTGTATATCTTACACCTTTTCCTAAGCGTACCAGAAGCATTGCAAGGGTATAAGAATAATTGGAATATATTTTGTTTGGTTTGATATGTACATTTCCATACTTCCACAGAATTTCTCCTGTAAATAAAGAAAACCCTTTTTTGATTTGGTGAAAAAGTAAACAAATGAAAAAATGGTTCGACTTGGGCAGGTTGGGCAATGATCCACTGTTTTGTCTAAATTGGCCTAATGTCCAAATTCATCTTGATTCAAGTGAATTTTGGATGGGGTGGATGAGCCCATTATTGACTCAACTCTCTTTGACCGGCCTAAATTTAGCCCGGCCTTCCTATTTGACACCCCTAAGTTTGTGAGTGTAGCATGTTGTGCAAATGATGTCCTCCACTTTTCTTGAAAACTTGGATTGAAAGACTCACGCCTATTTGTGGCATACTTTGATTCTTTTCAGAATTCTCATGTCTTATTCTAACTAACAGTAACATTAAACAACATATGAGTGACATTCTATGAAATTTCATTTTATATATTCAATTCTTATGTATTTTGAAAGTTTTGTCTATAAAATCTACTTCTGTACTCTAAGATTCATGATGTTTGTGCTTGCTCTTAGCTTCATTTGATATTCCTAGAATTCTAAACACGTCCTTGCCCCTGGGTTTTTTCATTTGCCTTTTTGGGTCAATACGCCTGATTTCTTATGTCTGCAGTGGTGCTGTTTCAGGTCAAGGACCAAACCTACTTCCTTTCTCATCTCTCACAGGCTCAGCTTAAACGACTTATCTTCCCACTTGGATGTATCCAAAAGGTGAGGTGAGACTGTTGTCTTTGTACTTATCTCTTCTTTAGAGTATATTTTTAATAATCAAATATTAAGTCGTAGAGAGTGAATCTGTCTTTTCCCTCCTTCCTTCTGGGACATGATCTTTCGAAAAAGTTCAAGTCTTCATTGAGGCGGAATTCTCTTAATCTTTCATCACATATCTGCAGGATGAAGTTCGCATGCTTGCTAAGTCATTTAATCTACCAAACCAAGACAGGAAGGATTCACAAGGAATATGTTTTCTTGGCAAGGTCTGTTTTACCAGCACATTGGTCAGCTACATTTTTTTTTATTTTTTTGGGTATAAGGTGTTGTTTGGTCAACCTATGTCATTCTCATGGAGTAACTCAAATAAGTTACTAACTCATTTAACTATTCTGCTGGTAAGTTGTTATCACTTAATTTAGCTCTCTTAACCATCATTCATGGGTATCATTTGCTAAATAACAATGTATGAGCTTTCCGGATTAGTTGCAGGAGACAGTAATTGTCTAAACTTGTCTATGCAAAGTGGGTGGGATTTACAATGTTTTTGCTATAGTTAAGACTTTAGACTTATATCAATCTGCCAGTGCCAATGCTGTATAAAGGATGTGGAGGTTCATAGTTTCCATCCACCAGTACAAGTAATACAAGTATATTCATAACCATGATCAGCTCTATATTCAAAACTTCATCTTCTGCATAGAAGGTCTACAAAACAAATGTTTTAGCCATGGACTCATTTTGTAGTTATATACTTCCTTAATTTTGTTAGATTTTGCACACTTCTCCAAAAAGCTTTAGATTTGTTCTAATTTTTGATAAAAGTTCAGTTGTCTCCCAGAGATCTTAGTGTCAGTTCCATTTGGAATTTCAGATAAAATTCAGTGAATTTGTTGCTAGACACATTGGAGAATCAGAAGGTGTTATATTGGAAGCAGAGAGTGGAGATTATCTTGGAAACCACCGTGGCTTTTGGTTCTATACTATTGGCCAACGCCAAGGTTTACGTCTTCCTGGAGGGCCCTGGTATGCGTCTAGCTCTTTCTTAATATATGTACTACCTGTGGTCTCAAGTGGTTAAGCAATTTGATTATGTTATATTCAACTGCTTTTGATAGTGTTATTAACCGCCCACTGCACATGGCTACTTGATCTTCAAGAAGATGATAGTCGCCATAATCCACATTAAACAGATAATAAAATGCTTGCATATTGTCATCTTATGGTGCTGGCCTTCATGACATTTAAGAACTTCTTGAGCAATTATAGTCGTCAATCCGGATATGGGTCAAGCTTTTCTATTTGTCTTTAAATGTACTAATTTGATATTTTGCTTACTTTATAGGTATGTAGTGGAGAAGGATATTACAAACAATGTTGTCTATGTATCAAGAAATTATTTCTCCGTTGACAAGAAAAGACGGTTATTTCGCGTTGGATCCTTGAAATGGCTCACTGGTTTACTTCCTAAACAAATCAATGAGCTTCAATGCAAGGTAAAGCTTTTCCTTTTCTCCCCATTTAAACCTTTTTTTTTAAACATAGTTCAATGACAACCTTATACATATCTAAGAGTGTCCAACATGAGCTTAGGTTGTAAAGCATAAACGTTAAGATGTACGAGTCATGGGACACCAGTGGAAATAAGAGTTGTCTTTCTTTGATTTTCGTTGTTCTTGTGCCTGATTATATTGCTTTGGGAGCACACTGTCATATTTTAAGTTTTGCATTGTGAGCTTGGTAACACTAGAATTTCAGAGTGATAACTGATAGGCGTTGCTGTACAAGCAAATGATCGTTTTCAATTGTTCTGTAGGTTCGTCATGGTCCCGGTTTTTACAATTGCAGCTTGGTCATGGAAGTTGATCAACATGGCCAGGAAGTTGCAGTTGTCCGGTTATCTGGAGATGATCAGGGTTTGGCAGCTGGCCAGTTTGCGGCCTTTTATGATGGAAGGACTTGTATTGGTTCTGGCATAATACTGGAGTCATGGGATGATCAGGGATATCCTATTTGTGAGAGGGCTCTTGAAATTGCTCGAATGGAAGATAAATCCAAGCTCGGGAAACCAGTCAAGATAATGGTAAAACCAGAGCCTAGTGGTAGTACAATCTGATTAGTGATTATGACTACCAGGCGAATCTTTATGTGGCACCGCTAATTCTGGAATTGTTTTCAACACGAGAGCTTTCTCAACAATGAGATTTCGCCTGTTTGATCTCCATTAAATTGGCTGCGATAGTTTGAAGTAAACAGCGACAAAGTGTTTTAGGCTGTATACACGTGAACTCTCGAAATTTATCAGGAGGGAAAGTGACATTTGCACCTGCAACTGGACTGATTGGTTGATCTCAGTGTAGAGGAACTAGTGTTGATCTTTGGTGATATCTATTTCCCAAGATATATTGGAAGCTGGGGAGGCATTGGCTAAAGGAATCAGCTTCACGATAAAAGCACAATGACATCAATATAAAACTAGGTGTCCCTCTTTCCAAATTTGTAAAGGTTTGATCCTTGCAGTCAACTTGGTATATTTCCAAATTCCCATTAGCTAAACTGAAAATTGTCTTTATATTTTTAATGCTATTGTTACATCTTACATGAACACAGAATTTCAGCTCCAGTTCATCTTTCTTGCTCCTCCGTCTGTCAGTTGAGTTTTGTTGGCTTTGAGAAAAATAGATATTTGTCCAATTATAGCAATATATCACTTTTTATCTCAAATATCTGACATGTAATTTTATGACAAGCAAATGGCTCTTTACTTGAATTGGCAACGGATTATTAGAAGGGATAATTACATGGCTTAGCAAACTTAGCGATAGTTTCACAAAATTATCAAACATAGCTACAGTTTTGAGTTCTATAGCAAATATCCTTTGCGCTCATTTTTCTCTCTCTAAAGCTATTTAAGATTTGAGCTATTCAGTCATGTTTTTGATCCATTTTCGTGGGTTACAGTTCGTAGGGGACGAAATTCAATTTTAGTAATAGATTTGTATAACAGTGTAAAAGTATGTATAAATTTGAAAAGCTATTTAAGATTTGAGCTATTCAGTCATGTTTTTGATCCATTTTCGTGGGTTACAATTCGTAGGGGACGAAATTCAATTTTAGTAATAGATTTGCATAGTTTTGTATAACAATGTTAAAGTATGTATAAATTTGATACTCTTACACACTTATACAAAGTTAACGTGTTGTGTACAACTGATGTACAAGTACTTTTGCAAAAAAAGAATAAAAATTTCTTACTGTCCCCCCCCCGAATCCCCAAAGTTAATAAGTTACCAGACTTTTAAACATGTTCTTTTGATTATCCAATTGATAAGATATCAATCGGTTGGATTTTGCTTCTTTCAAAGTAGGGTGATATAGGTCGATTTCTAACAAATAAATATAAGAGAAATGAATAGACTGCGCAAAGTAGGAAATCACTGAGGTTTATCCAAACCATGAGAAAAATGAGATGGCAAATCGCATCCGACATGTTAAATTGCATGAGATCTGTCCAGTAGGATGTATGTGTCTACTTGTTCAACTTTATGAGAGTTTAAACGTCTACTTGTGCACACTCAAAGTTGAAGGGTATCGGTTCTAGCTGAGGCCAAGTTAAAAAGCACATTTATGTATTATGCCAAAAGAAAAAAGCAGATGAGACTAGCGAAACAACAACATACTCAGTGTGGTCCCACGAGTGAAGTCTAGGGAACTCTTTTACAAAAGCAAGCTATCTTTTTCAATTAAAGGGTGACAGTGCAACTCAATTCAGCTTCACAGATTCCTAATCTCTTCTAACTTGCATAATTGACAGTACAAGAAAGGCAAATGTGAATGATGACTGGTAACTACTATTTCCTTCTTGTTGATGTGCTCCGTCGTTCAGCTTCTTGCTCAGCAACTCGAACATGGAATTCTGCTTCAAGCATCTCATGTACACCAAGATTCAAAGATAAGCTCAGGGTAACTGTCTCCATTACAGCCTCCAAATTAACCATGAAGCCTAAAGCAGAAAATACCGTGATCGCATTTGCTATCCTGCATATATATTGTCTTGTTTCCAGTGGTGTAGAAGTTGGTTCTTCACTAGAAGCCAGTAAGCTTGCTGAATGAGCGTTCTGTGTATCAGACTTATTTACTTGATCCTCCACCATGGCATCTTTTACATCAACGTGTTCCCCAACCCAAATAAATCCATTGCAGCCAAAAATCAAGTCAACTCCATACTGATCTAGATGGTGGAAATGCTGTTTACGCCTCTTCACTAGGTATGGAGGGATTTTGAGTAGTTTCCCTCTTTCAAGCTATTGAAAAAGAAAAGAATTGTTCAGAAGAATTCAACCACTAGAAACACCAAATCATCCGAGCACTTTTTCTCAAATAAATTGATAAACAATGTCTGAACTCTGAAACATATTCAAGGGGCTAAACCAGAATTGTAAAGCTTTTGTGTAAACTGAACACCTCATTCCACTCCCCGCCCTCCACAAAAAAGGGACGCAACATGATGCGAAGCAACTGAAAAGTCTAGCTCAAAGACTTGTTGCTCAACCGTTAGCTCTATGTGATGGTGATGTCAGAATGTAAAAGGCCTTCTAGCAGGGATTCTTAAGCAAAATAACAATCTACTGCAAATCATGTCAAGGTCCTCTGTATTCTCTATTCAAGCTTTTTATTTTTGATGACCGTGGTGTTCTCTATTCAAACTTTATGGTTAGATTCATCTGATTCGGTAAAAATTCTATTCTTTGTACTAAGAGGTTTTAACTAATATTGTCCTTTATGTTCTGGAGTAGATTCATTTTAATCCTTTAAAATATACAGTTGAGGACATACATCCCACAAGTTTGATAACATTGAGCAGATTTGGTCAAATTAACAGAGGAAACAAACTGCACTATTAACTGTCCTTCAGCATGGAACTCATAGGATCTGTGTTACAGAAAGACCCTATCATGAATCCTTCTTCTCCATTCGACATTTCCCAAACAACCTGGTATACTGTGCTGTAAACTGGTTAAAGTTGTCATGCCACTATATCCGCTAAGTAGATGTACATTGTTTGGTGATCTGCTATTGTAAACTGGTTTTGGATGCTGAAACTATTAGGGGCTGCATTTGAAATGAGAGAGAAATCTGTATGGAGGCAGCATATAAATAGACAGTTCTGGTAGCTGTGTATGTATACTGCGTTGGTGAAACTTTGTAAAGGAGATTGTTATTGCAAATATATGAAGTAGTATCTGTCAACTTTTGTAAGTAAATACTTTCCACTCATGGATTCGTAATAAAAAAAGAGCAGCCCAGTGCATAAAGCATCCAGCGTTGGCAGGGTCATAGATATGCTAAACAGAAAAGGTAAGATGTCGTTTATATAAACATGTAACCAAGGGTTGGCTCATGAGCTATGAATATTTGGCCATTCACGGAATGATTGAAGAAGGTCATTAGGCAACACATATTTCAACACAAGGTTATCAAATGAGGCTGTTATTGTGATGGTATTCAGACATATTATTTCTTGATGCAGTAGAGATGTGTCTTAGCTCACAAATTTTTTAGACCATAGATGCCTCTTGGAAATCATTTTTCTGATAAAATGAACTTCTCACTCATATTGTTAAGGATGCTGTCAGATTATTAAGACAAATCAAGAACTAACAACTAATAAATCAGAAAACAACAAAGTTTTAGCCTTATCAATAAAGTTTCAGCAGCCAAAACAGTTAACTACAGCACTTCAAAGTTAGCAACAGAACACCCTTCACTAATTTCAGCTTTGACAGTATACACAAGTTTCAGCACAACATTTGGGAAAAGGTCGAATTATCAATAAAGTTACAGCTTGACACGGTATACACAGCTTTGACACGGATTCAAGATGGGGTCTTTTTTTCTTCTTGTTTTTTCCAGGTTTCCTGGGTTAGTTTTTAGGTATAGCATGTGTCCTTATGTCAGTTGGACCAGATCTGCTCAACTTTAGCACACTTAAGGGATGGATATGTGCGCGGGTACATATTTAAAAGATGACAATAGACTTCAAACATTTTAGGTTAAGAACTCTTTAGACCATAGAAAATTAACATTAACTTCTAAAACTTCATCAGATAAATCATGTTCCTGCTTCATTCAAGCAACCAACTCCATCCAAGCGATTATGGAAGCCTCTTTTATGCCTTTTTTAGTATAACCGTGGTGTCCGAGCCAACTTGCGCACACCTCGACTAATTCCAAGGGATACGTGCCACCTCCCACCAGCAAATGTACTAGATAACTCTATCCGCCAAGGCTAGGACAAATGGGAAGAAATTACCTAGTGTTTTTCTCTGTTGGGGTTTGAACTTGAGACCTCATAGTTCTCAACCTAATTCATTCACCATTAGGTCACACCCCTGGGGTGACTCTTTTATGCCTTTTTAAATGGAAAAACTTTAATCCATGGTTTTTATCAACCACAAATCCATCTATCTAGAACCCCTATTGAATGTTAGAAACGTGTATCCCCAGCTTGTGAAGATTGAATATTGTATCTAAGTCTTACCCGCACACAAAGTTCTTATGATCAAACACGTAGGTGGAGGAGGAAAGGTAAGAAAACTTAGGTGTCAATTTCCAACCTGATAATCAATATAATAACAAAATTTTGTGTTCCAATTTAATTCCGAGAACACACCTTTCCATACTTTTGGCTTCTAGCTTGGAGGTGTAGACTCCCATCATGCTGGAAACCACGGACTTCAGCCTGAAGATGGGCAATTTCGCTTGGATAACTAAACTTGCGGAAAATAAAATAAAATAAAAGGAGTATGACATGCACAAACAAACAGAAGACAGATGGGGCATAGTTGCATTCATCATAATCCACTGATGCAAACCACACCTTGTCCGTTCAAGAATTTGATAAATAATCAAAGGAACTGGGGAGCTTACACAGATGACATCATTCTCCACAAATATGGTTCGCATATTGAGTTCATCAATTGCTGTTCGCCGCCTCTGGAATTACAAAATAAGAGGACGTATAATTTTAGTATGATATGGACTTTCTAAAAAAAGTGCCACGCGGAGCGAGTCACGAGATATATCGCTTGTAATGGCCATGACTCTAAGAAGATCTAAAAGAATGCAACATAATGTCAGAAAACCAGGGAAGCAAAAAGGAAAATGAAAATGCTTCACGGGACAAGCTTCGAGAGCTATATCTGCTCTTCATCTCGTGCCACAAGTCAAAGATCCAACTTTTATAGAGATGTCACTATCCTAGCTCTTTAGTTTCAATACCTTGGGAACTTCAGATCTCTTTATTGCAAGCTTCAGGCAGTGGGCTTATGCTTATTCTTTTTTTAATTGAAAAATAATAAAAGTTATACTAGTTCTGATAAATTCAAATGTGCTGTTAGATGACAAATTAGAGAATAGAATTCTGGAGAAACTTGTTGCCATGAAGATCTAACTATTTGAATGTTGAGATGTGGCAATGTTCTTTTGAAGAAGATTCTGGGTAGGGTTAAAAGCTAGACAAATTTATCCTATGCTGGCAGGCTGAAGTGAACAAGAAGATCCCAAACAAGTTGCGGTCGGCCATATGAATCCATGCTATGTTGGAGTTATAGATCCATTGGGATAATCTATTCATGTTACCAAGGAAGTTAGCGAGGCGACTTCTGTAAGCCTCATGGAGGGGGGGGGGGGATTTGGAAAAATGATATATCTATTCATATTACCAAGGAAGTTAGCGAGGCAACTTCTGTAAGCCTCATGGAGTTTTGGGGGGGGGGGGGGGGGGGGTGGGGGGGGGGGGGGGGCTCTTTTTTCACTATAATTTCGATACACTCAGGGTTAAGTGGGTACATAGGGTAAAGGAGGTCCTGATTTCAGTGCTTAACAGATTCCTTAAAAATGTTTTTTAACATGCAGAAAAGATGCAATAAGGACTCCAAATTACACTATCTTGACTTGTAAATTATACAGTAAATATAACCATCACATCATGGGAACAAAATCAATCCAGAGATCAGGCTCAAATGGGCTAAGTGGTATGTAGTAAGCAATAACCTGAATACCATCTGGAAGATTCATTGAGGAGAGCATTAGTACAGCGTCTTGGCTGAAGTTAATTTCCAATCTCCATCTCTTTGGAGCAACCTTAGCATCAAGAATATTAATAATCATTAGATATATATCTAAGCGCAAGAAATCATTAATATTTCTTGCCAAAGAAAATGGAGACAAGTAAAAAGGAGGTGTATTCTCTTCCTTTATGTCCTCTTAGTGCCCTTTCTTTGAACTTCAGAACCAAAGGTATGCACTGTTTAGATTATCAATATGTTACCCTCAGTTAATGTGGAAGCTTTATATATTTTTCAAACAAATGGTAGACTCAAAAAAACCATCTCTTGTCTATCCTATCCCTTACAAATACCTGGGGATACATTAGGAGAGAATTGTATTTTCCTAAGTGAACTGTGAACAAAATGCTCCCTGGTTAGGCAGGGTAAGGGGAGAATGGTATATTGAACAGGAGTTGATTCCAAGCCTTGAACCCATGACCTACAAGTCACCAAAAGAGCAACTTTACCATCGCGACAGATCTCGTCTTAATTGAGGTTTCTAAATATTACCCAAATTTCCAATTCAATCGACAAGAAACAAATTGTCATAAGACTAGCAACAAATTCTTACCAAGGACATGGCCCTAGATAGGAGGGTATGGAGGCCGGGGAATAGGGTAGAAGGTTAGTAGGCGGTCGAGTGTTGGCTAGTTTTCCTTACTAGTAGTATCATTACTCTTCTTCTATTATCTCTGCGATTTTATTACCACTTATTGTTCACTACTGTATTTCTATATCCTTTACAAACCTGCTTTGAATTGTTTTACTTGAGCCAAGATAGGGGTAAGATCAACGTACACACCACACCGCCCAGACCCCACTTGTGGGATAACACGAGGTATGTTGTTGTACCCAAATTTTCAATTCAATAACATGGAAAGAATTGACATAAGAAGTAGCATCAAATAGAACACCTAAACATTAAAGGAGCAAAATTGACAAGAGACCAATTGCAGGGAATGCAGACACACCTCAATAACACGGCCAACTATAATATCACCAATCTCCGGCTTGTACCTGTGCTTAAAAAAACCCTTTTCATCTTAAAATTCAGTCTTAAAAAAACTAACTAATAATCAAAATTCTAATTAAAAGCACCAACCTGGCCCTTAAAGATCTAACATAAACAAGCTTGTTCACACGCTCAACCACTCCACACATAGTTGCTACCACATTCTTGCCCATATCCAACGTCCCATGTCCCCTTCATTCAACAAACAAACAAACATGGGTCACATACCAAAAATCGGAAATATATAATTAACACCCATTTTCCTAATTTGAAAAACAAAGGGGTTCGAAATACAGAAGACCCCCCAATTACTTACTTGAGGGCGGCATCTTCGTCGACGGGAATGGTGTCTGCAACAATGACAGTGGCATTGGAATTAACCTTTGAAGAAAGGGATTCCAATTGGTCTAATGCTTTTTCTAATCTTAGCTTTTGGGTGTTGCTGAAAGATAGTTGTATGCCTCTCATTTCTGATTTTGTGAAGGAAGAGAAGAAGAATCTCACTACTGTTGTAGAATAAACCCTAAACCCTGCATACCTTTGTTTGAATTGGGGTGGATTCTCTCTTAAACCCTGTTTGCCAAGCTTCTATCAAATTAACCAAAATGAATATTTACTTACTCCGTGCCAATTTATGTGGCACTTTTTGAATTTCAATGTTAAAACAAGTTGATCCTAATTTTTTCACATATCTTTTAAATATTTTGAATTATCAATTATTATGACTTCTAGTATTTTTACGTAGGTTACAAATATATAAATTTTATTTTTAAAAAGTTTAAAGATTTCATGTCCAAATTTATTATCAAACTTAAATTGTTGATTCTCCCCAAATAAAACGTGCTACATAAATTGAGACAGAGAGATTATTTTTTTACAAAATTATTTACTTTTAAGGATAAAACTGCTTTTGATTAGACGCATAAAATGTTTTTATATGGTGTGAAAGAAGCTGAAATAAATATTTTAATTTCTTAAAAATAGGAGCAAAAGCTACTTTTATCTTTTCTAGAACAAAAAATATTGCTAAATAAAATTTGTATTTTCCAAATTATATCAGGACAAAAACTAACCTCGTGCATTGTTGGTAATACATTTATGATGAAAAAAATCTCATAAACATGGTTTATCTTTTCATTTTTCATATTAATTAATAAATTGAAAAACTTAATTAAAGTTTATCATAATAAAGTTTTTAAATTGTTTATCTATTTAAATAAGAGATAATTTCATAAAAGTGCATATAGCAAGCTTACATTGCAAACAAGTAACCAAAAACTTACATTACAATTTCATAGCCTAAAATTGACTTGGCTCACAAGTGAAACTTAACATTTTCCGGTAGTTCATCCTTCTCCTTCTTCTTCTCAATTCTACTAATATCTCAACAAAATCAACAATTACATGACAACTCTTGCTGCTTCTTTCCTAGCTTATCTGGATGAACAATTTCATGGCAACTCTTATTATTATTTTTTTAAATTTTTTGGATGTTCAGCTATTATTGAAACTCAAAACTTTAAAATTAAAAATTAATTTTTTGTAAATAAGCTCTGTTTTTAGTGGGTATGATTACAAAAGATCGATTATATATTGGGAAGTCCAAATCTGAAATTTTGGATGATTTGGTGTAGTTTTGAGGTGTTTTTGAATGAATTTGATGCTTAGATTCGAGGAAGAAGATGAAGTCCATTTTTTGTATATCCTTGTATACTGTGTTGTATATTATTGTATATATAATACAACCTTTTTATTTTGGTGATTTTCTTCTTCCTCTCCATTTTATACACACTTATACAATGTAGATAAATTATTTAAACATTATATATACATATGTATAATTATGTATATCATTATATAATTATATATGTACACTCAATATACAATAATATTATGGAAAATATAAGAGGTGTATGATACACTCATATACAATACTATACAATTTTATACACTATTATACAAATAATCGATTTCGTCTTTTTCCTTGATTTCAAGCATTAGATTCATTCAAAAATTGAATCACTCAAAAAGACTATTGCCTATACAATAATATACAATACAGTATACAAATATATACACTGTTATACAAAATAATGAACTTCATCTTCTTCCTCAAACTCAAGCACCAAATTATCCAAAAATACCTCAAAACTACACCAAATCATCCAAAATTTTAGATTTGAGCTCCTCAATATATAATCGATCTTTTGTAACCATACCTACTCGAAACAGAGCTTACTTATGAAAATTTTGATTTTCAAATTTGAAACTTCGAGCTTCAATAATGGCTGAAAATTTAGAAAAAAATCGTGTTACAGCTATTTCAACCCTTTATTCCTCACTGATATCGAAAACATTGAAGAATTTCTCATACCTATGCACCCAAAATTTTTGGATTTTTAACATCAAAAATTTCAAACCCAAATCCAACAATCTCCAATTGAAAGAATGGTCAGGTGAATAGTGGAGTGAGATGAAGGGAAGGATCTAATTTGAGGCAAATAAATAAGTAAAAGTAGATGAGTTTCTCTTTTCCTTCACTTATTTTTTCTTTTTTGAAAAATATTGATGAAAGAAAGAAAAGAGAAGATGAAGATGAAAAATAAGATGAGTTGCAGAATAGAGAGAGAGAGACTTGGGTCATTTTTCGTAAGAACTTAAAAAGTGGGCTATATTTTGCAATGTAACTTTATTGGATGCACTTTTATGTAATTTTTCCTTTAAATAATACTAATTGCAAAGTAAATTTCACGCGTTCCTTTTTCATAAGTTAATGCTCAAAAGCACTTGCGAGGAAAATAAATTGGCTAAGTCGCCAAAGTGTTTAATGAGGAATTTTGAAATATAAAGGGAGGTGACCATGAAAAGTTTATGTTTTATTATTGTATCCACGAAGTTACCCTTGTACAATGTATTAATGGTTTAACAGATATTGAGTAATATGATATTCACCCTTATGGGTAGGGGTAGACATAAATAATTGAAAATCGAATTATTCAACCAAATTGAGATTTATCATATTAGATCGAACTTTGAAATATCAATATTGATATCTACTTTTAATTAATGAACTAACAAAATTAAATATTGAAAATATCGAACCGAATATTGTACAATCGACCCCGGAGTTAGATTGTTAATTGTTGGTCACCACCCTCCAAATTTGGATCGTAAACAAGAAATATAGTGTCATAAAAAGTGAACATTCTAAAGCTTAGATTCAATTTTAAATTCACATATCTCTATAAATTAAGCTTTTATATATAAATAAATTTTAAAAAAGCTTTTATAATTCACCTTTTGCTTTTTATATATGTTCGTCAATATTTTGAAAAAGTAATTTATCTATTTTTATATTTCTTGCTAAAATATTCTTGTTATTGTATTTGAATTGTGTACGTAACCTTATTCCATGTCTTGTAATACTGTTTTCGATACCCAATATATATAATAACTCCAATAAATAAATGGGTAATGTTTGTCAATCCATGAAACAGAATAGTAATTTGTATGACACAAAAAAATGTAAGGGTCCTTAGAAGAATCCTCTCTCCCTCACAATTGTACCAACTTTTTTATCCTTCCATTTTTCTTTTATGAAATATCAATCATTTGTAACCTCTCTTAACCAGCCTCTAATGGCTGCTTCTCTTTCCTTTCTCCTAAACTTCAGATTAATATTATTATTACTTCAAATGCAAAGAGCTGGATGGCCTTTTGGAGCCTTTCTTCTTCTCTTCCTCTCCTTGGCCTCCTGTCTCTCTTGCTTTCCCATCAAACCTCCTTGACCACCACCACCATTCTACCTGATGTGTCTGATGGACGCGTTGGGTCATCGTCTAATTCTTCTGTCTTCCGTGAGGCCCCTGCTTTCCGCAATGGGGACACTTGTGGAAATTTGCACATGGACGGGATGCATGTGGCTATGACACTTGATGCTAATTACTTGAGAGGTACTATGGCTGCTGTGTTATCGATTCTCCAACATTCAACGTGCCCTGAAGACGTGACGTTTCATTTCCTATGGGTAAGACATGAACCCGAGGTGTTCTCGAGCATTAAGGCTACATTTCCCTACCTCAACTTTAAGGTGTACAGGTTTGATGTCCACAGGGTCCGTGGCCTAATTTCCAAGTCTATACGTCAAGCATTAGACCAACCCTTGAATTACGCGAGGATTTATTTGGCTAATTTGATTCCCAATGAGGTGAAACGCGTGATTTATCTTGACTCTGACCTTGTCATGGTTGATGACATCGCGAAATTATGGAAGGTTGATTTAGGTGACAAGGTTTTGGCTGCACCAGAATATTGTCATGCAAATTTCACCGTTTACTTCAATCAAGCGTTCTGGTCTGATCCGTATATGCCAAGAACATTTGAGGGGCGAAAGCCGTGTTATTTTAACACGGGGGTGTTGGTAATGGATGTGGATAAATGGAGACATGGAAATTATACAAAGAAAGTTGAGGATTGGATGGTTCTGCAGAAGCAAAAAAGGATATATCAATTGGGCTCTTTGCCTCCATTCTTGCTTGTTTTAGCAGGAAATATAATGCCAATTGATCATAGATGGAATCAACATGGATTGGGTGGTGATAATGTTGAAGGTAAATGCAGGGAATTGCATCCTGGGCCTATTAGCCTTCTCCATTGGAGTGGCAAAGGCAAGCCATGGTTGAGATTGGATTCAAGAAAACCATGTAGTGTTGATCATCTATGGGCTCCCTACGATCTTTATCGTTCCTCTAGACATTCATTTGAGGAGTAACGTGTCACAGAGGCCGGATCCAGGATATATAGATATTTAGTGAATTTCTTAATACAAATACAAGATTTGAGCAAAAGCTACTGGCTTCACGTGAATTCACATATTACTCTGTAGATCCGCTCTTATGTGTCAGTCCATAGCACAAATCTGAAACATATATATAAGGTTTGAGGGAAGCATGTTTTGCATTAGGAAGAGAAGCAAGCATAAGATAAGAAGGAAAAAAAAAATGGAAAAAAAAACTGTCAAAGTGAAAAAAATAAATAGATACTTCATAGTTTATTTTGTTAGCTTCTAGCACATGATCATTTTATGTTTGGATTATATGTATTAAAGAAAGATGGCTAGAAGCAAAGAATCACACTGGTGTTGGAGCATTGCAGTATTATATTTTGATTCTGACTAGTCTGATTAATTCCTCTTATATACTGCAGTACTATAGGTTATCGATGAGTTCTCCACGATGATCATCTAAATGATCGATGAGTTCTCCATTAATTAAAGTATCTATGATTAGCTTTACTGTTTTCCAATTTGATTACTTCATCTTACAACTAAATTAGCACTACTCTGCTGCTGAGTACCATGTTCTTTTGTTCTATCACGATCTTCCTAGTGTTGTTATCCTCTCTTTCACTCCAGTTTTGAGTGTTGATCGATTGGATTGATCTATATATGCCTTAGAGTTTGAAGTCAATCTCAACGTACATACCAAAGAACCAAGATCTTGTCGAAATACATAGAGAAAAATCACTAAAATTTCAACAAATACTAAATCATGAGCCCGTAATGACAAAAGATGCAATTCATTTAGTAGTATAAATCCATCAAGTTTCTTGAATATAACGTCTGCCTCTAACGGAAAAAGTAGTAGAGGACAACTATAAGCGAGAAATAAAAATCATTGATGCATAATCCAACAAGTATCCAACAAGTTTATGCAAAATCAAGAAACCAAAAGCTCTGTTTGATATAAGCGCGCAGCTAAGTTTTCTTGTCAGGCTCGTTGTTGTAAGACCTGCGTAAAGATTCCTTCTTACTCTTTATGAAGGCTTCTGTCTTCTCATTAATGTTTGAAGTCACGTTTATAAAATGTCTCCGTTTTGCTGGTGCTGGTGCTGGTGCTGGTGCTGGTGTTGCAGGAATTTGCGTAGTTTCACTTCTTTCTTGAGTTACTTCTTTGATGCTCACAGTCTTCCTTGGCCCAACTATCTCCAAGTGTCTGAACTCAATTTCTATATCACCATTCATATTTTTGTTATCTCTTGGTGATTCAATGGGAATTTGATTGCCCATAGTGACCCAAATTGTGTTGATGATTAGGTTGAAGAGGCGATTGCATATGCCTTGTGATTGAGAATTCTGAATTTGGCCTCCTTTGTCCATTGATTTTATCTTTGTTGATGGACTTATTGTTGTGGTACTAGTTAGTAAGTCTATATTAATATATGATGAACCAAAAGGTTGGAAAAGAAAATGATTCTATTCTTACCAAGCTGGGCAACATTGATACTTTTATTTGGTAGTGTGATTCTTTGCTCTATCTACCCAAAAGCATTTTATCCTAGCCTCTACATATCCAATTAGGATAAAGAGTGTAATAAGTATGAGGGAAAATATGGTTTCCAGAAAATTAGAGATTTTCTTATTTATTTTTTGTGTTTGGTAAGTAAGTAAAAAATATTATTCGAAGAATTTTTGTATATAATATAGGCAAATACTATGAGGTAGGAGCGAAGTAGGTCGGGGTTCAAGGTGGGGGCGAGCCGAGGTGGGATTGGGTGTGGGGGGTGAGAGGAGACAATCAACGTAAAATACTATTAATAGAACTTATTTTCTGTACTTCTATTAGAAAAGTCATTTTCTTGATTAATACATGAGATAGTAGATTAGTTATCTGATATAAATTATTACTACTCCCTCCGGACCACTTTACTTGTTGTCCTTACTAAAAATAGATGATCCAAAATAATTGTCATTTTCAAAAATTAAGGTATAATTAGTTGTTTGTTTTCACCTTTACCCTTAGTAATAAATATGAAGAGATATTAATGTAGTGCAAAAGAGACAAGTATTAAATATCGAGAAGTAATAAATAATGATAGTTTAGTTAAATTACACTCTAGTTAATGTTTTTCTTAAGGAGCGTGTAAATGAAAAATGTGACAAGTAAAGCGATCCGGAAGAAATAATACTCAACATAATTTAAAATTATCTTATGAACGACACGATTACATTTTACTTTATACTGTCACTAGAAAGAACTTAAATTCTACCCCCTATGTTATATTATGATTGGCTTATTTTCCATATGGATATGGTGCTGCTGTACTAATAGTCAAAAGGTGAATGCACCTTTTTCCCTTTAGCATAATTCACATTCCAAACCTGCAAAAGATAAATACGTCTCTGTTAAGTATGTCATTTTACATCCTTATTGTGTTCTATTTGCATGTTCCTTCCAATCATGTACCTCATAATCTTGCATCTAAACCCTCTATTTTGATTGATCATCCAGTATGACTAATTTGAATTTGTGCGGCGCAGGGCTCATTTGAGGAAAACGCTTTCTACCAAAGATTTTTACTTGGTAGGAAGCGCCCATCTTTTGTTTTCCTTTAATTTATTACTCTCTCGTCCATCTTTACTTATCTAGTTCAATATACTAAAATAGTTATCTAACATTACTTATCCAGTCCAGTATATCAAAAATGGTTATCCAACTTTGCTTGTCCCATTTCAAAAGTCAAGAGATAATTTATCATTTTCTGTCTATTTTATTCTTATAATTAAATACTATTTATTTTTCAACATTTAAACGACTTATAATTAACACAGGTAATATAGTAAAATTATTTTTTTATTTATTATTTCATAAGCCGTGTGTTAAATCAAACTTGAACAAATAAAAATAGACGGAGGAGAACTTAGTCCTCATTATTATCATTTATTTCACTTCCTAACATTTCTTTTCCTTTTACTTCTTGGTGTTTGAATGTGTTGAACCTAATTAAATTGCATGCATGTTTTGCTTATTTCATGTGTAGAAAATCTTTTGAACACTAATTAAATATATATTCATTCCTCCTTATTGTCATTTGTTTCTATTCCTAAAATGTGTTTCTTTTCCTTATTTTTCGTCCTCTTTCTTGTACTTGGTGCTTGAACGTTGTTTGGCTTAAATAGTTTGATATAAACTTAAATGATGTTGAAAAAGTGTGGAGTAGTTCGATTTTATTAACGCATATTGGGTATCTATTTTTGTGTATTCTTATTAACAAAAGATTAGCAATGACATGATTTATTATTAGGAGATGGACAAGATGTGATTAGAAATAATATGTAAGCCATGGTAGGAGAGGTTGGGAATTTCAACAAACTCTTATCTCTTTAACGTTTATATGAATTCTTATTAATCAGTTCACTTCATTTAAATTCATTCTGTGAATATTATATAATCAAGAAAGCAAAATAATAACAAAAAGTTATAGAATGTGAGCAAATTATCAGTCATTTTAATGGTGGGATGAGGAGGTACAAAAGGTTTTTAAAAGTACAAGAAAATGATATAATGGGAAGTTTCCAAAAATCAGAAGTTTGATCCAAATAAAGTTTGAATCAGTTGGGTTATGACCTGTCCATTGACTCAACCCATTTCGACTCATCTAAAGTTAATCAAATTCGCACGTGTACCACTTCTAAGTGCAACAATGAAAACAATGTCGATAAGCCCATATAAATAGTTTAGGCAATTCATTCTACTATTTTGGAAAATATTTATTGATCGCGAATTAATAGTAAATTTTTGCATCATGAAAAAAAAATATGTATGGATGTTCAACTTCAAATAGACAGAATATATAAGATAAATATAATTTAGATTTAAAGTATATATCGATAACTCAAATTGAACTTTATTAATGATAATCAAGTTCTTATAATACATTGTCTTAATTAACTAGCAACATGAAACTCATGAGTACTGATTGAGGAAAATCATAATACTTTTTTGAATTAATATATTATTATTCTTGAAAATTTATTATTAGAGACAACCAGCACGACAAGCTGCATGAGAAGGATAACATTTGACTGATTGACCAATAGTGCAACACCATTTGAGTGGTACTCCTGGATCAGTAATTGGAATGCATTTATCAGTTGCAAGTTTTGCTTTAACTCTTGTACTTTCATCACCTGCATTTTTTGTGAAAAAAGAAAACGTATCAATAGTTAACTTTTATACATTAATAAAAAAATTTAAATACATTGATAGTGAAGAAAAAAAATCACTTCAATTATATAGGTTCAATTACTACTAAAAAATTAAGAGTTTCTGATAGAATTTTTGCTCAAAATTTTCTCATTCAATGCTAGCATTTTCGGCGAATTTTTCACCAAAATTCTCAAATGTTCATTGAAAATATATGTTAAAAAAATATTCTTTTCAAGTGGTGAATCCACAGATATACCACTATATAAGTTTGTGCATTGAAAAATTAAAAAAAAAATTGTGTGCTCTATTACTTTGTTGCTTGTAATGGTAACTCAAATAATAAAAATAAAACTAAGAAGAATAAAAAAATAACTATGGACATACAATGATGAAGAGCCAACATAGAAAGCAAAATCAAGCAAAGCATCAAAATTGATTGAAGGGAGAAATTTGCATTGGCCATTAAAGAATATATGATTTAGTGTTAAAAAATCTAAAGATAGTGAGAAATACTTGTGGAATTCTCCCAAAGATATAGTCTCATAAAATATTTGATTTGATAATTAACACAAACTAATAATTAATTTATTAAATTATTTCCTAATCTATATATTAAGAAAATCTATGAACAAGAGAGCTGATATGGTATATCTTAGAGATAGCATCACCAATTATCTAAAAAATAAATAAATTTTGATACTTTTTCCTTATTTAATGTATATAACATTGGGTTGGGGTTTGGGGTGAATGGGGGCGGAAAATTATTAGGGAAAAGGACACTGGTCAATTTTAAAACAAATGAGCTAAGTTTATATATTAGACAAAAAATAGCCCTTCGGCATATTTATTTCAATTTGTAGCCTTTGATTATAAATGTGTATAAAAATTGTATAATTATTATATAAAATATGTATATGTATAATATTTTTATAGAAACTGTATAAAATGTGTATAGAAAATGTATATGTATAAAATATGTATATAAATTGTATAACTATTGTATAGAATATGTATTTGTATAGAATACATATAAAATTAAATTATTATATAAAATATGTATTTGTTTAGAACGTATATAAAAACTGTATTTGATGGTTAAAAAAAGAACAGAAAAAAATAGAAGAAGGAGAAACTAGCCAAAAAAAAAAAGAAGAGGCAGAAGCGAGTAAACAAATCAAAAAGGCCAAAATGGCTAAAAATTGAGTATTCATATTAAGTGGTCATTCAGTTGGCATAAATTTCAGAATATAGCCAACCTATGGCCTTAATTAATGAGATGTAGGTATATTTTCATATTTACAATATATAGTTATGCTTTCAGTTGCTACCCAATTGTATTTTTATATTTTTCGCGTTTAAGATTAAAAAATACAAATACAAAAAATACTTTCAATTGCTATGCCAATGAACTTTTGTATTTTTCATGTTTTATATTTGTATTTGACTGTATTTTTAAATTTATATTTGTTTTCGTTTGTAAGTCACAGAAACAACTAAATATTCGAAATACAATTGATACAATATCCAAAATTGAATACAGTTGTTACACAAATACTAAAATACAAATATAAAACTAGTACAAATATAAATACAAATATCTAGTCAAACATAAAACTAGTACAAATATAAATATCCATCGAAATACAAATATAAAAGGGGTAAGATAATTAAAATGAAAGAAAAGGAGAGATGTTATAAACCATGATTTACTATGAAAATTCAAAGGTTAGTTACATATCATAGTTTTTTAAAACTATAGTTATGTATAATAAATATATAGCCATATTTATCATTTTCCGTAATTTTCCTTTTATTTTGGCGGAATGACCATTTTTGTCCTTATTCCATTAATATTCTGGCCCAACAGTGAGTCGAAAGCATAACAAGGCCCGGCCCACTAATATAGTTTTTGTCTGAATGTGGCAACTGCCAACTGGCGACAACATCGTCTTCAACATTGACACTTCGACACACAAGAACAAGAACAAGAACAACCAAACCGAATATCGATTCTTCATTCCACTGATTATTACTAAGCTATGAATTTCTTCAAATCCATCTTATCTGATGATCCCGACCCGGATCCTCCACTACCCAAAAATCCCCAAGATTCCGAAATCCCTGAAAAGGATGTCGAAATTGACCCTGACCCGGATCAGAATTTCGAAAAACCCAATTCAGGATCCGATTCAACCGCCGCCGACGACGGTGGTGGTGGTGCTTGGAGCTTTGGAGGTTTATTCAAGACATTGTCAACCCGATCCGAATCAGTGCTCGAGACATACCGCCGGGATCTACATGAATTCGGATCCGGGTTGAAGAAAGAAACCGAATTGTTCCGTGAAGTAGCTACTCGGGCCGTTAAGGATCTTCCTAATTCGATCGAGGTAATTGACGGCGTTATCAAATCGACAACTGAGATAATATCACAGGGTAAAGATACGCTTCTCGCTTCCTCTGATGCAGAACCCGAAACCCCAGATGCGAATCGGGGCTTGAATTCGGGTCGGTACAGTCGGTTCGAATCTCAGTTGATGAATATCCAAACTGACCCGAATACGTTCTGTGTTGAGCCTGAGGATTTGGAGGAGTACAAGAAATGGAAATCGGGTTTCGATTTGAAGGAAAAGAGTAAGGAAGTTGAGAATTTGATTGGAGAAAATGGATCTTTGGAAGGTATATACAAAAGGGTTGTGCCTAATGAAGTTGACAATGAGACGTTTTGGTGTCGTTATTTTTATAAAGTGTACAAGCTTAAGCAACAAGAGAGTGTGAGAGCTAAACTTGTCAACAGAACAATATCTGTTGATGATGAAGAAGAATTGTCTTGGGATGTCGATGATGATGATGACAATAATGAACAAGAGAGCAATGCCAAATCAAAAGTCGATGACCAGGGAAAAGAGCAGAAATTGGCTTCTGATGAGAATGAATCTGTTAATCAAGATTCGACCAACACTGCAGAGGAAGTGCCTACTAATAAAAATGAGCCAAGCAAGAAAGATTCGACCAACGTTACAAAGGAAGTGCCTACTAATAAAAGTGAACCAAGCAAGCAAGATTCAACTAATGTTGTAAAACAGGCCACTCATAGTGATGAATCACAAACTTTAAGTTCAGCTGCTGCTGATAGGAAAGAAGAGAATCAGTCTAAGGTAGATGGTGGTGGCAAGAGTCAGGTCGCAGAATCAGTTGGGAATAGCAAAGATAGTAAGAAAGAAGACACTGAAGTTACTTCTCTGGGTAAAAAGGAGGAAGGGGTAGTAAAAGGTTCAGAGGGGAAAAGTGATACGGATGGATCTGGCAAAGATGGTGATGTCCCTATTGCTTCAAGTCAAAAGACTGGGGCTGATGACGACGACGACTTGGATTGGGATGAGATTGAAGACACTGAGGGTATTGACGACAAAAAGGCAACTTGTCATGTTGCAAAGTCCAATAGAGATGATTTGAGGAAGAGGCTTAGTGTTGAAGAGGATGATGAGGATTTGTGTTGGGATTAGAAGATGATGATGAGCCTGTGAAAGCTTAGATTCTCAATCAAACTTAAGATATGCAGAAAGCTGGATGCCAAAGCAGTCAACGTTCAGCAGAACTCAAGAATTAAACTTTAAAGCTTGAAACCTAGTAAAGTAAGATAACGTTTATTGTCTCAGGCAGTTTGTTTAATTGTGCTTCACGATTTTCATTCATTTTCTTTTTTTGAACTTTTAGTTTAATAGTCACGATCTCTATGTCCAGCTGTTCATTTATAAAGTGAACATGTCTTTTGTGTCCTTTGTATACTTGGGAAATTTGAATGAAAGCAATGATGTTCATAGACAAAATGCTGTCCCATAATTCTGTTGCATTTATGAACTCCCTTGTGAAGTATGTTTAGTTCTTTGGAATCATGTTATTAATGCTTACAATGTGATATTTGTCCTGGGGAAGGAGGCAGATTACTCTTAGATTTTGATTACGTTATCCCCGTCGTGGTGCTTGATGTATATCTTTGCTCAAATTAAATGCTCTCTTAGTACGTCCCCTTACGTGGTCATATGGCTCACATCATATCATAACTTATTTTCTCATTGGTCGACCAGTTTCAGCCACTTATATAAAGTATATATAGCAACAATAAAAGAAGGCAGCTCTGCTGTCTGCAGAGAATCTTCATTTGGATAAAGCTTCTAATTGGGAGGAAGAAATGAAACGCGCCCCACCTTTATCAACATAGGGTAGCTTCTTTGTCCTTAGTAAATCAGTGTCTGAAGGTGCATGATTTTGAATGTGCTTCCATTTGTTGTGTTATGTGTAATAACAAAAAGTCTTATCAAAAAGGTAAAAGAAGCTGGGGTCGAGTATAAACTAGATACAAAAGGGAAGTGTAACCGTTCATGTCCTTGCCTCCTTACTTCTACACATAATATTCTCTAATCCACTAATGTCGTCGTCTTTAATCACTTGGAAAACTTTAGCCGCGGGGAATTCATTTGCCGTGCAGCTCGCCATAGCATGGGAATATTCGGGTACCTTCTTCACACACCCGCAGCCCTCCTTTTTTCTCTTGGTATCATATGTTAAGCGGCTACTGCATCTAAATAGAGAATCCTAATCGTTTTTCATGAGGGTGAAACTCTTCCAAGTTGATAAGCTGAATAACCTGGAGTACTTTCTACTGCTGCTATTACTATTAGTATAGAAGGGTGGGTAGGAAATGAAGGAACCTGTATGTAGCTGATGAAATTGCAGGACCACCTCAACCCGCATGCCCCCGACTTCCGTTAAAGGATGAAAACATTCAAGTTCTTTGTTCTTTATCCTCTTTATATATTTGGTGGTTGTCTGCAACTGCCTCTATTTATCAAACAGGTTTTCCAATGACTGAGACCCGTATCTTTAGTTTTGAACCACCAAAATAGTTACTCTTCCCTGAAAGACGTTAAAGCAATGATTCATCTCGCCTCCTAGTTTAGCTACCAAATTTTAGGAAGTATGCCTGTCATTTAGGATGTACTTGCGCTAAAAATGCTTTACCAACCTACTCCTGCACCTAAGCAATCCTTTAAGGTTGGTATGTAGGTCGTGCAATTTAGGATGACAAAACATTATTGACATTTGGAGAAATATGAAGAATCGACTATCATATCTCAATGTCACAATATAGTTCCAAGTTCTATTGACCAAGCAATGTCAGCAAGACTGGGGGTTTGAGAGGAAGTTTAGACCAAATTTTGCTTGGTGTATACTGGCAGTTCCCCTGTATTCACCAAAATAGTGAGGCATTTTAAAGCAAGAACTCCATGTTGAGGGTGAATCGATCAATAGAGATGGAATTCAGTGCAGGAAGCATGAAAACCAAATATAATTACCTAAAAGCAACTATTACTGGCATTCAACATATGATCTGGAAAATGAAATCTTAAAGACACGTATTTTGTTCAGAAGGTAAGTTTTATAACTAGAAAATAGAGCACCAAGGAGGTGCTATGGTATTTACATAGGAGCTGCCAAAATAAGATTCTTTCAGCCTCATTTACATGTGTAGGGATTCACTGAATTCTAGGATTCTTTCAGCCTCATTTGCGGATTCACTTTTACACCAAAAGGACAGCAAAAGTATAGCAATAAGCTTATAGCATAAGCTTCACCTTCTGAGTTGAGCTAGTTTTGTCTTTAAGACAAATATTCGGCCACTCCACTTATCTATGGTGGGGAATCGAACCCTCACCAACAAGGTGAAAGTTCAGGTAGCCAACCAACTGAGCTACTAAGATTCCCCCTCTGAAACTTACCTTGGTTGTAGATGAATAGGTATAACAGCCAACACCTAATTTCTAAGTTAAAGAAGGCAGTCTTTGATAAGTAGTATCAAAATAAATAAAAGCAAAATTCATGCTCAACACCTGTTCTAGGAGCGTTAAGAGTTAGCTTTGTGAAGAGAGCCATATCTGTAGATGAAGAAGAAGAATTGTCTTGGGATGTTGATAAACGATGAAACAAGAAAGCAATATCAAATTAAAAGGTGATGAACAGGGAAATAATGGCTCTGTTTCTGACGATTCGCGACGCAAAGCGAGTGGCCTGTGATGAGAATGAAGGGTCACTTGAGTTTCTGCCATCATTGTGAAGGAAGTGTACTGTAATTTAATATGCTTCAACTGCAAACAGGAAATTATGGTATGATGCTGTTTGTTCAATTGTGCTAATTTTCATTCTTTATGCTGAACTTCTTAGTTTTAGTCAAGATTGTTACACTCAGTTCTTCATTTATAAAGTGAACATGCCTTTGTATTCCATGTACATTTGGTCCTTGGTTAATGGTGGTTCAGTTCAGTTAATTGCTCGAGGAAAAGGTACATTGCTGTTAGATAAACTGTAACTGCTTCCTTACTGGTTCTTTATACTTCATGCCATCTGCATGTCCTTTGATGTAAATTTAGAAATTCATATTTAGTCATTCATTTGTGCTTCTCTGAGGTAGAGGTACGGACTGCGTACACTCTACCCTCCCCAAACCCACGTTGTGGGAATACACTGGGTATGTTGTTGTTGTATATTTAGTCATTCATTTGTGCTTCTCTGGAATCTGCTATCTCCTTGCACCAACCGAATGCTTTCTCAGCACTTCCTTGGGTGGTTTTTCGTCATATTTTTATCTCACTTCTATGTTGGGTTAGCTCCAATTCTAGTCACCATGTCAACAAAACTGACATGGAGAGGAAATTCAAAAGCAAATTTGTTTGCTGAAAACGCCTCCCTTTGTGACCAAAACTCTGTCGAGTTTTAAGTAAGTTGGGATGATGAGGCGGAATCAGTCAATAATGATATGAATTCCAGATAACCAACAAAAACCAAATATAATTAATTACCTAAAATGGTCCCCTACTGACCTCAAAGAGATGGATGTGAAAACGAAAACTTAAATACAAAATTCAGCCTGTTGTTTGGCTAATATACACTCCATTTACCTAAGCTCAGTTATCTCTAAAAGCCTATCACATAGGTGAACAGGTATAGAAGCCAACGCCTAATCTCTATGTAAAAGAAGAGAAGAAAAACCTTTTAAGAAACCATAAGAAAAAAAGAAAACAAATTCATGCTCACTCATTGTACACAGTAGGAGAAAGCCCCTTCAGCTACAAAGGGTGTTTAAAGACTTCAAACTGGAGAATCTATGGTGATTTGCCATCAAGATCCAAACTTGGTTCTGAAGCGGTCTCCGATTTAGGCGAGTCACCAGGGAGAGGTAGTGCAAGGAACCGTCCTCTTTGAGCACGCGGTGGAAGATGCTTTGCAGGTTTTCTGGATCCACCATTCCATGGCAGAAATACACCAGTACCACCAAGAGGAGCCCTCCGGGGGTTCATAACTAGAGGACGCACTGGTGCTAGCATAACCATTGGAGCTCGAACAACACCCCATTTGGGGATCACATCCATTGGCTCATAACCATTGTGTGGTCCATTTGCAGTTGCATATTGTGTTGGAACACCGGGTTGCCATAAGGTCATGGCTCTAGTCAGAGGAGCAGCTTCTGAAAAGTTGTTACCCATCTCTGTTCTGACTTTGAAGAATGTAATTGTAACTCTTTTGTTTGGAGATGAGCACATGGCATGTCTGGCCATATCAGCACTGTTTCCCCTCATGACCAAAAGAGACCTGCCAAATGTTGAACAACAGGTAGAAAACCATAAGTATGAATAGTCTTTGGGGAAAAGAAAAGGGAAAAATAAGTGCTTGTATACAAGTTCATATCAAAAGAAGCTGGTTAACAAGTTGGAGGTTCCTAATTCCTATCAGCATCAAATTAATAGACAACGGGTGGTTGTTTAAGAGAGACGATCATCCAATGGAACTTCAACAAACATTGAAGACTATTTCACGTTATGTCTGCTAAAACTGCTTGAGCCAATCTAAACTACAGAGCAAAAGTTTCATCAGTGTAAAGCAACTAAAATAAATGTACATACCCCTCTTTTAGAGAAAGCATGAGCGAGCCTTTGTAGTTCCCTTCACTGTCACATATAAGTGTTCGCCCGAAAGCCATCATTGAGTCAGCCAAGACAAGGGTGGACACTGGCTGTTCCAAGTGAGGTGGTTTGAGGAAAGGCTGTGAAAACTCCCCCTACATAAGCAGCAGAACAAGCATTTAGGCTTCATTTTTATACTGATAAAAATGTAGGCCAAGATAATTCTAGCATAAATGCACATACCTCATCAAAGAAGTTGATGATGCAGCTGTTAGGTCTTCTACTTTCTGATATCAGATGCCACTGAATCAGGTGGTCTATGACACCTTGCAGAAGAGCTGGAATGGGCTCATTGTGACCTGAAAGTTGACATTTTCCAAGTTATGATAGAATTAGAACTGGAGATCAAAGTTAAGGAGAACTGGGGGTCAATTGGTCAAAACATATGAACCACAAATAGCAACAACAGATATTATGTTTCAAGACGCGTTTTTTCTTACTCTTTTGACAAGTGGCGTCCTCTTTTACATGCCCAAAAATTGGTGCACCAAGCTGAATTAACTCTCTTTTGCTGCCCTTCACCTGCTGATTGTACAAAATAAAAGTTTCGCCTGAAACACAGACACAGATCAATCAGGAAATTATCCAAGATCACACATTGGAGAAGTAATTAGTAAATCAGATATGACATTACTGGCGTGGTAAAACTTGACAAGGCTACCGAAAAAGAAATAAGTAGAAGAAGTTTAACTTTAGTTGATGCTTTTGGTGCTTGTATGGTTCAGATTATAAACCAAAGAGAAGTTTAAGTGAAAACAAAATCAGCATCAACTTCAAGCACCAAGTCAGAAACAATGATTTAAGGCAGCTGCAATTAGTCATAAAGAAAAACAAATGCCCAAACCTGCTCCAGCAAAACTACAGAAGGTGTCCTTTTACTATCTCATAACTTCGCCCCAAAAAAGGAAACAAGAATAACTATAAAAGCGTCACGAATCACAGGATCCACCTGAGAGTTCACCATTTTGTCCAGCAACTCGAAGTTCATTCACAAGGTCATCTAATTTAGAGAGTTCATTCCGAGTGAAAACGTCTTCAAATGACTTGAGACCTCTCACAACATTCACCTGCCAGTCACAATTGAGGGAAGTTTAAGACCTTCAACATAGATCATATTGGTTTAATAAGTTCATTCACCTGCTACTTTTCGGCTCAGTCTGAGAAAAATAAACCATTGTTATGAGTTTCAAATTTCACAAGTGAAACTTCATCACAACGTCTACTTTTAAACTAGAGAGGCTGAAAAAAGGCCATTTGTGAGCGGATGTAAAATAACAAGGAAATGGAGGACTTACCATATGTCCTTTGACTGGTTCCTTCGACACAAACCCCTTTGTCATCTTGATCTGGCCATGCCTCGACTCGCAGTTTTCATGGTTTGTGCAAAATTCATCAGAATCCAGGAAAGGCTGTGCTTCTTGGGATCCTATAAAAATGAAAGGAAGCATTTAAATGTGTTATATTCACTACTTCACTAATCCACAATGGTATCAAGTGAAGTAAAAATTCCACTAGTTGAAGTAAAGGAGCATTGTAACATATGAATTCTTGAATTTAAGCTTGATACGGAAACCTTAATGGTGTATACTCGAGAGCTTTTCACTATGTACATAAAAGGAAAACGATTTGACCGAAATATATCTTTAGTTCATTTCATATATAACTATCTAATATCAAATATACATGTCTTTCTTCCATACTGTAAACCAATCATTCATCTTAGATTCAATCTTATTCGAGAATCAAGGTCGAAACATCTAGAAGGGCTGGCTTATAGTTATTCAAGTACAGATACCTCCCTCTCCTAACCATTCTTTCTAAAATACTAAAAAAAAAAATCCCTTTTTTGTAAATTCTTTTGAATCTTACCTTTTCTTATTATTCCACCTAGATAAATCTAAATGGACAAATTGATTAGATCGAATAATTCCATATGTTACTTTAGTTATGAGTCAATAGATTTACTTTATAATCGTAGCGTCCGAGCTAGCTTATACGAGTCAATAGATTTTTTGCAGACACCATGAATGACCCTTACCAAAGAGAGAAACACCACATGCTCATCAACATTGCACAGCACAGAATGTTTCTAGTTGACCACGTTTTTTATTGATGGAAATGACACCATGACATTAATTTATTGTAAAAGAACGGGGCAAAATCAACTAGTCCCCAAATAATGATACCAAACAATTGCTACAGGTATATAGAGTCCAATTCCATTAATCTTCACCTAACCACCATTAATAACCTACAAAAAGATATAGGGTATATTTTTTAATTCAATGTGACATAGTAGATTGGTAACCTGAAATTGGTTTTCGATTCACTCGTGGGATCCGGGCAGTCTGAGGGACCACCACGGCTCCTCTCTTCTCGAGAATCTATACATCCCTTATCAAAGAGAAAATAAAATGTAGCACTTAACAACACGCCTTCACAAACCAAAAACTACAAGCCATTCTAATTTTCTAGGATGATCTAACTACAAGACATCGTACCATTCAAGCCATTTTTTCCTTGACTTGAAATCGAAATGGAAATAGGTTTGAAAAAGGATCTTAAAATGTCTAATATTAAAATTCTTCACATAATAAGTGTACATAACTCAACCAATATTAATAAGCATATTCGTTTTTAAAAGCATATACTACTATCATAATCTTTTTATAATATTATTAGTATATGTATAATTGAAGTCCAAAAAGATATTAGAGGGGACACAACTTTTGGGACTTTCCATTATAGCATTGAGACAAAAAAATGGAAAGCAGCCAGCATTAACACTTGGAGAGGAAAGAGAGAGACAATGCAGGTGGCCCACACTAGAAACCTACCAAATGAATACGGAATACTACAACAAAGTATCATGGCCCAAAGCCCCAAAAGTATTGGATCACATAAAAACTGAACCCAAATTAAACGCCCAAGGACAACTGCTGAACACTTCCACTAGAACTAGTTACATTACTCCGACAGTCACAATTCAAGTGTTTTAGTTTGATTAGACACAAAATTTAAAAAAAGAAAAGATTTTTAAATTTTTGAATCTTAAATTAAAGATACATGTAGTTTTTAAAATTTTGTGGTTATGTAGTAAGATGTTGACGTTGAAAAACTTAGTAAATATAGAAAAAAGACATTCTTTTTAGACAAAATCTAAAAGAAAAATAAGACACTTAAATTGGGACAAAGAGAATAATACCCTTCATATTTCCTTATGTGACATTACGTTTTTATTAATTCATTTTTATTTTAAAATTAAGATTTTCTCTTGATATCTCTTTTTTTTATTTAAGTTGTTATTGATCTCAGGTCTATAAGAGAGAAATATACGTTCACTATTATTTAATGAAAGCACTTTAATCGCCTCTAATGCATAATTTTATAGTCATAAAAAACTTTTGTTCTTTCTTGAACGGCCTAGTTATTGAATTAGGCCACATAAATTAAAGCAAAGAAAATATTTATTTGTTTTTAGTATATTTTTTTTTGTATCTAGGATTCAATTAGCCAACTTATATATTAGGGTGACAAATTTTTTCTTTTTTCATCAAAAAAAAAATTATTTATATAAATCGAACCTAAATTAATTCTAACCAACCTAATGGTAAAGTCAGCCAAACCTTAGCAGACCTGCTAAGATGAAGCCAACAAGACAGAGCTATGACGTTCGTCAAAACATCACACGTTTGGAGACCACCTAAAATAAAGTAACAACAATTTAATGAGTCAATTCTGTCTCTGATACCCACCTCGAGGCATCTATCTATCACAGCCGTCTTGTTTTACTCTTCTCGATCTCAATTTATGTGTCACATTTTTAAAAAAAAATTATCTCAAAAAATATAATCTTTTCATAGTTGAAAATAATTTAACTTAAAAATTCTTTTTTTAATAAAATTATTTACCATTACACAAATAATCAAGAAGTATTTTAGACTTTTTGTCACGATAAATAGTGTTAGATAAATTGAAACGGAATAAGTACTTTTTATCGTACAGTGAAACTCACTGTTGTTTCTGAATTCTGATTCTATGCTGTACCTAACACCTACCATTAAACCCCCACCCCCTTTTTTTTTCCACATTGGTTTTGTCAAAACTTTTTTCCCATAAAAGAAAACATTGGGAAAACAACAGCATTTAACTAGAAATTTTCATTTCCAATTCGAAAGAGCAAAATAAAGGATAAAGGGATTGACGATATTGGAATTGTAAAGCTGAAAAAGTCCTCCCTAAAAATCTGAATATATTTTTGAAAACAAAGTGGTCTAGAAGGATGGCAACTTTCACTTGAATTTTCAATACACCAAATCAATTCGGTTTTGGCTTGAAAACTTTGACAGAATTTTCACAAACTTTTTTCATTTTGTCAAAAAAAAAAATGAAAAAGGAATTTTCAATGCTTTATGGAAACAAAATCCAAAACAGAAATTTAAAGAGAAATTTCCATACTAATCAAGGAGTGAGATAAGATGAGATGAAACAAATCCTCCGAGAGATTTCAGGTTCGAGCCAGAAAATAGAAAAACTCTTGGCAAAAAGCTTTTTTTCTAAATTAATTATATTTGAATTGGTAGGTTTTGGAATTTTAAATGATTAAACGTAAGGAGAAAAGAGAAATTTCCATCATTTCAAATTCTAGAATAAGAAAAAAAAAATCCGGACGAATTAGTTGAGATCCAAAGCCAAACAGTCAGATTCAACGTGAAAGAATCAATATATATTTAATAATTTTCTCTGTTAAGTCAGATTTCATAATTTTTATTGAAATAAAGTTTTTACTTTTTTTAGAAACAACTAAATGAATACTTTAAAATCAAATTCTTTTCTAATAAAAAACTTTTAAAACACGTCCGAAAAAGTCAAACTTCCCTAATAATAGTAACTGCACTCTAAAATGAATTTCAAGATAATAATGGAAAAAACTACCCCAGAAGGTATATTTTATGTTGTCAATATGCCACAAAAGGACATTAATCATCAACATGGGCGATGATAGAATAATCAGAGTTCAAGAAGAAACTTTATTGAAAACGTCTCTTAAAGTAGGTCCGGCAAAATGCAAGCTTCAATACAGATATCGAACATTATGCAAGAAAAAAATGCTCAAAAATAAACTCGATAATACATGAGCTCGAGCCTCAATGCAAATATCGAACACCACAAAAAAGAAAGAAGAAGGATATTAATGGCAAGGACATATGAATACTTATATGAGAACAGGCACACAAAAGTCTCTTTCAAGAAATTATTTGAGAAGAGAGTAAAAATAACTTAATATCATAAACAAGATTTGGAGATACAGGAATATTCTCTATACTTTTTTAATTCACGTTTATTGAGACGCTCTTGAATTATTTATTTTATACACATGGAATTTATGATTCAAATTTTAAAATAAATAGCAAATATAATTTAAAAAAAGTTCATTAAAAAATACTTACCTGTATCCGTGATCTCACTTTCCGGCGATCCATTTGAATCCTCCCTGACTGAATCTTCATCCACCACCTCGCCGGTACCATTTTCGGAATTCTCCATCGACTCTTCGTCATGTGAATTGATCTTTTCACTGAACGATTCTTTTTCTTTCAGTACTTCACTCTGTTGTTCCTTTACATCGCTCTGTTTCTCGTTGGCAACCTCAACTCTGTTACTCACTTTTCTGGCAGCGAGTTTACGGAGCTCAACCGTGACATCTGCAATTGAGTAATACTTTTGCATCTGGAGAATTGGGATCCAATTCAGTCTCCGTCGATGTATGGCTCCGAAAACGGATTCGTACTCCGATCGGCCGCCTTCAAGCTGAGTGATATGATTACAAAGCGCATCAATGATAGCATTTGCAGCAGCAAACTCACCTCTGAACCACGCTATAATTGCATCTTTAGCGAATGTTTCAGACGTCATGGGAGGTGGTTGTTGGACCACCGGAGGAGCACCAAATGGAACTCGATCGGAATTCGCAACAACGCCGGCTGCCGGCGGCATCTTGAGATAGGCAGTCGGAAAAAAAAAACAGAGGAGGTTTAACTTTTTTATGAGGTGAATGAAAGTTTTCCAATATTTCTGGGCCACCTGAAAATGTGTTGCTGTTTGAATAATAGTCTAAATTTGTGCAACAATAATGTATTTAGAAAGAGAGATTTTGGGGGTTTGGACTTTGGAGAAGGGGTTTTTGTGGTATTTAGAAGGGGTCTGTGGAGGCTTTTACAAAGAGATTTGGGGTGGGAAGTCCGTGGGGTATGTGGGCCCATCTAGCACCCTGGCAAAATTGTCAAAATTGAGTTTTAAATTATTAATCTAATTATTTATTTATATTAATAAATTAAAAGATTACAACAACAATAACAACAACATACACTGTGTTATTGTGTTAGTGTTATTTCACAAGTTGAGTATGAAGATGGTGATGTGTACGTAGTCTTACATCTATCTCCACAAGGCAGAGATGAGAGGTTTTCGATAGACAGGAAGATATAATAATGAAGCAGACAATGCTAAAACATAATCAAGAAAGAAAACAGTAGCAACAACATAATCAAAGCAGAGAAAATAACAGTAACAACAATATATTCGGTGTTAATTCTACGAGTGGAGTTTGGAGAGGGTAGGATATACAAAGTCCTACTCCTACCTTGTGAAGATAAGATAATTTTGTTTCCGATATATCTTTGACTCAATTAGTAAAACATAGTAAAAACAAACATGAAAAGAAATATATCATAGTAGTCATGCTGAAACATAATGGAGAAAAGAATAACAGCAACAACACATAATACGATAATTAAAATTGAGAAAACAATAAGAAATAATAAAATCGAGGACAATTTAAGAGATTCTCAATGCAATTAACATGGATATGTACGAATAAGTTGTTTAGTGAGTAATTAAAATGCATAGCAAAATGGTTAATTTTATTAATCTAAAGGAAGATATCAAAAAATAACATTTCATTTAAGATTTTATTAATCTATATGCATATTACTTATTGAATGCTAAGTTATCTGTACTAATGACATAATTATTTTACTTAATTAGGTCATTTATGAATTAAATACAAGTAAATCTCTTTCGATAAATATTAGTATTGATGTCCCATTTGGTGTTCATACTTCATATCAAATTATTAATACATGACAATATCTTGCATATCTCCTCATTACTACATCATAATTAATTAATATATCATTTTCACTTTAATTTATAATTTAATCATGAAAAATTTATATAATTTAATGTAACTAGCGAGTAAAGTAAATATTTACGTGAAACAACAGCTAACCTACCGTCACAAACTAAAATTCATTGATAACATAAAAATATTTATTACTTCCTCTGTTTATTTTTAATTATTTATTCATATTTAATTTGACACACCCCTTAAGAACATAACCTTATATAGGAAGGTGTGGAGGACATCGCTTAGAATAAAAGGTACGTAGTAGCTAGGTAGGAGTGTATATTGACTTATTGTCCATTCTAGTAGTCGTAGTATTACTCTTCTTTCTTGTTTTTCGACTTCTGTTATCATCTATTGTTTTGTGTAGACTGATTATAGTATTATTTTGTTAACGTATATACGGTTCTGCTAAATCTGTTGTTTCTTTGATTTCCATTACTTCTTTTTATAGATTTTTTTTTTATCTTGAGTCGGAGGTCTTTCGAAAACAGTCGCTCTACTTCTAAAATAAAAGTTTGCATACATTCTATCCTTTTTAAATTCCACTTTGTAAAACTATATCATTATTGATTATCTATTTTTAGCGTAATGAACAAATAAAAATGCTTAAATTCACATTGTGAAATTTGGTAAAGCCGCCAGCATGGGATTGGGGTCTCCCATTAGAACTCTTCTTCCTTACCTGTCGGCTCTCTATTTTCCTAAATCACATAGAATTTTCTAATAAAGTCACCTACACATTTAATTATGAAATTGGAGCAATTATGGAAGACCGACGAAACTGCAACGGTAACAACAATAATATTTACAGTATTTATTTATTTATTGGATGAAAATTATCAAACTTACCTCTAAATTATCAATTCTTTTATTTAATTACTACTTTAATATCATATTATCTTTTCTTCTTAAATCTGTTTTAGGGAATTACTTATGGGACAAAATATTTATTTTCAAAACTTACTTATGGGACAAAATATTTATTTTCAAAACATTAAAAAAATATATGATGAATATAGTAATATATACTAGCATACAATGAGTTAAAGGACATTCAATAACGAAATAAATAAATGAGCTAAATATTTATAAGCATATATACTTTATGTGGATAACACGCTAATTTAATTAAAGTATTAATGATAGAGGTAGATTATACTCCATATTTCCACCAAAAAAAAAAGATTATACTCCATAACACATCTTTAGAAGTTAATTTACAAAATATTTTATTTATAACAATCAAAGCACAAAATCTATATACACGATAGACAATAAGAGAGAAATGAAACTCAAATACAAATGTACATGCACACGCACACGCACACGCACACGCACACACCTGCATGCATAATACACATAATATTAATTAAATTTATATAAGAATCATTCTGTTTAGGATGTTGATGAATTTAAATTAAAATTTATAATAAATTATATTATTATTTAAATTTTAAATAAAAGAAGACAAAATATCATATAGGATATAATTAATAATTTCCACTCTTGTTAATTTTACGTTGTAATTTAAACTACCACAACCATCATTTTATATTCTAACTTTGTAGATGACAAACAAATAATATCAATTATAATTACGTTTTTATCCTAAATAGTTGTAATAAGATTTCTAAAATCTAAATCTTTGACATTCATTGTGTTCTATTTGAGTAGATATGCATGCCAAGGATTCAATCATAAATGACATTGTATTTTAGTCGATAATTTTTCTGATTTTTCAATTTGTTCATTATTAATATTGTTGTATTGTACCTAGTCATTTAAGATTTTAGATAAGATACTTGCATCTCAAACATAGTTTTGCGAAATAAAAATAAAAAGGCACACAAAAGAAGTGATGTAAGCAACATTGGTCATTAGTTATATATATATCACAAACCGTTGGTGAGCGTGCAAAAAGATGAATTTAGGATTTCTAAAATACGGGTGTATCTTCAGAAAAAAAATGTATTAAATGAAAATTAATCCCTAATATTTAAGGTAAATAACTCAATATTAAGTCAAGTATACCACTTAACCTTCTTGTAGCATGAATTCAAAAGATAATATTATACCTTTTAAAAATATGTACATAGAATACCTAATTTTACAAAAAAAAATCACAAGCCGCATCTTTTCCCTATAAATTAGCCAGTGCGCATGGGCATATATATGGGACCAAAAAAGTGGAGCTCTATTGTTGGTTAGCAGACGGCTACAGAAAAAAGGTGATAGCCTATAAGGCCCACGGCGAGGCTGAGTGCGCGCCGAGCAGTTAGCTACAGTATAGTAAGGGACGCACTAAAAGGGGCTACTATTTAAATGGATTGAGAGAAAAGTTTAAGAGCAACGGTAAAATTGTCTGTGTGATCTATAAATTATGAATTTGAATCGTGAAAGTAGCTAACATTACTTTCATTAGTATAAATTATTTATATCACACTATTTGAAATGTATTCCTTCCTCGCATGGGCGGAGTCACGTAGGGTAAGGAAATCATTGTCGGTAAATCATGCTGTTTCTATATGATTAATATTATTTTTTATGTATATATAGTAGATCGATGTTGAATCTCTTTTGACTTCTTTATTTGTTTATTTTTTCAGATTTTGAATCCTCTTAGTAAAAATCATGACTCCATAACTGCTTTCTTAAATTTTACAAAGAACGTGAGATATTTTGTTCACCAAAATATTTTATTTTCATTTAAATAGGTAGAGACCACCGAAGAAACGCATTACGGCTTACGCACATGCAAACGATTCCCCATTCAACCAAGTACGAACTAGCATCATCATCATCATCTATTACTCCCTTCAACACAAAAAAATAACAATTATGATTTATTTTTATTATAATAATAGGAGAAAAGAAAAAAAGACTATCATCATTGCATAAAAGAAGATAGAAAGTTTAGTAAAGAAAAAAGCATGATAAAAAAAAATACTCTTCTCTTTTCGTTGTGACAAAGTTTGGATTGGTATTGAATATAAGAAATGAAAATTTCTAAAACTCGTGGTTTTAAATAATTAGTATTACCTTTGTTTTAATTTGTTTTTTTTACTTTCCTCTTTAGTTCATTTAAAAAATAATACTATATATTTTTGTAATGACCCCGTAATTTCAACTTTCAATATGGTATGTTTAAAACCACAAAATTAAAGAATATTTTATTACATTCTACGTATCTTTAATTTAAGACAATAAGATTCAAAAAATTTCTTCATTCATATACTTAGTGCCAAATTAAAATTAAATAAATAAATTAAAATGAAGGGGTATAAAACTTTGTAGAATGGACTACCCTTGATAATTTTTACTCTTATATATTTGTATTTTTGGGATTTGTTGTTTCTTGTGTGCATTTGATTTTTCGGTTTGGTTTTGTATTATTCGATTTTGATTTTTTAGTTTTTAATTTTGTAAAAGTGCAATTCAATCCGAGCCAAAATAAATTTAGTTTGGTTCGATTTTTCTCTTTTCGGTTTGATTTTTTTCGGTTCGGCTATCCGGTTATGTTAATAATTAATAACATAATCAAAGTTATATTTGCATGTTGAAAAAAAATTAAATACAACGAGAAGTAATAATATTGAATCAATTAAATACATTATCTACGTCACAAATAAAATATTAAAACACAATACTTAAAAGTATATCAATAGATGTCCAAACATAAAATATAAACTAAATCATAATTGCCTTTTTTTAGTAGGGTACTAGAGTTATATATATAACATATAAAATAATTCAATTTTTTCAATTTTTCAATTTTTAAATTCGAAACCAAACCAAAAAAATAAATTCTTAATCCAACACCAAACCAAAAAAAACAATCCAAATTAAAATTCAGTTTGATTTGATTTGATTTTTCGGTTTAATCCAAATAATACATGTCCCTACTTCATAGTCGTTATAACAATCACTCGAACTCGTCACCTTAAACGTGTTATAAGTACATTTATATGATTATAAAAGTTTCTTATTAAGTGTAAAGTTAGTACTGGTTTCCAAATTTAAATGTATTATTCTTTTACAATAGATTAAAAAAAAGTGTCACGTAAGAGTAGAATTGAAATAAATAAGTATTTTTTTTCTTGATTTGCAAAAATAAAAATTAATAAATACTAAATTAGTAAAAAGGGAATAAGAATTACTTAATTAATTAGCTAAAAATGTAACTATGACTTTATAAAAGAGATTCTCTGTCTTATTCCCTAAAATTTCTCAACAAATAAAAGTAGAAATATTCTCTTAGAAACTCTCATATCCATTCTTGAGGTTAAGTAGACTCTAGCTAGTATCATCTTTTAATGATTGGATTATTTATTCATAAGTACATGTGGTCTGACTGTTAAACAAAAGTACTTTTGCTTCTAAAAAAAGAAACTTTAGCTTAATCAACAAATTAAATTAATGAAATTATTGGTGCACATACTATTCTTTTAAAACGAAGAGAAAATTTACTATTGATATTGAATTATATATGAAATAATTAAGCTTTGGCACAACTAGCTATATAACTATAAGAATTGCCTTCATGTGATTAGATTATCACAGGTTGAAGCAATGAAAACGATTTTTGTTCTTGTAAAAATATAAAATGACACTGTAAATAGATCAATAAGGTCTAATCCTTCTTCGAGCCTATATAAAGTGGGATTTTTTATGGGTGAAAATCGTTTTCATCTACCAACTTTGCTTTAAAAATCAAACTCTCCCTCAACTTTTCCTGCATTGGAATATATTTAAAAAGTTATTATTACAAGTTATTTTCACTTTTATAAATAAATATTAGAGTTTGATTATTATTAATAAAATTAAAAAAAATTATGCTAATTTACTTCATTATAAAATATCATTATCTTATATACTTAATTAGTATTTTTTTTACTTTTTTTGACCAAACGATAATGCTAACTTTTTTTATAAAAAAATCGTTACATTGATTAAGAAAATAAAAATATGATGATTTTAAAGAAATAAAAAAGAAAAAGAAAAATGTTGATAATGTTATCTATTTTTCAAAGTTGGAGGGTGAAAATGTGCACCGTACCGTCGTCCTAATAACATGCTCTAATTTTTAATACAAAAGATTCATCTTCGATATCGATGAACACCAATCAGCGGATCCTAGGAGGTATTTTAATTTACCCCCAAATTACTGCCAAATAATTGCACTTGTTTTAACAATTTTCAAGACAAATTTAACTTATCTTGTGTCAATCTTTTTATGAGAATATAAAAGGATTAATAATATATGCTTTTATTTATTCTCCACTGAATAACATGACTTTTCACATGACAAACATACAAACTGGAAAGAGATTGATTCTTCTCTCCTTTATAATGCTGGTATATATGGATAAAGAAAGAACAAAAGAAAAAAGATGGAACTACAAAGGTATAAAATAAAATATTGATAAAAGCACATTTAAATTCTTTTTAAAAATATTGTAGGAGTAAAGTAGTGACAAACAAGTGGGAAGAATTTGATAAATATATGTACTTCCCAATATCCAAACTTGTTTTACTTCCCTTTAGTGTTTCTTTGGAAAATCCTATTAAGGAAATGGACATTCAGCCAAATTTAATTTCAAAAATTAGTTTATGTGATACAAATTGCTTAAAAGCATATCAGAGGAAGAAAAAAAACAGCATATCGATCGATCAATATGAAATATCACTACTAAAAAGTCACTATTTTTCCACTGAAATTTCCAATAGAAAAATCACTATAGTAATGTTTTCCAATTGAAAAATCATTACTAAAAATCACTATTTTCTCACTGAAATAGCTATTCTCATAGATATTTTGATTGAGTGAATGGGAAAAGTAAAAATAATAATGTTTTCATATGAAAAAGTAGAAAGTTTCTCAAGAATTTATTTTCCACCATGCATTTTTTCAGTGAGCTAGTTCAATGAGAAATAAGTGAGACAATCATATTATATAGCATAAATTTCTCACTGATTTGCAATGGAAAAAATCTTTATTTTTAGTAATGTATTCTAACACCTCTCGCCCCCAATATGTAGAGATGAGTGAATATATGGAGCGTAAGACATATAACATTTATCAAAGCTTAACATCGGGTAAACAAAAAATGGAGATGAGGTTGGGCCTCCAGCTCTAATGTCAAGGTAAGAAAATAGACCCATATATAACCTTAGACAACTCAAAAAGTTACCTCATGTGGTAAGAATTATCCAAAAATAACCTATTCTGATCTTAACCAATGTGAGACATTCTTAATGAATTCTAAGCTCCCACAACTAAAATAATGTACTATTTCTATTGGGTGAATTCATGAGGTAAGTACTCTCGGCCAATGTGACATACTTGACACCTCTCGCATACTCAGAACTGGACACATAGACATTATAAAATTAAATGGTGCAAAATGTATGTATTTTTGTTTAACTCGACCCTAAAATTAAAGCTAACTCATGAAATGAAAATTAATTCAAAATTATGCAAAGAAAATAACAACACATTCCCCCCAAACAACATGAGAGACTTAGCAATTGTACTTTTACTATAGATGACAAAGATATGCCACTTTCTTTTTATGAGTACTTCTAATTTGAGGTAAAGCATGAAAGGTTCTCATTGGATTATCCTTTTGGCTACATGAGAAGAATCAGAATAAAAGATAAAAAGAGAGGAAAAAAAAGTTCTCATATAAACAAAAGCTAAAACTTTAATTTGAGAAATTGGAATAAACCTTTTAGTAAGATGCTTTGATTCTTTTCCTCTCTTTGTGGGGGTACACGAGAGGCTCTTGTTTAAAGTTTTGTCATCAATTAACACTATACTTGTGATTGTGTTTTCTTGAAAGGACAGATATCTATCTTTCACATGTATATATGACTCACCCCACAAGGTTCTTTCCAAAGAGGCCCATTCCCATTAACTTCAAGTCAATATGTGTTTCTTTTTTTTTTCACCACTAGGGCTCGACTAAATTCGGATTCGCGCTAGAAAATTTTACACGAGGGGGTAAAAACGCTTCCTAATAAAGACGACTCTGATCTGTATTCAGAAAACTCAAACTCGAGACTTCTAGTTAAAGATGAAGAAGTACTTACCACTCCATCACAATTCTCGTTCGTAATTTGTATCCCACGTTTACACGAGAAGGGTTTCTTTGTCGTCTCCCTAGACTTCTCTAGAAATAGTCACACTTAGTGGATGTACACAAACAATTGCAAGTTCTATGTTTGAGAACTTAGATACATTTCAGACATTTATTCCCTTAAACCAGTGGTGTACACGTAATTTTATGTCATAGGTGTTGGCATAGCATCACAATTCATTAACACATAATATATAAATGTGCCGTTTTAATTTGGTCTCAGCTAACATTTATTTTCTCTAATTTTGGGTGTGGACAAGTAGACACTTAAATTCGTATAAAGTTGAACAGGTATACACATGCGTTCTATGACATATACAAATCAGTTCGAGTGTATGTGTATCGCACGTGAATTGTCATGTAGGAAGCCACGTAAGATACGTGTGTCTACTTGTTCAACTTTATATAAGTTCAAGTACCTACTTGTCCATACCCAAAATTGAAGAACATAAATATAAACTGAGAATAAATTAAAAGGCAAATTTATGTATTATTAAGTCGATTTAGGTCTAGAAATAGGTTTGCCTAAAGGTTTACTCCGTTCCTCAATTTTATTTTGTATTATTTTCAAACAATGTCGGCATATTATACAGACGCAGATTGCATTATTATAAAGAGGAAAATCTAGAATTTATATTTTATTTTAGTTAATATTTTTTTTTAAAAGTGTGAAAAATAAAATATGATAAGTAAAATAAATCGGGAGAAGCAGGAGATTAACATGACTAGCACAAGAATATTGACACACTTTTTAAGCCGTCAAGAATTGAAGTACTTTTTGTTTTTTTTAAAAGAAGAATAAGAATCAAGTTCGTTTAGATGTGTGGAAATATTTGGGAAAACGTCACTTGAATTTCAACCATTAAAGTTAAAATGATCAACAATTCATAGCCCAACAATTAAAAGTTAAAACAGTCAAGTTCCTAAAATCCCCAAAATACATTCTTTATAAAATTTGCATACTTTTTTTTTAATTGTTTGTCTTTTCTTTATTACTCTTTTTCAAAGCATGTGGTAATTGATTATTATATCTCCAATCTGAAAGTAACAAGTGGAATATCTCAAAAAGGGGTCCTTTAATATTTTAAGTACCACAAAATGACATAATAGTCAGTAGATTTTGGGTTTTTTAAAAAGGAAAAGGATAATAAATTATAATATAAGTTGTCTAATTAAAGTGAAGTTAAAAACATGTCCAATTGAATGAGTTGATGACATTGATGTGTGTTTTTAATTAAGTTACAATTGTCAAAGTTTCTAATTACTACTTACAATTAGCAGACATTATTAGGCAAGAAGAGTTTGGCTATCCATCTCTATCATTACGTTGTCATAAGTACAATAATTTAGCAAAGAATATTCTATAGGATGATGTGTAGAGTGTAGACCCCTCCAACATTTGTAGCAAAACACAATTCTATTTCTATGATTTATTAAAGTACACATCCTCTATATCCCAATTTGAAATTGCTTACTTCATTTATTGGGGTTGCCCAAATTTAGAAAACATACCACTAGAAATTAAGATTTTTCCCGTAATGGACCAGTAAAAAGTTTGCGTTATAAAACATAATTTTTTTATTCATTTTTTATCGAACCAACTCACCAAAGAAATGTATGGTGGAAAACAATTTTTCACTGAAATAGAACAAAACTTTCTAATTTTTTCATATGAAAATATTACTATTTTTTTTCCCACCGATTCAATTAAAATATTTGTGAAAATAATCATTGAATATTTTTTAGTAAAAAATTTTAATGAAAAAATAGTGATTTTTTAGCAGTGAACATTTATTATATTTATCCAAATTCACTCATATTATTGCGATTAACGGAGACTAGAGTGTTAAGTAAGTGAGATGTTTAAAAGAGAAATTAATTTTTTTTAATATTCCTTATGAATAAGATAACTAAATATTTTCTTTTTTATTATTAGAGGGTGTACAAAATTTTAAAAGAAAGATAATATAGATTGAATATATAGTGTTATTGAACCATATATTTTTTTGTTTAAAACAAAATAAATAATAAAATGCTTCAGAAGCAAAATTTCCTCAATTTTTGACTTTCCCACATTTAAATATCATGAAGTACATATCACTTTAATATTGGTACCAAACTGGAATTAATAGAATTAAATTGAGATGGAAAGAATAATCAAAGCATGGGATTTCTCACAACATGGCTTCACGATGGCCATATCAATCTTCTTGATTCTTAGAAGACCACGAACTTAGTTTAAATAAATAATTCCTCTGTTGTTTTACGACTTATTAATATCAGTACACATAATTAAAGAATATTATATTTTTAAGTAGTTAATTTATCTATATATTAAACATTTAAAAAGATGCACAAAATGTGTTTCAAAATTTTAAGTTCAAAGTATCTAAATAAAAACACTTTTAACATATGTTCAAGTGAAACATGATATAGTTCGAGTAAGGGATATTGATGTATTCTGCTCATCTTAAAATTAATTGCTAGTTAAACATAATCGCTTGGTACAAATAAATATTGGCATATAATACATAAATTTATGTGCTTTTTAATTTGGTCTTAACTGACATCTGTGTCTTTCAATTTTGAATGTGTACAAGTAGACACTTAAACTTGTATAAAATTGAACAAGTTAGATACACACGTTTTATGTGACATAATACACGTAGAACACAAGTGTATATTTACTCAACTTTATACAAGTTTAAGTGTCTACTTATTCACAAAATTACTTTTCGGTTATTTCAAAAGCTGAAACAATATTTCTATATTTGGTTGAAACTTTTTTCTTTGGAAAGATTGAAAAAGATTTTCAAAGAAAAGATTTCCATATAAAGTATGAATGAGTATGGATTTGGCTCCTCTTTATTTCTCTTTTCTCCATTTTCTCAAGTTTTTATTTTGATAGAGTACACATGTCATAGTTTAAAATTACCGGTTGAGATTCAATTAATTAAAGTAAAGTCCTAACCATGATTAAAATAATTAATTAATTATTTTTATATATTTATTCCTAAAATATTTTTACAATCTCATAATTTTAAATCTATATTAATATATCTTAGCCTTATATCTCTCCAAAATATATTAAATGAATTTCTTACTTGCTAGGAGTAAATCTTTGACATGCATAAAATATTTTTACTTCGTTTCTTTTATTTTATTTTATTTTATAATATAGGTTAAAGGTTTTATTATTCTATTTGAGTATCCAAAAGAACTCGTGTCTATATCAAAATAGGTTCACTTTTAAGGAAAATAACGGAGAATTCAAAGTTAGAGTGCTTAATTTATTTGTTCTCCTAAAATTAAATATATAAGGCCATACTTTTTAAATTTTATTTGATAAGTATTATTTTTATAATTTTTTTAAAATTTTTATTATCATTGGAGTTTACTTATTATTTTTTATTTTTGAATAATAATGTGAGCATATAAGTGAGGGATGATAAGAGTAGCAAAAAATTAAAATAAAAAATTGATGCACGCAGGCAAGAAAAAAAAGTTCTTAATATATTTAGGAGAGATATAAGGGTAAGATATACTAATATAGATTTAGAATTGTGGGATTATAAGAATATTTTAGGAATAAATATATAAAAGTAATTAATTATTTTAATTATAATTAAAACTTTACTTAAATTAATTAAATTTATCCTCTATCCAAACAAGAACTTGGGGGAAATGGAGAGTAGCCAAATTCAATGAATATGTAACGCATGCTTGAAGATTCTTAGGACCTGGCTTCACGATGACCATCCATTTTCTTCATTCTAAGTAGGCGGTTGACAATACATTTTAAATATACATTTTATTTTATTTGAAATTTATAGAGTTATAATTGAAAATAGATTTATGTTTGATTATACTTTTTACAAAGAATAGTTAAAATAGTGTTCGCGCTTAAAAGTTAAATGTATTCAAATATAATTTTGAAAGTAAAAATTGAGTTGAAAAAAAAGCTTATATTCCATCCATTTACTTTTATTTGTTCACTATTTTAAAAATAAATAATTATTTTTCTTATTTTTACCCTCAACATTAATTACTTATTCACTAAACTATTTTCTAAGACCTAAGACTACACTTCAATAAATATGGTTATTATAGTAAAATACTCATATTACAATTATTTTTTCTTGAAGAAAAGTTCAAAGTGGATAAGTAAAAGCGAACGAACAGAGTATGCTACTTCAAGTTAGGTTTAATTTTTTTTATATCAAACACCAATATTTAAATAAAATAAAAAGATATTTTAAAAATAAAAAAACAATTTTTTTATATCCAAACGGACCTTAAGAAAATAAATACTAATTGAAGAGAAATTGGTTAATTTGATGTTCTAGATGGGTTGATTATTCTAGACATATTACATCAAATTGGGATAGAGTGGGCGGTTGAAGATAGCTTAAAACTAACGGTGTGATGGGTGACGGACGACTAATATCACAGTTTTATTTGGAATTAGTGTACTTATCCGTGCTTCGCGCGATTATGAAAAATAATAATATCATACCTAATTTTTAGAAAAAAAAAAAAAGTAATGAAAAGAAAATATATGATAATTTAAAGATCTGAGATGTAACCCACTTTTTTCCCCTCCCAAGGCACTTATCTTAGTACTTCCTCCGTCCATTTTTACTTTTCCATTACTGATTTTGGACACTTCTTAAGAAATTATAAATAGAAGGATAAATTAGTAATTAAGTGTAAAATTATCTCTTGATTTCATAAACTGGACAAGTATTGTTGAACATCTATTTTTAGTACAGTGGACAAGTAAAGATGGACGGAGGGAGTATTTTATTTATTCATATGAATGGTGGCACTAGTTTCTCAAGGGTCATATTTTTCTCATTTCAGAGAAATGTAAACTGAAAGAATAAAAGAAATAAAAAGTGAAACTGAAAAAGAAAAGTAAAAAAATAAACACATAATCAATTAAATGTATCCCACTATTTATGGGATCAAATTCCAATTATTAATATGAATTACTATGGTGGGATGGTTGAGATTCCCCTATATATCTTTGAGCAAAGTCTTAACTTTGAGCCTTTCATATGAAAAAAATCATGTTGGAAGGATCGCCTACAAGTACAAATTTAAATTTAATTGGGCTCCAATATAAATATCGAACATTAAGTGAAAAACAGAAAAAATTCCAAAACCACTTATGCCAATCTTAGCTTTAAGATTCAATCCAATATTCAATAAATCCAAAGTGATCAATCATTATTTGAAATGGCAAAAGCGTGTATATGAGTATATATTACTACTAATATTTATTGATTTGCTATAAGTGTGAAACCATTTTTATTTACACTTGATGAATTAATGAGATGTAATGGGATAAGTGTATGATAGAGATTTAAAGGGAAAGGAACATGGAAAATTGGGGATATAAAAGTAAAAAAAATTAACTGAGCAATTAACTCAACATTAACTGGATAAAAGTCAAAACCCAAAAAAATAAATATGACATATTAATAGAGATCATAACTTTGAAATGCAAGAAAAAGGTCCGAAGTGCTTGCAAAAGGAAAAAAAATGATAACATTAAAGAAATGAAATACAAAAATCTTTTAGGAAAAGTATAATAGTAATAATGAGGAAACTAATAAGTAAAGTAAGATATTACTACTAATAATGAAGAAATAAATAAATAAATAAGACATCTTGAATAATTGCTATTTTGAAAGAAAAAAAAAATAAGAAAAAAGATGCAAAAATTGAGAAAAACAATAAATGTATATGCTGGCCAAGGAGACGCATCACATCACCTACACTATATCTAGCTTTATTATATATAGAGATTACAATTTAAAAGGTAATTAGGACTCACAACCTCTTTTATATACCTGATGATAAAAGTTAATCATATAGGCATAATATGTATACAGTGCTCATTCCTTTTAAATATTCAAACATTTTTAATGATGATGTTGGTCTTGACAAAAATATATTTTATTTATCAATAAGAAAACATAATAATATCAAATATTTTAGAGTGATTCTTCAAGGTTACGTTATAGGTAGATTTTAAGAGCTTCAGTCGCCAACTTTCCGTGAGCAATATTCATCATCCAAAAAGTGAAACCTACACAAGAGAGTCGTTTAAGTTATAAGACAACTGACTAAAAAATTTCAGAAAAACTTTATTTAGTCATTCAAAAGAACCATAAAAAAGGTAAGCGCAAAGAATCTATCTATCTATCTATATATATATATATATATATATATATATATATATATATATATATATATATATATATATAAAGGAGGGATATAGAGATGCTGATGTGGCATGCCTCTAAAGTCAGCTTTCATATTTATCTTTTATCTGAGTTTTTTGGCCTTTTATTCATTTTAATTCCTTTATTTTAATTTCACCCATTAATTTTCCTCAATAAAATACATAAATTACCTTTTACATTTATCAGACACACGTTATAGCAAAAGCAGTAAATGCGCCGTTTCAAATAAACCCTGGTCTTTCCCTTTTCCTTTCACCACTGGGCACTGACTATTAACTCTTCTTCTAAACACATTCTATAATTAAATTAACTCTCCACAATCGCTTCAACTTTCAGGGGTAAAACAAAAATTAGTTAACAGAGGAGAAAAATTCAACCCATCAGATGCACTATTTCAAATCAAAAACTTAAAATTTTCAATTATAATGGACGCACAGGGTAAGAAGAAATCAGTAAAGGAAAAGAAATTTACATTCTTGCTTGGTGCTTGATTTTATGTGTATTTGTATTATACTTTTGTATTCTACTGTTTTCCTCTTCAATATTTTCAGCATTTCTCAATTTTCATATTCTATTTTCCCTTCGTCACTAGCCACTCTGTCAAAAAATATCTCAAACAAATTTTGGTGTCAGAATCAACATATAAAGGCATGCCATTTTTTTTTGTCTTTATTCTTTTCTTGCGTTTATTATTATAAATGTTTTATATTTTTTTTATGTTTCAGACCCTAGGTACTACAATTTTCTTGCTTGCAATTTTGCCTTTAGGTGAATCGTCTCCATGTCCTATTTGTTAGGTATATCCTTGTGCCTTCTTGATTTTTCAGTTGTTTACTTGCATACTTGATTTGATTATTTTGCTTATTTCTCTCCGATCATGTAAACTAAATACTAATTGTTATACTTTTTTATTTTTATCTTCTTTAACAGTTCATTGTTGTGAATTATTGTATATAAAAGAAAAGTACTTCAGTAAAGTTTTGGTTAGTGGGCATTTTCAGGACATGATAATGCAAAAAACACTCCTTTTTCGTTAACAAATCGTTCTTTTGACAAATTGAAGAGAGAAAAGAGCTTAATCTTGTGTTTTTTTATTTGTTTATCTGAAAAAAGAGGTATTGTTGCCTTTTTCTGTTTTCTATTTGAGAAATCTATATATATAAAAACATGAACTCGATGATGTGGCACCTCCTTGGAGAATGTCTGCTTCATTTTTTTTCTTTGCTCAACATTTGAGTAATACGTGCTACTTATTTTTTTTCCTTCAGAATTGAAGACTTAATTTAGAATCCCACCTAATTATGTAACGTGTTAATACCGTATACATGGAGATGAGCATATATGGAAGGAGCAATTACTAGAGGCAGTGGAACAAGAACGAATTTTAGACTTGGTTGCTTGAACAAGTGATGCTAGCATGTTACATTTGCTTTCTTTATTTTTTTCTGATAGAGTCAATTGTGAAGATCAATTTGTCTCATCAAGAGTCTCGAGTCGGGGATCTATCTGAAACAACCTTTTTACTTCACTTCTGAGGTAAAGGTATGGTCTGCGTATATTCTATCATCTCCTGATTTCACCGTGTGGAAATACACTGGGTATGTTGTTGTTGTTGTTAATTTGTTCCATCAAGGCCTGAAGAGAAATCTTTTAAATTCATTTCAGTTATCAGCAACATGACACAAGAAACACACAAGACCTGACACCTCAACAGCCTGCTTTCGATTTCAGATGCCTATAGCACAAGCATCTAACCAAATGGAGTACATGTGCTTTCCAGGAATATCATATCATCAACTTTTACTTAATGTGCATATGTAATTGTGTTTGGTTCTGAGCTTTTTTAATATTTTGATAAGATTTTTTCTGAATTGGATATGTTGATTGCGAATCTTTCCTCTTACATTTAGTAAAAATTTATTGAGGAGTGTCAAAATATAAAAAATAGGCACACCTTAAAAAAATAAGGGGAGTCAACATATAGTATTTATACATTAAGCTAAAATTTTGACCTAGCTAAATAGTGTAATTTTTCGATGACCCTCAACATAAGGTGGCTTCGCCACTCCTGGCTTACCTTATCAATGTCTTATTAATCTTGGTGTCAAACGTCCTGCACTTAATCTTGAAGTTTAAAACATCTTTTGATGTTTTATTTGCTATTTCGAATATGAATTACACTGAGTATGTTGTTATTTTAAATATGGATATATAGCATACTAATTGCAATCTTACATTACTTCTGCTATGTCATAATGCAAGTATGATTCTTGTGCAGGTCTAGATGTACATTCAAGAAAAAACCCTCCAACTCACTTAGAAAATGTTGTCAATGTAATACACCAGCAAAATGGATAATAAACCTGCAGAAAAAATTACACTATTATAAAGGGTTTACAAGAAGTTGTCAAGAAATGAAGAAGTCTTGCAAATGTTATTGAAAGAAGATCTCATGTATTACCATTGAAACATACTCAATTAGTTCTAAAGTGAGGCAGGGATGACAGAAAAGCTTATATGTATCAGGTACTCCCAAGCAAAGTCTGTCATTACTTTTTGATAAGTGAATGCCTAATTCTTTAGTTAACACTTCCAATAGAATATGCAGTTTTCATAATTTTAATTTACAGTAAACATTGAACTTATTGGACAAGAGGAACATTGTTTATATTGCTCTTATATTCGCTGCAAGTGAATTTTAGCTCCAATATGATCACTTATGTTGGAAAGAAGTTCAGCAATCATACCTTCTAACAAAAATACTCTAAAGCACTCAGATGTCATCTATTGCTACACATGATGCTTTTGTGTTTACTTCTTTTGTTGATCTTGGTACTGTGTATGTTTAAAGATGTCTTTTATGATCGCGCGAAGTGTGGGTAGGTTAACTAGTTCTAATTAAAAAGAAACATATAGAAAAGTTGTGATTAATGTGTGTGAGATAGATTTAATTCGTAGAACACTTGATTTTTAGATGAAGTTTTCTTTAAAAGTTCTTTATTTTGTTTATCAAAAATTTCGCATTTCGAGGTAATAATAACTGAGCAGATGCATTTTTGAGTGGTAATAACTTAGTAATTGTAATAAATCGCCCATACATCTAAAACCTACGTACAAAGAAGAGCAGTATTGTTAATTTTAATAAATCTTGTCATGATGAAATCAGAAAAAAATGCAGAATAATATAACAAATAGAATAAAGAGTCATACCGTAAAATTCTTCTGAATTTTTGCATGTTCAAAGGCAGTACATATCAAAAAAATACACAATAATTATAAAGGAAAAATAAGATGAAGGATAAGTTTACAAATGTGAAAAGGAAGAAGGGTTGCTATTTAAGCTACAGATGTGAATTAGCAACCGTTTCCTTAAGTGAAATTCGAAGAAATTATTTATTATGATTCACACTAATTGCATCATTAAGCTACCGTTACACTCTTCCTTTTGGAATGAAGAATTAAATAAATATTTAATAGGAGACGAATTTGAAGAATGGTAATAAATATTAATTATAAAGAAAGAGATTTTAACTTTTATTTTGAAGTTTTTAGGACAGAAAATGAGGAAAAAATTTAAAATTATAAGAAAAAAGATAAATAGTAATGCTGGCCAATGAGACATGCCACATCACCATCTCTAAAACCTTCTTTTATATATGTATATATAGATTGGTCTTAGGATGTTAGTACATATGACGCAGACACATTTTTTGGTTTCTCTCATATTTGTATTGAGATTCGATTAAATCTGAATTTGCACTGAAAAGTCTCACATTAGAAGAGTAAAGTGTTCCCTAACAAAGCTTACTCCATATTCGGGGGGACTCGAACCCAAAACTTTTGATTAAGAATAAATGAGCACTTACTACTCCACTACAACCTTTGTTGGTGACACAAATACATTTGGTGCGCCATGAAAGTGAGGTGGAACTATATTTTGTTTACGATTTGATAAAATTCAGTAATTTTAATCAAAATTTATATAATATCCCAATATTAATTTTTATTTAATATATACATATAATTTAATCAGAGCCCACTAAATTACTTTTTATAAAATTTAAAATTCATAAACTCAGAATTTAAATTTTATCTCGATATAAAAGTAATTGCCTAGGTTTTTATTTTATAAAACATGAAAAAAGAAGATGGCTTGTGAGCTAGGGAAAAAAAAGTTAGGTTGGCACATGAAGGAGAGACAAAAAGTGATGGTGTTTACGATTAAATTATAAGTTGGCTTTTAAATTAAAGTTCTATTTTAGGCTACATTATTCTGCTTTCTTCCTAGTTTTCACTAAACTATCAGGTGGGGTCAATATTATTTGAATACGTGGCATAGCGATTGAAAGCGTATTCTCCCATCATTAAGTAGGCGTTTGACCATAAATATTATTCACAATATTTTGAAATACATTTTCACTTTATTTCAGAATATTTGTTTGGCCATGAAAATCAAAAATATATTTTGGAATGTTATGAAATATTAAACTAAGAACAAGAAGAATAAGGTAGAGAAGAGAGAGGTTCTTATTTCTCTTGAGGGTTTCCTCTTAGGGATTTCAGGATGATTTACAATGAAGGAAAACTCCTTTATTTATAGGGGATAACTGACTTGGTCCCAAAGTTAGGCTTCCTAATTTTTCTCCAAAGAAACCTAAATATAGATATTCACTATAATAATAATACTTTATAACACTCCCCCTTGAATGTCTACATGATGGATAATGTGCCTCGTTAAAACTTACTAGAAAAAAATCAGTGGAAAAAAATTCTAGTGAAGGAAAAAGAGTACACATATCTCATAATACGCATTTTGGCTGCCTCATTAAAAACCTTACAAGGAAAACCCAGTGGGACAAAACCTTGTGAGGGAAAAAGAGTACAACGCGTATTAACTCCCCCTGATGAAAACATTAATCCAAAGACTTGAATCTTCGCATCCCAATCTTGTGCACCATCTTCTCAAAAGTTGTAGTTGATTGAGATTTGGTGAATAAATCTTTCATACTCAAATAAATCTGTTGAATATTGATATCACCATTCTTTTGGAGATGTGTGAAGAAAAGCTTTGGTGAAATGTGATTCGTTGTATCTTCTTTTATGAATCCTCCTTTCAACTATGTTATGAATGCTTCTCAACTTGTTTCATGAACAATTGTTATCTCAACATGATTTGATGAAGTATCTACAATAGACTGTTTTGTAGATTGCCAAGATATGAGAGTACTTCACAACATATGAACACATATAATTTATTTGCGATCAAACTTTATGTATATCCTATAAATACCCTGCATTTTATAAGCAACAAAATCTTGACAATATTTGTTAGGATAAACACATTCATATCAGAACTTGCAATTGATGATCTTAGAAGTGAAACTATATCATACTCATAGTTATAGCAAGATATATAAATGCAACAATTGTACAAGATATGGTACTTCATGACCAATCCAATTTTGCATGTTTCTCATTTCAACTTCTTTAAGCAGATAATCTATTGCTTTTGGAAACTCTTCAAGAGTTTCAATTCAAGTCATCAACTTTCATAATAGTATGAAAGATTAAGGGTAAACAACGTTATTTTATACCCACGTCATTAAGGTGATTCTCGTACATCAACCTTGACTGTTTTAATCCATACAAGGATTATAAACAAGTTTTTCAAAAACTCGTATATGCTTCAGGCATTTTGAATCCTTTAATGATTTTCATATCAATTTAGTCAAGTGACACAATAACATCTTCTAGTGTCTAGATTGCAAGTCAAATACGCTTTATGCTTACCAAGATGCATCCTTCCATGTCACTTTATAAATATTTCTACGTCAACATGCTTAAATAAACGTAAAATTCAGATCCTCATAATCTTTTACAATATTGCGTTATATTGTATCAAAAATATCGTCGACAAGATATCTTTTGTATCGGTTCACAATGCGACATAACTTAGTGAGATCTCATCACTTCATTATTTTCTTAGGTACCTAAACCTCTCATGAGGTTTCATGAAGTGTTATGTCATAGGCTCTTCAAGAGAATATTGCCTCACATTATGATCATTCGATCATGTTATGCCTGCTTCTGGCCGAGTGGAAGAAGCTTGAGTTTTCATGTACAAGGTCGTCAGTTCAAGCCTCTATGAGTAATTTTCGCATATATGACTCTTCTCTGTTTTAATTTGTTTATTTTATATTAAAATATTATAAATCACAATAATTAACAACTAATAATATATTTAAAAATTACATTAAAAATATTATAAGTCACAATAAAAAAAATTACATTAAAAATATTATAAATCACAATAATTAACAACTTCAAATATTCCTATATGAATTTCATTGATTTAAAAAAATAATGTATGCATATCTAAAAATTTCATTAATCTTAAAAAAAATAAAATATGCGTATCTAAATTAGATATATCTTACAATTTTAAAGTATTAATATTGGCCCAACTGTATCTAGTATATTATAAGTGGAGATAACCAGGCACCTCATGAGGGTAATTAAGGTAATTTTAAAAAGTTATTCTTAGTATTATTGTACATTGTGAAATGAAAAATGTATTGTTGCATGAATTGACCCTAAAACCCATGTGCCTTTTTGTTTTATTCCAAATGTGTCCTACTTGCTAGCTTTAGGTTCTTGTGTTCGGCTACTTTTTGCCCTTCATTTTGTAATATATTACAGTACTTACCTATAGATATTTCAGTAAATATTGCCAAAGTGTAGGTCATTAAAATGCCTTTAAAAGGTAGTGATGCAAAGGACAGGTTGCTGCGGTTGGTATGGGACCCACACAACCTGTGCCTTTTCCTTATCGGTGACTATGGTGTTGGAAACTTGGAATATACATAAATCATTAGGATTTTATTGTAGTACATCTTAATCATTTAAATTTATTCCAATTTATTAAATAATTATTAAAAAACATATTTAAATATTAAAATTTAAATGATTAAGATTTAATTTAGTTATTAATTGATCAATAACTTTGTAGTTACATCCAAAAGTTCAAAAAATATATTCAAAAACTCCTCAATTTTGGAAATTTCTCAAAAAAATGATTACATGTGATATTTTGAATTAAAAAAGAAAAAAATATTTTAAATTTTATTTAATAAACTAATAAAAATAATATTCTCACAAAAATACTTAGTGGGTGTTTGGCCATGAAAATTTAATTTTTTTTCTTTATTTGAAATTTTTAGAGTTGAAGTTGTGTTTGGCCATAGAAAGACTTTTTAAAAATTAAAGTGTTTAATATAATTACAAAGAGAAAAAGTAAGATGGAAAAAAGTGAAAACAAATATTTAGGTGTTTTCACTTTTTCAAATACAACTTCAAGTTGTATTTGAAATACTTATGGCCAAACAACATTTTTTGAATAAAGTGAAATAATTTTTTAAAATAGTAAAAATTCTTATGGCCAAACGAGGGCTTAATTTACACCCAAGTTGGAAAAAAAATTCGTAGATGTTGAAAAAAAAATAAAAAATTGGAAGCATAAAATGAGTTATTGGGCCCGTGCTAAGCACGAACGCTTTTCCACCAGTAGATATGATATGTGTTATTCTTTTATTTTCTCTTTTCTTAAACTAAACACATTCCACGTCTCTTTGTAACATTACTAAAAAATTATTAGTTTTCCATAAAGAAATATTGAATGACTATTTTTATAGATATTTTGATTGTGTTAAAATTTACTCTAGTTACTGTAATAATTTTTAGTATAATAAGTTTTCTAGTTTTAGGATTAATTTAAACTTTAAATTTCTGTTTGTTTGTTTAGTTGTTGAGATATTTTAGGTAGTTTGAGTTTTAAAATTATGTTGATTTCTTATTGTAATTTGGCTATTTAAAATCCTTGCTTAAGAAAAACATTGAAAGACATTTTCAACTTTTTATTTGCTGTCCCATTTTTTTAAAAAAAAACCAATAGATTAAATCAGTGAGAAAAGAAAAAATATTCAGTGACTATTCCCAGTATTTCAATGAGAATTTATTTTTCACTTTATATTTTCTCAATAAGCTGGTTCAGTGGAAATAAGATGAAAAAAACATATTTTATAACACAAATTTTTCATTGATTCGTGATAAAACAAACTTCTATTTTTTTCAATAGTGTCAACGGTCAAGTTATTTTTGTGGTCGATTTTCATGTTATGTTAATATTATATTATTCTTTATAATAATATTTTATTATATATAACAATTAAAAAAAATCATTATAAAAAGGTTTGACGGTATACAAAATGTTTTCTTTTTAGGGGGGATATTTGAGCAAGATGCACTTTCAAATTATGGTGGCCATAACTTGAATGACCATATTCTTAGGACATGATCACACATAATGTGGCCCCAAAATTGCAATACCATATATTGAATCCAACAAATATTGTCCATCCCTTTAGTGGAATCATATTTATATCATATTCATACTATTTCCCACCGGCCACAACAAACTCAAAAAGAAAAATAAATTAATTTCCTAATAGGTTTGATAATATTTTAGGTCAAAGGATTTAAAAAGTGAAATGGCAAGTGTGAAGAATGGCGTCATGCTATTTTGGTTGAGGGACGAAACAACTCTATAAATAAATCAAATAAAGAATGAGATATTTTGTTAAAAAAACTGTGGGTTTCCACATAAAATTTTGTATTACGCATCAAAAATATTGAATTTCGATTAACTCGGTACAAAAGCACTTGATTTGCCCTTAAATTTAATTACTGAACCTAATATTTATAACATAAAGCATAGATAAAATAAGCACATAAAAATTTACTAAAATTTCAACCAATATCACTACTAAAAAAATAATCAAAACCTACCCGCAGAGGTCGATTTTAAGAGAAACCCGACTTAAATTTTTTTTTTTTTTGCAAATTAACACCGACCTCGACCTCCCGATGGCAGTTTTTTGAAGAAAAAAAATCAACCTTGGGAAGTCGATTTTGCAGTTTTTTTTTTTTAAAAATGATTGATCTCATAAAATCAGTTTGCATTTTTCAGTTTTTGGCGCTGAAAAAATCGACCTCAGAAGATTGATTTTACTTTTTAGGAAACTTTTCAAGTAGTGTATTAAATTCTATATTCATAATCTTAAAAGTGGAATGATATTTATATCTATACTCTAACTTCTTTTAAAAAACTCGCACTATATTTCCCACCACAACAGACTGAAAAAGGGAAAGTACGTTAATTTCTTAATGAATTGGTTTGATATTTTTTTTAGGTCAAAGGATTTAAAAAGTGAATTGCAAGTGTGAAGGATGGCGTCATGAGATTCTAAATATTGAAATCAAATAAATTAAGAATGATGATACTAATTGAACCAAATCAAAGAGACAACGCAGCATGCACATTTTGACAATGATTGCTCCTTAATTAACATTATTTTACATGTTCAAACTCAGAGACGAATTTAGAACGGGTTCAATGAGTTATTCAACTGAACTCGTTACTTTATGTTTGAATCAAGGACGCATTTTGCATATATTTTATGAGATTTTGAACTTTGTAATCAAATGCTATGTTATAATTGCAAATTCGAATAATCATGTTCAAATTTTTAATTTGCTTCTGACTCAAACTAAATATATATACGCGAAAGTTTTTTTAAAATGTATACATACAATAAAAGTGGATTCATTTTCAATTCACTAGCTCTAAATTTTGAATTCACATTTAATTAAGGCATAATACATTAACGTGCTCTTTAACTTGGCCTCAGCTGACATCTATGCTTCTAACTTTGAGTGAGAACAAATATACATTTAAACTTGTATAAAATTAAATAGATAGACACTTAAATTTATCATAAAGATCACGTTTATGTATTATGCCTTTAATTAACGAGGGCATGATTTACTGGTAAGATCATGGCAAATGCTGACACTTTTAGTATTTAATACACTGCTTAGCTTCGAATCTGCCTACCTAATTACAATATTGTTTTCTCCAGATGCAAGAAAAGGCCACTCTCTCTTCAAATAATTTTGATTTCAATGATACCAAAAGCCACATAATAAGGACAAAGAGGCAGTATAGAGAATATATAGAGATTTTTTTTTCTTTGCTCTTATAATGAGTTGAAGTTAATTAATTATGACTAAACAAAAAAAAACAGAAAAGGACAAAAAATATATATAAAGAACTTTGGTTTGTCTTTTCTTGTGCTGAAATTTAGAGAAGCAACTGAGAAATTTCTTGAATGTGACACTTTGTGCAGAATGTAAAGCAAAGGTCAAAACATTGGTTTGCCCTTAACTTGTACGTGATTTTTTTTTGGGGATAATTTCAAAAATAGACTATTTAAAAAAAATAATTATATTTACATAGTTTATAAAAATAATTACACCCGCAATAGTTTATTTTTACATGATATACATCTGTATACATCTTTATATATATTTATACACGTTTATAAATAATAATACATCTTTATACATTTACTATACACAAATGTATAAATTTGTATAATAGTGTATAAGAGGTGTTTATACATACTTTAACATTGTTATACACATTATACATAATTATACAATATATACACACCTTTGAATTTCGATCATATACTTCATTCTTCAATTGCCGTTCAAGCTCAATACCCATCAAATGTTCATCCTTTTAACATGTTTGTATTCTACACACCTCCTCCAAAAATACTCACTTCCTCTCTGATTTAATTTTATCTCTTTGTTTCATGACTATTAGTACCTTAACGGATGTGCATTCATTCTTGGTTGCAGAATTGTGCAAGAACAAAAGAATTCACTTAACAACGATGGTTATTCGTTCCAACTTCAATTTGGTGTCTTAAACTTCAGTAGAATAAATAAGTAACAACAAACTCTACAGTATGTTAGAACTTAGAATATCCCCGATCGAAAATTCAAACTAGATGAGCTATGAGCTCGGCTAAGTAGACCCATTTCATTCAGATAAGAATCACATATGCGGCATATTGAATTTAAAATCAAGCTTTGAAGAAGCTTTAATGGTTAATGGAGGTTTTTCAATTCCGACCAACTCAAAATTTTCTCTAAACAGTACCAAAATTTACTTATGAGCTTTCCTCGATGTTTCGAGTCTTTTGATATATAAATCTCTCAAAACGATTTACGTTTGCGGTACGTCGAATTTTCAAATTGAGTTTTGAAGCTTTAATGGTGAACATGGAAGAAGAAGAAGAAAAAGAACGAAGGAAGAAGGAAAGCATCAAAGAAAGAAGGAAGAAGAAAAAGTCATTAATGGCTTGAATCATTCGTGCAAAATTAGAAGAAGAAAAATAAGTTGGATAGATCTCTATTCACCTGTAATGGTGATGGTCGGCACCATTATTGGTTTGAAAGTTGCCGAAAAAGTGGATCATATAATGTAAAAATTAATAGTTGGACCATTTAGTGTAATAATTTTATCCTAATACTCATACAGTGTAATTTTTTCTTTTTTTTGTACGGAGTACTTTATGACAATGAAAGAAAAAAATATATGAAAAATTCGAGTATTCAACAAATTTCATTGTCTAACCCGTACCTAACAACAATAACATACCATATATAATCTCATAAGTGAACCTGGAAAGGGTGGTGTATACGCAGTCTTATCCTATCTTGTAAAAATAAAGAGATTATTTTTGATAAATTCATTTTTTTTTAACTTTTTGCACGTCAACCTACTGATGAACAACATTAGACGTGTCTAAACTTAGTCCTAACATAAGATTGATGTTCATATGGTTGAAGTTTATACATATGTCATATGTACATGAACTTTATGCAAAAATGATTGAAGTCAAGAAAAAATGACTGAACAGGCTGAAATTCAACTATATGAAACTTTTAATACCGCATATCCAAAGTTATTTCAAAGTGAATAAACGTATAAAAATTCATAAACTTAGAACATAACTTAAGCAATGACAATTGACAAACAAACATATATAATTAATCACAACAAAGAGAAGACTGAATATTGTCTGTTGTACCAACTATTATGATTTGCCAATTAGGCAATAAAATAGATAAGTGAGTTATTCATCAGCCAAGGACAATCAAATCCCAATATAAGTACGTGTACATCCATTTCAATAATCTATATATAAAGTCGTACCCCCATCATACTAATCTTAGTTTGACAAGTAGTAAGTACTAAGTATTATTTATATAAATAAAGTGAAACATGAATAATTAAAAACAAAAGTATTTTAAGTTACTAGTTGACAAAATTGGTCAACTTTTGGAAAACGGCATGAATAAGGTGCTTTTCAAGTTTGTTTAAAAACTGACGTGGGTGGCATTATGGTTAGGGAATTAGAAATCAAGCAGCATTTTTTAATTATAACTTATGAGGCCAATTAATGAACAACTAAGGGTGAAATATCACTCTAAAGAAAAATGGAAAAAAAGAAAGAAAGAAAGATATATTTGTAAGTTGATTTTTGAAGGTCAAACTAACTAAACTACTTGCATGAGTATCAAATTCCGCCATTTATCACAAAAGATATATGGTACCAAATCATCCCCCCTTCCCTTATTTTTACACTTTGGCTACATTTGTGACATCGTATTTAGAAGTTGGTCACTATTTTAAAAGTTAAACTTGTGATCTGAATATTATTTTTGAATTTTAACCTAGATCGATTGGGTGATCATTTTTAAACTTAACTCTGTAGACTAATTTTGAGAAAGTTGACCACCTCTAACTAAATACAAGGCCACAAAGTGAGTATTTGTGTGAATCAGCCCATTGATTACAGGGTACACTGTGTGCTAAACTGACAATTCTCTATTGGGCTGAAAACTTTTATTCTTGGCCCATTTGGTTTGCTGGCATAATGGGTGTTGACAAAGGGATTCTTCGCATGTATACTGCATGTATATGTAATATATATATATATATATATATATATATATATATAATATGATGTATAACTATATATCAGATATGTATATATATCAATATACACTATTTATACAATACTTATACATTGCAGCAAGAAAAAATTATGGAAGGTGAGAAAGAAAGAAAGAAAGAAAAAGGTAGAGAAAAGAAGAAATATGCACTTTGGGTGCAATAACAAAGGCTGAATGACTATTTTTCGTAAATGTTTTTGGCCGAATGACCATTTTTTGTAGTAAAAAATAAATGAGCTATTTTTCGTGTAAGAAATTTAACTTAATGGACATTTTGTCTAATTTTCCCTAAGGCAAAATTTATTGTTTGGGCTAGGAGTGTCAATGGTATGGTTCGGGCGGTTATTTTATAAAATTTATACCATATCAATTTTTTGGTTATTTTATTTCATATAACCAAAATTAGATTTTTCAAAACCATCCCATCACCTCGATTTTTCTTTGGTATCGGTACGGTTCGGTTAATTTTCGATATTTTTTTCTTTAAAAAAATATAAAAGTTAGAACACTCTATCATGTATACTTGTATACTTGTGTATGCCTTTGGCAAAAACTCTTTAGGCATTTTTATTGTTTAAAAAGTGATAAGAAAACAAGAATATAATAAAAATTCATTCCATTATTTTACGATAGTGTAAAATAATACTATTAAGTATAGATAAAAATATAATGTAGATTACATGAGCGGAGAGAAATCAATGAAGATGAAACTCAAGAATTGAGTCGTACTTAAATTAATTATCAAATAAGAGAAATTTAAATCACAAGAGAGGAAAAATATCTAATAATATGTATCTTGTTACCAAGATCATTAGAATACCTTGTAGCTTACTAGTTACTACTCGAGAGTCAAATCTTAGAACAAATTTAGTTTGGATCGGAGTATTATAGTAAGTTTTAATATTAGGACTTTGAGTGTTAATTTTGTTGCTACTTTTCATTACCTCGGTCCTAAGCAAAAATTTTAATATTTTATTATTTCTAAACTTAATATATAAAATATAATTACACATGTATTATTCGGTACGGTTCGATATTTTTTCGGTTAACTTTTATAAAATAAAAAACCTACCCAATTATTCGATACAATTATAAACTTATATATAAACCATCGGTTTTACTAAAGAAACCTAAAAATCAATTCGGTACGGTACGATTCTGTCGGTTACGTCGGTTTTTTAAAAACCATTGACACCCCTAATTTGCGCTACGATGTGAATGAGGCCCAAGTGAGTCCAAGTAAATGTGAATGAGGCCCAAGTGAGTCCAAGTAAATGGGATCTTTGCGGTGTGATTCACTAGTTGAGCTAATTTGGTGTGATCATGTTGTTACCTTTCCTCCCTTATTTTGAAATACTCCGGCTTATTATTCTTCATACTACTTTACTAATGTATGACAATATATAACGACGAAAATTATACAATTCATCCAAACATTCAAAATAATACATGAATATGATATGGCATATATACGTACATGTGTAGGCAGACCATATATTTAGTGTCTTAATTAAACCTAAATCATCATGCAATATGTGTTACTCTTTCGTGTGAATATTGCTTAATTAATTGCATAGAGGCCGATCAATTCGATTTGGGTTGTTTCAAAGTGAATGCAATTGGCTACATATAATAAGTGGTCATAAGAGATCATTTCGTCAGATATCATGGAATTGTGCTAACTTCAAAGTCTAAAAGCATAAATTACATGACTTGATATAAAAGTACAATGCAAGACCTCACAATTGTTCTTGTCTAGGGATGATTTTGTCATGGCCCATTTAGACCTGCAAATTCATTAGTCTTCAAATGCTATACTAGATTATTAAAGTCATTAGAAACATAAAATATCTTAATTGTTATGAATACACTTAGTTGTGAATGTCCATTTATTACTCCTACAAGCAGTTTTGCAAGAAGGTTCCTATAAGCAGCTCACAAATAACTTTATAAGCAGGTTCCTATAAGTAGCTCACAAACAGTTTTGTAAGCAGGTTCCACACAAGCTGCTTCTGTTCTTCTATAAATAGGAAGTTCTTTCAGTTTGTTTGTACATCAGTTTGAAGTTGAATAACATATAAGTTTCTCTCTATATACTTTTCTCTAGTGTATTTACTTTAATAATCTTTATTTTACAATATTAATTGAATTATATGTAATGATCAATATATTAAGTTGAATTTTATATAAAAAAAAACATAGCAAAACCTAGCTATTACAAATCTAATCTATTCTATAAATATATATTTGCACTAAGGTTGACAAACAAACAAATCTATTTTTTCTTGTCAACGCTTGAAATCTAATGCATTATTCTAAGATAGGGCTCTTAGAGTCAGCAAACATGATATGAGAGGACTAGGTTCAAACTTCAAATGAGGAAATGCTTAGTGTGGATACCTAATCAGAGGGGGTGTATAGTATTAAATGAAATGCTTTTGGGAGTTGAAAATCTATATAAATTTTGTTGGGTTCTATAAAAAGAAATAATAGGGAAATGGAGGATGAAAGAGTGTAACATTTCAGTTGAAGAGTTGCACCTTTTTAAATCATTGTAATCTTTCTGAACCCGTGCATCTCTTCTGAAGAGTTGCATTATTTCTGAACCATTGCTTTTCTTTGTGAAGCAACACTTGGTTAGCTATAAATACCTATTGATCCCTCAGATTCCTCGCGAATTTTCTGATCTTCTACTCTTTTTCTTCTTGCATTTCATAAAATTCTTGTGTGGTTTACTGTTGTCGAGTGAGTTCGCTGCCACCGGCATTTGAGGTACCGCTACTCCGGTGAGTAAATCGTTCTATCTTGGGAGGATATATTCTAACACCTCGGGTACATAGAGGGGAATAATTTGTTTAAGGACATACTGTGAATACAGTGAGTTCAATTTAATTCTTCATCTTTTTCCTGAATTTTTCTGCAAATTATTTTTGCTTATTATTTTGTTGTTTAACATACTGTTTTACTATTTTACTTTCTGTTTTATTGTTTGAATACATATAATAATCCGGAGAGGTGAAAGGCCCCACACTTTCCCTATTTTGCAAGATTGTTCTATGTCATTCAATATTCTCCATTTAAAATCGTCTACTCGGGGAACCCATGATATGACGATTCGACAAGACACGTAAGTGCACATTTCCATTCTGTCAGTTTAGTCTGGTTAGAAACTTGCATGTTGTAGTGACAAGATTGAATAACAAATAATTTAGCATCTCCCCAAACAAAATGGACTTGAATAGAATGGAACAAATATAACAATACTTTTTTACTTTGTTTATTAGTTAAGTTTGTCATTCGTTATACGATTGGGCCAACTTTACCTTTGCTATTATAAAATTTAACAAAATTGCCCCCATTTGAACGGATTCCCCCCAAATCCACTCAAAATACTTGATTTCAATTAAATTACCTGTTACCCCCTTATAACACCTACCTAATTAATTAAACATTTTTCCCAAGCACGCAAATATAATCATCACTTTAGATAAAAGGGAACTTTGAGCAGGAACAAGCAAAGGATAAGTGGTAGACTAAAGTACCTAGAACTCCATAACCTAAAAGTCTTAATAACAAACTATAGTGCACCAATTGTAAATCATTACAACCAAATTAGTGATCATTATATTCAAATTATACCTTAAAATCCCTAGACGAATGTATAACTATTAGTACAACTTATTTAAACCATTTGGTACGTAGTTAATCATACAAGTTCTCTAGATTCTTGAAGCTGCTAACCTTGACCCCCACAAGCAATAGCTGTAGTTCTTATATTGAACTTGGATGGTTCCATATAGTGATCATAGACTTTATCATCCAAACTGTCTCTATCATCATCATCATAGCTAGACATAATCTTGTTCTTCACGTGATCGATATACGTAGAAAACCTCCCATTACTATTACTAGTGTCATAAACATAATCTTGATTCTGCAGATGATGATCAGGGGATTTGGCTATTTCAGTGTCTACTGATGGGCTGTGATTATATTCCACATGTACCATGGTTGAGGCAAAAGACAAGTTTTGATCTTTTTGAGTAACAACTAGCTTGGATTTTGTAGCTTTAGCGGGGTCACTTCTGTGATAAAAATATCGAAAAACTGAAGTTAGATTTAATGCTTTGAACATCTTTTCACATACCCCTTGGCCTTGGGATTCATCAGTGTCTTTGATGACGGTTTGGTTCTTTCCCATTTTAGAGTAATGAAATAGCCAAGATCACTAGAGAGATTGGTGTGAAATGGGAGAAGGCTGGAGCCAGAGCAGATATATATAAGAAGTGGAGATTATATATGGAGACTAATTCAGATTCCGTTTGGTTAAACTTTTAAAATTGACATAATATATAAACATACGCTCTATTTGGCATCAGCTGGCAAGTGAACGCTCCAACTTTAAGTATGCACATCTAGACACGGTCTCAACTCGTCTCCATTGTGTTAGTTGAACACTCCAACTTACAAAATGATCATTTACGGCGGTGTCCATGAGACAAAGTGAGGACAGATTGGAGTGTTTAGTTGTCAGTTGAGACCAAGTAAAGTGTTTAGATGTGCACTCTCAAAGTTAGAGTGCTTACTTGTCAACTGATGTTTTGAGTGTCTGCTTATGTAATATACCTTTAAAATTTCTTTATTCTGATTTTTTTTTGTTGGAAGTACTTTAAAAAAGTACTTTTTTGAAGAATAATAGGTTGTATTTAGTTACCCAATTTAGGGTTAAAGTTAAGGTTTTGAAAAAGCATTTTCGTTGATGCTCAAAAACACTTACTCTTATTTCTTTCCTAAAAACTTGTTCAAACTACTTTAATTCTCTAAAAGTTTGGCCAAATAAACTATTAATCTCTTAAACGCTAACCATGTTTTACTGGTTTCACCAAAGATTCCACAAGGTGTAGATAGTCATTAGTTATTAGGGAATCATATTCGTGTTAATATATTCCTAATTAACAAAAGAGAAAGATGTGAGAAAGGGGTGCCTCAAAGTCTAAAAAGTGTACACTTTGCAGTACAAGTACAGATGCAATGGGTTCTTGCTTTGTAAAAGAATCTCATAGTGATTGATTTTGGAGTTTCTAAGAGTCTATTCTATGGTGCCAACATTAATTGATAGACCCCTTCTTTCTTGAGTATGATTATTGGAGGACAGCAATATGTTGTAATCACTTTTTCCCAAGAAATTATTTGGTTATAGATTGAGAATTGATTTTCAAAATTCTTTTTGAAGATGAGCTTTTCAAGTTAAAAATTGTTTTTTCACTCATAAAATTTTAATTTAAATGTGTATATATGCTATTTTAGCTATCATCTGTTGTATTAGAGAACTGAATTCTTCAAACACCAAACAAGAAGTAAATTACAGAATATAAGAACATAAAAGAAAAATCATGAAAATCTATTGCTCAATGGAATAAAAAATCATAATTTACTTCCATAGAATTTATCTTAAAAGCTTCACTAAATTCGAGCAATTTTATGTTACAAACCAATAAGCAAAGGGGATATATACTTAGTATCTTTCACTCTACCATTCACCTAATTATAGCTATCCCTTTCAAGACGAATCCCTAGTCTAGAAAGCTAAAACAAACTTTAATAGTGATCATCCATTACAATACTTCTAGAAAAACAAGTAGGTTACAACTACAACTCAAGAACAAGAGACTCAAACCTATCAACCCAAGACTAAGCTGGCGTTTGGCCATGAGAATTTTTCACTATTTTTTGAAAAATTATTTCATTTTATTCATAAAATGGTGTTTGACCATAAAAATTTCAAATATAACTTGAAGTTGTATTTGGAAAAGTAAAAACACCTAAAAGATTGTTTTCATTTTTTTTCATCTTACTATTTCACTTTTTAGTTATTTTAAACACATTAAATTCTAAAAAGCTTTTCAAAAAAGGTAGGACCAAACACAACTCCAACTCCAAAAATTTCAAATAAAGTGAATTTTTTTTATTTTCATGGCCAAACTCCCACTAAGTAATAGCTTCTTCGGGAACACATTTTTGTGTTTGAACACTTTGATCTCTCAATACACTTCTTACCATGACTGCTATTTACCAAGAATAATTCTTGAATCTATGTAGAATAACATAAATTTTAATAGCATTAATGTTGATGCAATATCGAATACATAGAAATAGAAACCCTAACACTAAGAACAAGAATTAAAGATAAGGATTAGAAGCAAAGACACAAGCAAGGAACTAATAGGCAACAATAGTTATATTAAAGCTAAAATCTCCAATTAACAATCCAGACAAGCACCAAATCTATAAAATGAAGCAAGACACAAGTAATAAAATCAAAAGCCATCAAAGATTATATTAAAATCTAAAACCTCAGTTGATTGATACAAAACAAGCACCTATGCTATAGAGATAATCCTCAAGAGGTAATGACATCCTCTAACAAACAATCTCATCAACATTGTTTAGCAACAAAGGTCTTAGTCTCAACTCTCGTAACAGTTTCACACATAATCTCAATATAAAAAATAATCTAAGTCCAAAAGAGATATTTTCCACTATCTATAGCACAAGATAATTATTACAAAAATACTACCCTTAGGGTCTGTTTGGAAAGTCACATGGTAATTAGAATTTGTGTAATTACTAGGGTAGTAATTACCATCTTAGTAATTACACAGCCTAGTAATTACGGTAGCCTGTTTATTTGCCACAATGTAATTACAAGTGTACTGTTTGGTTACACAAGTGTAATCACATGATTATATTAAAACTTTAAAATAAAAGTTAATTATTAAAAATTAAAAACTAATATTTGATAAATAAAGGCCTTTATAAATGATACTAAATTATGTATTTAAGATATATGTTGTTTTTTAAAAATATATTAATTAATAAATATATGTTCTTAACTAATATTATAAAATAATAATTGATATATACAGTATTTTTTAAATTAGTATATTCTAATTAAATTAATCATAAAAATTAAAAGTACATGATTTTTAAGAACATCATGAAATGCATGTTTAACGGAAAGATTAATATTATAAATATAATTTCATAAAATTATTAAAATATTTGACAAAAAGATAATCTATAATTCTAATTGAAAAATGAATGACTTGCAATGTGAAATATCAAGTTAATACTCTAAAACAAATAAATTGGAACCAAAAATATAATATAAGTTCAAAATTCAAAATAAAAAAAGTTAACATAATACTCTTATGTCAAATTTCAACATAACATACATAAATATAATTCAAAAGAAAATAAAAACATAAGGCTATAACCTTATTCAACAATGAATTCTACTTTAATTTAAAAATTAGAATACTAACAAAACTATGTTAAATGAAAAAAAGTAAATAAAAATAAACAAATAATACGAACAATTGCATGGAATCACATGAAGTAAAGGTTGGGAAATGAGAACTGAGAAGTAAGGAAATGAAATATAAACAATGTAAAATTAAAAAAATTATTTTTTAAATATATTAGCATAACAAACATAAAAATTAAAAATTAAAATAATAGAAATAAAAAATAAATTAAAACAAAAAGAAATAAAAATAAAAAATAAAAGAAAGAAATTAAAAAGTAACCTTGTAATTACACCATGTAATTACCAATAATTCACAGCTCCTCCCTGAAAATTGGAGAGTGTAATTACCTCCTGCCAATTACACTCAATTATCTGCTAAGCAAGTAATTACCTAGCCAATCAAACAGGTCAAACAGTGTAATTACATCAAATTGTACCAAATCCAATTCCCTAGGTGGCTTTCCAAACAGGCCCTTAATGAAATAAGGATCTTCTAGTCTTCTTAGACTTGAGAACTTATATTTTAAAAATACCCTCTTGGCGTACATAACCCTTTTTTCCCTCCTTTCTTATACTTCCATTTGAGCAAGCTGTTGACCTTCAATTCTTCATCACTAGAACCCTACAAGCCTCCAAAGTAGTGACTCGATGAAAAATCTATAAACTCCTTAGCTCAGCTTTGTGTTCAAGGTTTTAAGGAAACTCAGCTTGCATCAAATAAGATGCTTTCTATAGGAGTAGTGATGACTGAATTTTCCTTTACTTCGTTCTCCAACCAAATCTGGTTTGGTGAAGTAGTCAAATGCTACATGGATTTGATTTTCTTATTTGTGTCGGTCTTCACACGATTTACTGGTAAATTTTTTATTTTGATTTTTTTTTTTTTTATGTAAGAGTGACATTATTTCCATGTTGAACATGTATCCCTTGATGCACGCATCTAGCCCATATAAAACCAATTTGTAAGATAAATTTTGGGGCGAGTCAATAAATTGTGTACCTTTATAGTGCAGCGGAAGAATAGTTGAACTCACCACTAAGAAAATTATCCCAAATCAAACTTTGATCCACTAAGAAATAAAATTAATATACCACAAGCTAGATATTTTTCCTCTTTGTATATCTATGGGAGGAAAACCGAAGAAATCTTTTCCTTGTTTCTAGTTAAGTGTTGTGTCTTGTGTTATTAAAAGAGAATAAGTCAAATTAGTTTCTGAAAACTAACCCCACCCCACATAAAATAACCATGTGATTTTTGTAAAAAAAAATAAAATAAAATTGAGTATTACTTCTTAGGGCTTTTACGTAATTGTACAAGGAATAAAAACATCTTTTCACTAAAAATGATTGTATGTATATGTAATATAACGATATTATATAAATAATATATAATTATGCATATATGATGTATAACTATGTATCAAAGATGTATATACATCCATATATGTCATTTATATAATATGGGGAAAAAACATCGTGTGACCATATTAGAAATTTAAATGTCCAACTTCGGTCAATATACTCCTAAATATACTTTAGGTCCAAAATAGTGACAACCTATAGGCAAACTCACTCCCTCCCCCCTCTCTCCCCCCTATCACTCCTACGTGGATTGAGAAAAATGCATAAAATGTGTGTATATAATTGTATAAAAAATGAATATGAAGTGGATATGAAAAAAAATGTATTGATAAAAATGTCTATAATATGTATATACTGTATGAAAAGTGAATATGAAGTGTATATAAAAAATAATGGATAAAATATATTTAATGTGTATATATATATATATATAAAGGGGAATATATATTTTATAAATAGTGAATATAAAGTGTATATGAAAAGTCTACTGATAAAAATATATATAATGGGTATTGTGTATATATATATATTCTATAAAATATATATTGAGTAATTTATATATATACATATAAAATTAGTGTGTATACATCATACATTAAGTATATATTTATTATACACGAATTATATTAAAAAAAAATAGGCGTGATGGATTATAGAGCATTACTTTTTTCTATTCTAACTATCTCCATCATATTGGGAGAAAATAAAAAAGCTACAAAATTGTATTTGAATATTAAAAAAAGAGCAACAATTAAAAGAGTAAAAAATTATGTTTTTAAAAAATAGTCTAGCAAAAAAGAAACAGAAGAAAAGCAACGTAAGTCAATAATGGCTCCACATCGGGAATGAAGTACTTGAGTCATTTGGTTAGCACTATTTTTCACTGAATGGCTATTTGTGTTCTTGCCTCATATAATATTTATACATTACAAATCCCATCAAAACAAAGGTTAATCTTTTTAATATTAATTTAAATTATTACTCATTTTTATATATTTTAATGTTAAATTAAATTAGTACTCATTTTTATGTATTTTTTAGGTTCATACTTCAACGCTTGCGATCCCATCAATCTCTAGATAAGATATATGAGGATAACATTGAGTCAGAGTACACTACATTGATCAGTCAAGGAAATATTTATATAAAGCCCATTCCTGTTAATGTAACAATAAAGAAAAAGAGAAAGCGTTGTGACGAATTGAACGATCATGGCATATAATATCCTCCTATTAAGAGAAGGGGGAGGGGGGGTGGAGATAATAACGGGGGTGGAAGAGGAGTGGATGGTATGATCCTTAGGCCAAAAGTTAGTCTAAGTCCTCTGCTATGTGTAACCCATTGATTTATATATGTAATTACTTTGTATAGTTTAAATAAATATTATATTTTTTCCTTATCTATTTCTTAATGATAAATGTTACTTATCTGAATTCTTGTTATTCATATTCTTACTTAACTTAAATGACATCCTAAACTAATAGTAAAATAATAAAGATCTTCACATATTTGAAATAACTAACTAATAATTATTTGACAAGTTCATTTGGATCTTCATAATTATATTATTTAAAACAACTAACTACTAATTATTGAGTTGAAGTCTAAACATGAAATAGGATGGATGAATAGAACCTATAACACACTTAAACCTAACCTACAAAAAAAATGTTTATAAACCTAATCTACAAAAAAAAAAAAATCAAAGTGTTGGAGTCCCATAAATTATTTTCATATAGTGCACTTATTTAGGGCTCTATATAAGATTCATTGACCATAACAACTTTTAAACCTGGTCCGTTAATGAATTTCATATAGCGTACTAAATAAGTGTGCTATATGCTAAAATTGTAAACATTACTTTTACATGTTATTTTGGTCAACTCTGTCTTTTTGTCCATCATTTAGGTTTCGAACTTCATTTTATAACTATACTTCACTTTCTCTAGCATCTCTCTTCTTTCTCTCTCTCTCCCTCTCTCATTCACCACTCTCCTCTCTCGCTCACCACTTCTCTCTCTCTCCCTCTCTCTCACTCGTCAGTTTTCTCTCTCCCTCCCTCTCTCTCGCCTCTTTCTCCCTCGCCCTCTCCCTCTCTCTATATATTTCTATATTTTTCCCCCCCCCCCCCCCTCTCTCTCTCTCTCTCTCTCATTATTGTATTTTTGTATTAGAGCAAATGAATACAAGTGATACAAGAGCGAATGAATACAAGCGATACAAGAGTGAATGAATACAGTCCCATGTATTATTCTTTTGTATCTTTGCATTTGTATATACCCAGACTTTATTGGTCTATATAGCCTAAATGCGTGCATGAATACAAGTGAAATTAGAGCGAATGAACACAAGTGAAATTAAAATGAATGAATACAGTCTCATGTATTATTTGTTGTTTTTATCTTTATATACGCGTTGACTGTATTCATCCATACAACCTAAATGCATGTATAATACAAAGTAATCAAAAGTGATTATTCTATTTAAATACCTTAGAATGCCCCTTTCCTTTTTTCCAAGATTCAATAATTTGCTAAAACATATTCTACTAACTACTAAACTATGTTGCTGGAACTCTCCAAAATTGATGTTGCACTCGTGTCGAATCCTCCAAAATGCACTACTTTTAAAGTATTCGACACGTATCCGTCGACATTTTTGAAGAGTTCAAACAACCTAGCTACTATTCAGAGAGCACTAAACACGTTGTCCCCCTAATCTAAATCATTTGGTAGTTAATCATACAAGTCTGCTAAGATTCTTGAAGCTGCTAACCTTGACCCCCACAAGCAATAGCTGTAGTTGTGATCAGAGACTTCATCATTTGAAACTATCTCTTCCAACACCATTAGTACTATCATCATCATCATCAAGGCTAGACATAATCTTGTTCTTAATGTGATCGATATATCCAGAAAACCTGTCATTGCTACTCCTATCATAAGGATAATCTTGATTCTGCAGATGATCATCTCTTGTTGCAAGCATCTTAACAGGAGATTTGGCTATTTCAATGTCCACTGATGAGCTGTGATTATATTCCACATTTACCCTATTTGATGCAAAAGATAAGTTTTGATCTTTTTGAGGAACAACTAGCTTCAACTTTGTAGCTTTAGCAGGATCACTTCTGTGATGATCAGTATTTGGCTTGCTACCAGATTTGGGATTCTTGGAAAAAATTGAACATAAATTTAGTGCTTTGAAGATCTTTTGACATACCCCTTGGCCTTGGGACTCACTGTCTTTTATGATGGTTTGGTTCTTGACCATTTTAGACTAGTTTGGGAAATAGACAACTTTGGGAGAAGGTTGGATCCACAGCAGATAATGAAGATTATATATTATGGAGACTAAGGGGTCGTTTCGTTGTGAACAAGTCATTCCGGGATAATTAGTTATTCCACCATGTATATGGAATAATTTATCCCATCATTATGGTATAAATTGTGGGATAAATAATCTCGAGACAAACTAATACCTCCAACCAAACGCAAAATAAAATAATCATGTACTTTATCTCAAAATTATTATATCTTATACCTCACACCAAACAACCTCTCTGATTGTTTCTTCAACATTCCACAAGGTGTAAGATAGTCATTAGTCCATTAGGGGATCATATTCGTGTTGATATTTTCCTAGTTAACAAGATTTCATTCCACATGGACGGTTGTTACTTGTCATATTATATTGTGTTGTTAATTCAAGAGTCTGTTTGGATTGACTTATTTTAAGTGTTTTTAAGTTAAAGTTGATTTTAAACAATTTTGTAGTATTTGGGTAAATTAAAAGAAATACTTAAAAGTACTTGGTTTAAGCTAAAATGATAAAAATAAGTCAAACGTTCTAACTTATGGCTTATAATCAAAAGCTAAAAGTCAATCCAGACAGACTCCAAGTATAATGTTTACTTTTGTTGTTATTTAAATTTGATTGTATTGTATTGTTAGATTCATCATTATGTAATAACGAAAAGTCTTATTTTATGTAACGATCAATTTGGTGTGATCGTGATTTTACCTTATCTTTTTATTCTTATTTTGTTTTAGTTTATTATATTTTCTCTGTTTACTTTTACTTGTCCATTATACTAAAATTACATTATTATTTTTATTTGTCAATTTTAACATATCAAGAGAAAAACATATTTTTTTATATGTTTTACCCTTAATATTAATTATGTATTCTTCAAATCATTTCCCAAGACCTAAGACTATACCCATATTACCCATACCAACAATTAATTTTAATATTATTTCTTAAGAGGAGTACAAAAACTAAACTGAACAAGTAAAAGTGAATGAAGAAGAATATCTAATAATCATATATTATCCATACTTAGTAGATTTATTCCTTAAATTATTAATGTGTGACACTAGATAATGATAAAAAATAATATAATTTATCTAAATATTATATTTTTATCAAAACAATATAGTACAATACAATACGATATAGAATAATGAGTAACAACCATCCAAACAAAGTGCGAAAAACTAAAGTACAATTAGTTCTTGCTTTATAAAAGAATCTCATAGTGATTGGTTTTAGAGTTTCTAGGAGGCTATGTATGTCTATGATGCCAACAGTATAGACCCCTTCTTTCTTGGGAATGACGAAACTAAGGAATCAATGGAGGACAGCAATATGTCTAAATCACCTTTTTGCAACATAATGTTTGGTTATACATTCAAAATTGATTTTCAATTACTATTATATTTTTTGAAGATTGAACTTTTCTAGGTTAAAACAGTTTCTCACTCACAAAATTTCAATTGAAATACATACTCAAGTATAACTTTAATTGTGTGTGGTTTATCCCTTTTTGAACTTTTTTAATGAATGGTTTTAGACATTTTGAAATTATTTCAAAAAAAACTTAAAAGAAAGTTTAAAAATAATTCCTAAACAAAACAGAGTCGCCACTTAATTTTTTATAAGAAATTAAGAAAACTTTAAAACAATTTTAAAGACTTAAAAATAGAAATAAATCTTCAAAATTAGAGAAAATGGGTAAGGGTTCAAGTAACGTCTTAAGAAGGGTTTTAAGGCACTTAAGAACGTCTGTTTAGGAAACGGTTGACCAAAGAACGATTTTTGACTAACCTAAAATGAAACAACTTTGAAAGAATTATTCACGAACATATTTAAAAACAATTTAGAAAAAATGCTATAACTCAATCCAAGGCAAAACAAAATTATTTCAATTAAAGAAAATTCATTCTTTATGAAAATATTCAAATTTTGAGAAAATTTATTTAAAAGCAACTATAGGCAAAAGTTATTAAGAATCTCTTTTGAACCAAGAAGAACTTATTTTATTAATAATTAGAGAAAAAATAATTTTTGAGAAAAAGATTTCGGGGAGAGGGTGATTTTACTCTACAAATTAAAATTGTTAAGAAACATGAGCTTAAATAAACAAGAAAGAGTTAAGGAATTACTTTAACTAATTTTTATGAAAAGTCGATGTTTGGAAAAACGAGTTTAAGAAAGTTCTTTAATATCAAGGAGAATTCATTTTTAGGCAAATGAACACAAAATCTAACTTTTCTCATTTTTATCAAACTTAAATTAAGTGACGAGTTTTGAATAGAATAAATTACAAGGAAATAAAATGAAGATAAAACTAAAAGTAACAACACTTTAGGGGATCTATTTGGATTAACTAAAAGAGTTAGTAAAATTAATACAAACAATTTGCAATTAATTACATGAAAATAAAGAAGAGAAAACTACGTGGCATGACATACTTAAGCTCCTAATTATAATCCATAACAACACTTTCAAAAAATTATTGTCCACAACAATATAGCAATATTTTGATCAAGTTCACTCATAACTTCAAAAAAAATTAGAAGAGTTGATTCCCCTTCCTAAAATAACGCCCAAATCAATATCCACCTTCCTTTTTTCAATCAAACCTCTCCCCACAATTCCTATATTTTCGCCATTACACTCAAAACTGATTTCTCCACGATTTTAATTTATTTCCATTTATAAAGAATGATGTTCTTGGAGAAAATACTATTCCAAAGCTAAACCCATCCGATCTCTGCACTTTTGCGTCAACACAAGGTGAGTACACGTGGTTTGTGTCGCTGCGTGATTGTGCTAAAAGGGTCAGAGATGAGATTAGTAGAAAGAATAGTAGCCTTTGAATCGCCATTGTTAGAGAGCTCTGATTCTGTGAAGACTACAGAGTGAAAAAAAGCCTATGAATTTGAATTTGGTGGAGAAGATAGTGGATTTGTATTTTGTACAGAAATTTATTGTATTTGTATTTCATCGATTCAACACAAATACATGTTGTTCTACCTCCCCACACAAGAATGTATATACATTCTCTAGACAAATACAAATTCAAGTGTCTTTCTGACTGCTATTGCATATGTATCAACACATTTTTTTTTTGAAATTCAAATGTATTTATATGTGTTTGACTGAGTATCTGGTATAAGTACTTAACACACAAACATATCAAATGTATTTGTATTCAAATACAAATAAAAATATATTTTCTTGGTTGTTCTAGCAGATTCAATTTTTGAAAAACTCAAATGTATTTGTATGTGTTTGGATGGGTCTGGTATAAGTACTTAACATACAAACATATGAAATGTATTTGTATTAAAATACAGATACAAATACATTTTTCTAGGTTGCTCTGGCATATGTATTATTTGTATTCTGGCAGACACAATTTTTGAAAAACTCAAATGTATTTGTATGTGTTTGACTGGATCTGGTATAAGTATAACATATAAACATATCAAATGTATTTGTATTAGAATACAAATAAAAATATATTTTTTCAGGTTGCTCTTGCATATGCATTATTTATATTCTGGCAGACACAATTTTTTGTAAAACTCAAATATATTTGTATGTGTTTGGCTGGGTCTCTGTGATAACTACTCAACACACAAACATATGAAATGTATTTGTATTAGAATACAAATTACAAATATATCTTGTTCTCTAGATCTTGAAAGTTTTTCTCGATTTGTATTTGAACGATGAAGCTCGAAATCTATAATTTGATGGAAGAATTCAAAATTCAGATTCAAGTTCAATAAGTTTTTGAATAGTTTTCCTCCAAATTCCCCTTTTGGAATGGAATCTCCTAAATGCATATCATGCCCGTGATTTATGGAATGAATTAAAATTATTAAAGATCCTTTCCTTTTAAAATGGTAACAGTCACCTAAAATAACTCTTCCACCTCAATATGTATTTGTATTTGGCTAATTAATTCCTACCATTAAATACAATAAAAATAGCAATATTTTACCATTTAAATTGTTGTCTCCTGTAATTTCAAAAAGGCTGCTATGTCCTCCTTAATTATGGGCTAAAGTTTACTATTTGTGAAATTTCCTCAATAAAGAAGAGTTTGAGATTGGGGGCCCTGTTTTGGCCCATTTAAATCTGCCCAAGACTTTTGGATTGGACCTTTGAGGGCTTTAACCTGGACAGCTCGACGATTCGTACAACAAACGAAGGTGAGGGGAAACAGACGGAGGGATAACGATTTTGGGGAGGATTTGGAGTCGTTTGGAGTAGATTTGAGTGGTCGTTTGGTGGAGTTTGACGGAGAGAGTACTGGGTTTGTAGTTGTTCGTCTGTTTGTGGAACAGACGAAGTGAGAGAAAGAGATTAAGGGTCGTTTTGTTTTGTGTGAGAAAGGAGAGAAAGAAAGAGTATAATGGTGAGCATATTTGGGTCGGGTCAGGCGAAGAAGAGGGGAAATAAGGGAGTGAGCTGAGGAGTTGTTGGGCGGATCTGAGCCCAACACTTAGCTGGAACCAAGTGTTATGAGGGTTGTTGAGTGGGTTTAGGATTTGGCCACTTTGCTTTGTAAATGTGGTCAGATTTGGTCAAATTGACAACTAGATTGATTTAAAACTTAGCCAAACCATTGAGATTATAGCCAATTGGACCTAATTGAATTAATTCAAATGAATTAGGCCGTAATTGGAATAGAGATAAACCGAATACGATTAATTTAACCGAGCTTTATTATTTTAAAATAACTAAAATAATTAATTTTTTATCATATTCGATCATGTGTTTATAAAACACCAATTTCACAATTTACTTCCATGTTAAATCACTTCTGACCAAGATTGGTAGTTTTAAACCTTTTGAAATAAATTTTGGAAAAATTCTTTGAATATCTGCTAAAATTCTCGAAACAATAAACATCTATATATATTATGAATATATGTAGATGTATATTTATTCGTGAAGATTATAGAATACTCTTCGAAATTAATTTTGAAAAATTCTTTTAATTAATTATTTAAAATTGTTTAAAATCTAAAAGCTCGATAATTAATCGAATAGTGGAGGGTAAAAAATGGGTGTCAACGGTGTGAATTGCAAAATCTCGTAAACCATCAAATTTTTAAATACGCTCAAAAGTCATTAGGTCAAGAACACGTTTACCTGGATAGCACAATCAAAAAAGGAATAGGGGACACAAGGTTAGGTATACATCAACTTAATATTGGTTTGCAATCAACATCTTCACCATCTAGAGCAACGATGAGTCGAAGAACACCGTGCATTGATGGATACTAAGACAACATATTGACTATCATGAGGTATTTTCCTATAATTGGTGCAATCCTGTAGCATCTCGTCCATCAGGCCACTTAGGCAATTGCCTAGGATCCCATAATTATGAGAGGTCCATATTTTCATATATAAATAATTTATATGTATTAAAAAAAATTATTAAAATCTTTTACAGAAAACAACCCATATTTTTTGAAAGAAAAAAGAAAAATTAATTAGAGTTTTACATGAAGTCTTTCTTAGCATAAAAAGGGGAACAACTCATTTATTAAGTTAAGGCCCCTAATTAGAGTTTGACTTTAGGTCCCGATATGATTGAGACGTCCCTTGTGCATTCATAATTTTTTTTATCAATCTGCACAGCATCTATTTCGGGTACATAGGCGTAACGCAAAAAAAAACCTTCAATTTTCAAATTACCTTTTTAGCTTAAAAACTTCAGATTACTTTCTTTTTTTTTAATCACATTTTTTATGTTCAAGCGCCTACTAAATAGTCACTACGTATGCATAGACTGAAGCTTAACTGAAGTTTGAAACGAGATTAAATAGTCATCATTCATGTACCAAATAATTTTATCCACTAATCTTGAACAGATGAGAATAAATCATCTAATATTTTTTACTAGCTTGCAAGAATTTAAATCTCAAACTCGTGATTCTCAATTCATTTCATTGATTACTAGACCATACCGTTAAGTGATACAATAAAAGTCAGTATACTAATGAACTCAATAGTGTTCAACTTGGCAGGTATCCAACAATAGATGGAATGCTACAAATCTGTTGATCTTGAGTTAATTTATATTGTATGACTGAAAGAAAGCAAGACTTTGGGAATCACTATCAAGCAATCAATCAAGATACCACATGCTTGTAAAGAAGATGTCAAAGTGAAAAGGATAAATTGAATGATTGAGAATATGGCAATCATCAATCACATAAATGGAACTGACTGTAGGTTTGTTGAACTAGCTAGTATAAATATAACATGTCTCATTTACATTTTGCAACTTATTCTCTTGTGTTTGAAACACTAACTTCGATATGCAGATAACTAAAGTCAATCCGAACAATTATGTATAAGCCTATTAAATCTATTTAAGTTGATTAAGATCGTTCGATGCACAAAACATTTCTTGTTCATGCAAAATTCGAAGAAGGGTCTCATCTCAAGAGAAGAGAGTGTAATGTAAGTTGACTGATAATTAATAAAAGCTTCACAGTTCAACATTCTTGTGCATACATTTGGTCACCCATGAAACAATTATCGTTTGGTAGCTGGTTAGAATTATACCAGCATTAGTAATGTAAATATTAGTTACGAGTTATTCCATCTTTTATCCTGCATAAGATAATACACAAATTTCCTCATAACTTATACATGTATTAGTTCTGCGGATTTCTAAATTGCCAACCAAACGTCGTATTAATTTTATACCTGAATAACGTACTTTCTAACTAGCTATCAAACATTGTATAACTTATACAGAAATTAATACATGGATAAGCTAACTCTTTACTGACTACCAAACGACCCCTTAATCTTTGGCAAATTAATAGAGTACTACTTGTATAGTCTCTATATATGATGACTGGTATGATATTTAGCTTAGCTTATTATGAAGAATAAAGAATGCACCACAATTGGTACTCCCATCAAAAGTCCTTTAAGATTATAAAGTATATATGTCTCTCATAAAGTAGCACAACAAATTAGTAATGAAAGTCATTCTTATACACCAAACATTAAAAGTTTCTTTCCTTTTTCCAAGATTCAATCTTTTCTAATACAAACTCAAACTATAACAAGAATGATCAATATATATATATAATACCCAACAAAATTCTCCTTATTTAATGAAAGCATAGAAAATTATACATATATAATTCTGCAAATTTAAACTAAAGATTGTTGAAGCAGCAGCTCCTTAATTGTTCCCCACCAGCAGACAGCAATAGTTGTAGTAGATCTAATTAATCTTGAACTTGGAATAGTGAGAGACTTTATTATCATCATCAAAACTAGAAATATTTCTCATCTTGTTTTTCACATGATCAATATAATTAGAAAACATGTCATTATCATCTTTGTGACCACCTTCATTTATCTCATGATGAACTATAGTGAACATGTTCTTTACAGGGGACTTTTTCACATGAGGTTCATCACCTTTATAAGGATCTTGATTCTGATGATTGTAGTACTTGTTCACTGCTTTCAGGGATTCACCTTTAAACTTTGGTATGCAACTTTCTCCTGCACTGTGATTGTATTCTACTGGTACCTGTCAGACACATAATAATATAATTAACATATATATGATCACACAATTTAACATGTTATTAAATCAGGTAAGAGATTTTGAGTTCAAGTCTTAAAACATGTTTGACTCGTATGCACATTCAAACGTCTTTATAACAATATTTCACTGTTATGTTGTACTATGTTCTTTGTAACAACATTTCGCTATAGCAGTAAAAAAAATCTAGAAACGCGGATATAAAAAGGTTTGACTGTACACGAAGAAAAAAGTGGACTAAATTGAATAGTACCATGCTAGAGGCAGAAGACAAGTTGTGATATTTGTCTTGAGATGGAATTTGCTGGTGATTTAACTGGAGGGGAAAGGTGGATCCATATTGATCAGCAATAGCAACTGGTTTGGATATAGTAGATTTAGCACTATAATTCCTGTGATGATCAACTTTTGCCTTGGTAAAATTGGGACTCTGTGGAGAAATGCGGCGAAATGATCGAAAAGTTGGATTTATATTCACAACTTTGAAAATCTTTTCACATATCCCTTGGCCTTGGGACTCACTGTTTTTTGTGTTGATTATTTGCTTCTTTCCCATTTCAAAGTTTCAATGAACTATACAATTTGTGATCTGAGATGGGGAAAAAGAGGGTTGGACAGAGCAAATAAATAAGAGAGGATTAAGGAATTTAATTTAGTTTTTTAAAAGTTAATCACGTGGTACTCGTTGGTGTGAATTGCTTAATTCCATTGAGCCTAAAATTTCAAGCAAATATTCCTCATGGGCCATATCATATAATAACAGACAAATTATCTCCAAGATTCCACACATTAAGGAGGATCATATTCGCATTAATAACTTTCCCTATAGTTTTCCTATTTAACAAAAAGATGATCAACAGTATTTTAGAATGCATATTACTTAACTATGGTTTAGTAATAAAAAGAAAAATGTAAGTTAAGACATAAGTTGGTGTTAACATCAAATGCGGATAAATTTTTATCCTACATCAACTATTAAAAAAGAGCAATTTGGTAAAGCATGGAAGCTAATTAATAAGTACGATATATCCAGTACAAATACACTCACCTACACTTTTTAAATATTGTATACTGTAAGAACAACCTAATTATAATTTTGAAAATTCTCCAGCTATATACCACTAGTACTAGTATAATGTATAAACTAATTGTTTTTTTTGGGGGGGTGAGGGGGGGAGATAAATATGGACCTACGTCACGGTGCAGTCGTAGCTAAAAATCATCACCAAATAGAAAGGAGCGGCATCAGATACTATACGGCCTCTAAGTCAAAAAGTAGCATTGAGCTTTCGGTAAAAATTTCAATGGGTTCTCATTGTTTGTGTTGGAGACTTGGAGAGACTATGATAATCAAAGACGACGAAGTTAGAATTTTAAGTTTATGAGTTCTAGATTTAAAAAGAAAAAGTTATTGGGTTGCCAATAAATTATTTATATACATATTAAGTGAATTTTTAACACGAATATAATATCTGCATCAAAGCTACTGGATTTTATCGAACTCGTAACTAGCTCCATCTCTGACGATAACGCAAACACCTTGTCTGCATACTTATGTTATCCAATCTGTATTCAAAAAATAAAACAGAAAGCAAAATAGTAAAACAGTATGCTAAACAACAAAATAGTAAGCAAAAATAATTTGCAGAAAAAATCAGAAAAAGGTGAAGAATTTAAATCGAACCCACTGTATTCACAGTATGTCCATAAGGAAATTATTCCCCTCTAATATGTACTCGAGGTGTTGGAATATATCCTCCCAGGATAGAACGATTTACTCACCAGAGTAGCGGTACCTCAAACACCGGTGACAGCGAACTCACTCGACAGCAGTTAACAGCACAAGAATTTTATGAAGTGCAAGAAGAAGAAGAGTAGAAGATCAGAAAATTCGTAAGGAATATCTGAGAGATCAATAGGTATTTATAACCAACAAAGTGTTGCTTCATTAAGAAAAGCAATAGTTCAGAAAGGATGCAACTCTTCAGAAGAAATGAACTGATTTGGAAATGTCACAATGATTTAGAAAGGTGCAACTCTTCAGTTGAAAAGTAGCACTTACACCCTTTCACTCTTCATTTCTTTTTATAGAACCCAACAAATTAAACTTGGGTATAAACGAAGACACTAAAGGAATAGAAAGAATAAACAAAAAAGCAATATATCCCACCATTATAATTATTTGTAAAGAAAGAAATAATGGGAAAACAAAGTGAAGAAAGAATAATATTTATGTGTCATCCAATTAGTTCGATGAGGGAAGTTACTGTTGGATAAATCATAGATAGGTTGTTGCCACATATATATTATATGATTATGAAACGAATATTTACAAAATGCTCTCAAGTTTTTTCTTTGATTCTTACAGCTTGGGAAGACCAGACTTGCCCAATTAGTCTATTGTTATATTTCTCTTTCAGTATGATCATTCCAACTCAACGGAAGAGCATATTTTTATTTTTGGACTACGCTTCCTTCCAACCCCGTGTTCGATAGCCCACTGTAGCAATGTTAATTATAGATTTGTGGTGGTCATAAATAGACAGGGAATATTTTTATAAAGAGAAAACACATCAAAACACCTTTAAATTTGTCTTAAAAATTTACTTTAGCCCTTTAACTATATGGGTAATTATTTACCCCCTTAATCTTGTTTCAAGTAAATTTAATATAAGCCTTTTTACATAAATAATGTATTATGGAGGCTTTATTACGGATTATAGTATAACTTTTACTCTTACAGATTATAGCCTTACTTTTCTTACCAAAAATAGCAGAATCAGCTAAATACATATATAATACATTTCTAACACAATTTTAGTATTTAACACATAAACTAATTTAAATAGTATTTGAATGTTTAAAATTCATATATAATACATTTTTAATATCATTAATAAGAGAAAAAAATAACAACAATTGTAATACATTTTGAAATCAATATATTATACATATTATCGGCATATTATAATGCACGTGGTGAATACATAACTAAAATATTTTTAATACAAATGTATTATAAGTATTATATGTGAATTTCAAATTCGTACCACTTAAATTAGTTAAAGTTATTAAAAATGTATTATATATGTTATGAAATTATAACTATCGAATTCATAACAATGTATAAGATTGAATTAGAATTGTATTACAACTATCGTTTATATTTAATACAGTTTTAATACAACTTTTAAGAGCTTCACTTCTTCTTCTCTGGTGAATCACCACCACCGTCGGACTACCGATAAATCCAACCCAAAATCAAACCACCACCGTCACCACATAGTCTACCCACTACCTGAGAAGCCATCTCCGGCTAAATGCGAACTTTGCCTAGACCACCATCAAACAACCCCTTCTTTCCGTTCTCCGACCACCACCTACCATCACGCTCCTCTCCTCAATCTCTCTCCAACTCCATCTCCGGCGAAGCTAATTATCGGAGTAATCAAATCAGCCACACGAACTAACCACCACTCCGGCGAAACGAGCAACACCACCACAATTACACCACCACCGCCCTCTTTTCCGATCTATCTCTCTCTCTTCCCCTTTTTCGGCGAATTCCAACCAACCAACAACCACTGTTGTAACCAACAACCTCCAACCCCAGACCACCACAAAATCAACTAGACTCCAATCCCAGTATTGCTCCTCTGTCTCTGTTCCACAAAAAAAATTCAGCTCCAATGAACGAAAAATTAGTCCACTTCACCTTATCTCAGATCTGAAAATTGTGGGTCTAGATCATTGGAGTTTCTGTTAGTTCGCGATTTCGTCGGAGCAGCGCTGGATTCCAGTATTAGGAAGCGAACTGAGAGGAGATATGGAGAACTAAGAGGAGATATGGAGAGTGACTTTAGCTATGGAGCAGTTGACTGGAGAAGAAGGAAGTAATAGGGTGATTTTAGCTATTAAATGCAAACATATGTTATAGATTGTAATAAATAAAAAGTACCCCCAAAAAGGGTAATAGTTGATATAAAAGATTTCATTTATGTAAAAAAATTTAATATATCCTCTAACAAGGAAAGTGTTTTCACTCTTCCAAACTCACGTGGACAGAAAAAAAAAAAGGATAAAAAGTTGACTAGCTCTTAATTTTTTATTATTTTTTTAATCTATTTTTCTCTTTCCACCTTCTTTTTCGTTCATAGCTACCATAGCAATTTCACTGCTTAATTTTGCACTTAATCCTCCATATTCATCTTCTTCTTCATCAAATTCATATCTTTTTTCATTTACCCTTCAATTCATACCCCAAAGATTGTATTTTTCTTTGCATTAATCAAACTATTTATTTATGGGTTCTGCTGAAAATTCAAATTAATCCGGCAAAAAATCATTTGATATGCATAAATTCTTCAATACCCAAAATCTCATTAACCCAAATTTAATTTCTTCACCATTTTCACCTTCTTCAGCTTCTTATCCTCCACCCATTTTTAGTGGTGGCGCCGACGGTGGTGCCGGAACACTCTTCTACCCAACTCAAACAATCCATTTTCGTCATATCCCTTAAAGATCCATGTCTTTTCATGTACCTCCACTTCAACCACCACCGTTCCAATTAGTCCTCACCAGTTCTTGAATCCTAACCTTGGGGATCGACTAATTTCAATCTCACCACTATTTCAATCTCCTGACACTTTTTTTAATTTCATAATAAAAAACCACTTGACTATTCAAAATTGGATACCACACTACCAAGTATTACACCACGATACACAATCCACCTTTAAGACACACAACACCCGATATTTATTAAAACTCACCCTAGCCTGAGATTTTACCCATTCTCACCTCAGGAAATTTTCTGGTCAGGCACTTACACCCTATCAACTCTATAAAGATGGAATGGTTCATTACATTTCCACCCTACCCTTACCTTTACAAATAAGAACAACAACTTATAATGGGTGAATTTAGATCATTCGTAAAGTTTATTTTCTTTACTAAGTTCTTTTATAAATAAGTTATTTAAATCTAATCAATGGTAATTAAGTATCATTAAGTACAGATAAGCTTTGAAAGAAGATGAATTCATGCCGAAGTATATCTATTCATACCAAACACATGAATTTGTTTTTACTTTTTTATGCATCGATAAATTTTGTAATCTGAATGCAATTATGATTTTTCCCCATTATAATGTCCTTCACTTGATATATTTATACATATTTTTTTAAAAAAAAAAATCTTAGACATTTTATGAAAGAACATTTCAACACTTGAAAAGTTCTTATCAAAACACATAATTATTTATTTATAAATATGAACCAACTCAATCCTCAATAAATAAATTATGTAAAAAAATGTGAAATTTGTGCATAAAAAATATTAAAAAAAAGAAGAGAAAAAGTGCATAAACTGTGACAAATGTGTCACATTTCTATCCATACCCCTACCCTTATACATTAACGACAACAATTTACGAAAGATGAATTTAGACCATACGTAAAGTTCGCGAGCGAATTCGATCTTTTATTTTCTTTATTAAGTTCTTTTATAAATAAATCATTTAGATCTAATTCACAGTGATTAAGTATCATTAAGTATGAATAAGCTTTAAAAGAGGATGAATTCAAGTTGGAGTACATCTATTCATACCGAACACATGAACTCTTTTTTGTTTCTTTATGCATCAATGGATAAGATTTTAATCCGAATGTAATCATGATTTTTATTCTCTTACGACATCCTTTACTTAATTTATAATTTCGCACATAAACACACATATTTTTTTGGAAAAAAAAATTAAAAATATTTTTAAAAATCTATTCTTACTTTTTAAAAAGAAACATGAAACATGACTTATATCCATAAGTTTTAAATACTATCAAGAATATTTAAATGTATCAAACAAGCATACTAGCTAATTCTATATAGGCAGAACCTTAATCGATATCGTTCATCATAAGTCAATCAAACACCCCAATTCAATCAAACACAACCTAAACTAAAAGAGGAAAGGGGTAAATATGAATTTGTGATGGATCATAAATAGATGGAGAATTTTTTCATAAGATTAAAAAAAAATGCGGCAAATTTTTGGGCCGGCCAAAAAGAATCTGAAACTATTTTTACTTAAGAAACATGAAACATGACTTATACCAGCAAGTTATAAATCTATCAAGAATATTCAACTGTACAAAATAAACATACTTGTTAATACTATACATGTAGAATTTTAATCGATATTGTTCATTATCAGCCTATCAAAAATCATAATTTCAACTAACTAAAATCAAAACTGAAAAAAGAAAAAAAAAATGAATGTGTGATGGGTCATATAAAAATAGAAGTGGGACTCTTTTATAAAATAGAATTTTTTGAAAATGTTAAATAATCCTAACGATCATATTTTGGGTTGGTCAAAAAGAAGTCTGGAGCTATTTTTGAAATTTGAAGATTTGATTTTCAAAATCTTTCAATAAATAAATAAATTTTATAAACAAACAAATATTTGAAGAAAAAATCTTTCAAATTTTAGGTCTAAACAAAAGCTAAAATAATTTTTTTGATACATTTTACGATAAAGGATCAAAACTGCCCCTAAATTATGCAAAATGAAATAATACTTTACCCTCCGTTAAAAAATATCACATTCCTATCCTATCCTTATAGATTGACGATAACAATTTATAAAGAATGAATTTAGATCATTCATAAAGTTTATGGGCAAATTCGCTCTTTCATTTCCTTTACTAAGTTTTTTTATAAATAAGTCATTTAAATCTAGTCAATGATAATTAAATATCATTAAATATGAGTAACTTTTAAAGAAGATGAATTCATGCCAAAGTATATTTATCATACCGAACTTGTGAACTCTTTTTTTTTTCTTTATGCACCGGTGAATTTTGTAACCCCAACGATTATATTTTGGGTCAAAAAAAAGGTTTGAAGCTATTTTTGGGATTTGAAGATTTGATTTTCAAAATATAGATAAATAAATAAATAAATTTTATAATTGAACAGATATTTTTAAAAAAAAGACTTTCAAACTATAGGTCCGAACGGAAGATTAAATAAAAATATTTTTTATTTAATATATTATATAATAAAAAGTTAAAATTATCCCTAAACTATGCGAAATGGAATAATTTTACGCTCTGTTAAAAATGTGTCACATGCCTATCCTTACCCTTTCCCTTACAAATTAAGAATAACTTATAAAAAATAAATTCCGATCATTCGTAAAATTTATTTCTTTGCTATTTTTTTATAAATAACTTATTTAAATTTAATTAATAATAATAAAGTATCATTAAGTACGAATAAGCATTAAAAGAAGATGAATTCATGTCAAAGTATATCTATCCATACCATACACGTGAATTTTTTTTGCTTCTTTATACATCGGTAGATTTTGTAATTTCAATGCAATTATGATTTTTTCCGTTATAATGTCATTTACTTAATATATTTATGCATATATATTTTTTAAAAAGACACTAAATTATTTTAGTCATTTTATGAAAAAAAAAAATAGTTCAACACTTGAAAAGTTCTTATCAAAACACATAATTATTTATTTATAAACATGAACCAACTCAATCCTCAATAAATTATGCAAAAAAATATAAAATTTGTACACAAAAATTATAAACAATATGCAAAAAAGTGCAAAAATTGTGCAAAAAAATACTAGAAAAGTACAAAAACTGTGCTAAAAAATGCAAAAAGAGTGCAAAAAACTATATAAAAAATGCAAAATTTCAAAAGAATGCAAGGATAAAATGGTTATTTAATAATATTATACTAGAATAACTAATTAGAATATTAGTTAGTTCACTTAAAATATGAGATAATTTAATCTAGGATTATGGTATAATTTCATTCTGGATTAATTAATATCCCAAAATAAATATGAAATAAATTTAACCTCAAATTCTATCACCAAGATACCCCATTCTATCTGCGCACCAAACGAACCCTTATAGATAACAACTTATAAAGGACAAATTTAGATTATTCTAAAGTTCAAGGACAAATTTGATCTTTTATTTTTGCTCCTAAGTTCTTTTACAAATAAGTTATTTAATTCTAATTGAAAGTAATTAAATGTTATTAAGTATGAATAAGCTTTAAAGCAAGATAAATATATGTCGAAGTATATTCATACGGAATACGTGAACACTTTTTATTTCCTTACACGCCCATGGATAAAACTTTCATCTGAATATAATTGTGATTTTTATTCTCTCACGACGTTATTTACTTGATTTATAATTTGCACATACATATCTTTTTCTAAAATATTTAGTCATTTTATGAATTAAATAGATTAATAGCATTTTAAAAAAAATCACTCACAGAAATCATAAGTACTTTGATTCTATATGTACGAATACGACAAAGTATTGTAATGTTATATTTATGATCCATTGAAATACAATTCTTTAAAGTTAAGATTCAGTATTTTTGAATATAAGTGCCTTAATCTTATCTATACAAATACGATCAAAAAAATGTAATGTTACTGTTATGTTCACCGAAATTTGATCATTTAAGGTTAAGATTCAGTATTTTTGAATATAAGTACTTTAATCTTATTTAATGAATACGACAAAGTAATGTAACATTACTGTTATGTTTACTAAAATTTGACCATTTGAAGTTAAGACTCAATATTTTTGAATATAAGTACTATATTCACCAAAATTTGACCATTTGAAGTTAAGACTCAATATTTTTTAATATAAGTACTTTAATATTATTTGTACGAATACAATAAAGTATTGTAACGCTACAGTTATGATCCATCAAAAATTGACCATTTAAAGTTAAGATTCAATATTTTTAAACGTAAGTCATTTAAAGTTAAGATTCAATATTTTTGAATGTAAAGAAAAAATAAATAAATATGGATTTGTAGTGGACATAAGTAGTTGTGGTCTTTCTTTATAATATACAAATTTTTGAAATGTTAAATAATTTTAACGATCATATTTTGTGTCGAACAAAAAGAAGTCTGAAGCTATTTTTGAGATTTGATGATTTGATTTCCAAAAAAAATCAATAAATAAATAAATTTTATAAATAAACAAATATTTGAGAAAATCTTTCAAATTTTAGGTTCAAACAGAAGCTAAGATAAAAGTATTTTTTTATTTGATGTATTTTACGATAAAGGATCAAAAGTATTCCTAAATTATGCAAAATGAAATAATTTTATCCTCTATTAAAAAAACGTCACATTTCGATCCCCACCCTTATAGATTAACGATAACAACTTATAAAGAAACGAATTTAGATTATTCGTAAATTTTATGGGCAAATTCAATTTTTTATTTTCTTTATCAAGTTATTTTACAAATAAGTCATTTAAATTCAGTCAACAATGACTAAATATCATTAAATATGAATGCGTTTTAAAAAAGATATATTTATGCAGAAGTAGATTTATTCATACTGAACATGTGAACTCTCTTTTGCTTCTTTATATCTCGAGAATTTTTTTAATTACAACAGTCATATTTTGGGCGCTGGTAAAAAGAAATTTGAAAAGCTAAGATATTTTAGCAAATATTAAAGAATATTTTTTAATTGCACTTTTATCAAACATATATTTTTTTTAAAAAAAACTAAGAATATTTTGGCCATTTTATGAAAAGAATAGGTTAATAACACTTTTATCAAACATATATACTATTTATTTCACTCTCCTTCTCTTTTATAATATTTCACTCTGCTTATATTTGCTATTTGACTTTTTCTTGTTTTTAAAATGTTTGCATAAAGAAAAAGAGTAGTATCTCTATCTCAATATTCTTGATAGATTCATCCTTTTTTCTTGACGAACCAGAACTAGTAGTCTTTTATAAATAAGTTATTTAAATTTAATCAACGTAAAAAGTGTTACGTTTCAACCCCTAACCTACAAATTAAGAACAACAACTTATAAAGAACGAACTAATTAGACCATTCGTAAAGTTTCATTTTATTTACCAAATTCTTTTATAAATAAGTTATTTAAATTTAATCAACATAATTTAAGTATCATTAAGTATGAATAAGCTTTAAAAGAAGATGAATTCAGGCCGAAGTATATCGATTCATACTAAATACATAAACTCTTTTTTGCTTCTTTGTGCACTGATAAATTTTATAATCTGAATGCAATTATAATTTTTTCCGTTATAACATCATTTACTTGTATATATTTTATTTAATATATACATTTAAAAGAACTAGCTTTTTTAGTCTTTTGTGAAAAGAACAGTTCAGTATTTTAATTTTTTTTAAAAAAAAATCAAAGCACACAATTATTTTATTTATAAACATGAACCAATTCAATCCTTAATAATTGTGCAAAAAAATGCAAAATTTGTGCAGAAAAATTGTAAATAATGTGCAAAAAAGTGCAATAACTGTGCAGAAAAATAATTTTAAAAAGTGTAAAAATTGTGCTGAAAATGCAAAAAGAGTGAAGAAAAATGTAAGGTTTCAAAGAAATTCAAGTGTGAGATAATTATTTAATAATATTATACTAAAATAACTAATTTTGACATTAATTATCCCATTTAAGAGATGGAATAATCTATCCAGGATTGTGGTATAACTTCATTTTGAATTTAATTAATATTCCAAAACAAACATGAAGCAAATTTAACCTCAAATTCTAATACAAGGATATCTCATTTTATTCGCACACCAAACGATCCCTTATAAATCAACAACTTACAAAGAACAGATTTAGATCATTCATAAAGTTCAGGGACAAATTCAATTTTTTATTTTCGCTCCTAAGTTCTTTTACAAATAAGCCATTAACTCTACTAGAAAGTAATTAAATATTATTAAGTATGAATAAGCTTTAAAACAAGAAAAATATATGTCGTAATATATTTATTCATATCGAATACGTAAATACTTTTTTTATTTCTTTACACCCATGTGGATAAAACTTTAATCTGAACATAATTATGATTTTATTCTCTCAAGGGGTTGTTTACTTGATTTATAATTTGCATATATATATATATATATATATATATATATATATATATATATACTCTTTTAAAAAAAGCTAAGAATATTTTAGTTATTTTATGAGAAGAATAGGTTACTAGCACTTTTATTAAACATATTTATCATTTATTATTTGTTTCAATATTTTTATCAAAATATATAATTATCTGCTTATAAAGTATATTTTACTTAAAAAATATTTTAAAAATAATTTATACCTACAAGTTTTTAAGGATATCCAACTGTATAAAACAAAGATACTTGCTAATATTATATATGTAGAATTTTAATCGATATTATTCATTATCAGTCAATCCAAGACCATGATTTCAACCAAACACAATCAAAACTAAAAGTGAAAAGTAAGAGATATGAATTTGTGGTGGGTCACAAATAGATATGAGATTTTTTTTATAAAATATAAAATTTTGAAATGGTAAATAACCCCAACGGTCATATTCTAGATTGACAAGTACTCCATCCGTTCTTAAATACTTGTCATATTTATTAAAAATAAATAATTTACTATACTTGTTAATTTAGAAAATCAAGACAAAATTAGTTGTTTGTTTTCACCTTTACCCTACTCATAAATATGGAGAGATATTAATAGGGTACAAAAGAAAGAAGGTTTTAAACTGATAGGAGTAAAAAATAAGGATAATTTAGTCAAGTTATCTTCTACTTGATGTTTTCTTAAGAGGTATACAAAAAAATATGGTAAATATTTAGAAACAAAAGAAGTAATAATGAGAATGTTTTTGGAGTATTATACACCAAAAACATTAAAAGCTTCTTTCATTTTCCCAACATTCAATCTTTTCTAATACAAACACGTACGAACCTATAATAAAAATGAAAAATTACATAAATAAGAAATTATCCTTAGCATAATTATTAAATTTCAGGCTACTTTAAAATAATTATACTATTATACGCTACTCCTAATAGCCTAATGGATTACACAGATACACTCCTTTTTCAGTCGCCTCGCTCCTTCCTCTTTTTTTTCTCTCTCTCGCCCTCTCTTTTCAAAAATCCTTTTCTAGCCTAGTTTTGTGTTGTGTTTCTTTCTCAAAGAGAAAAAAGAAAAAGTAAGTAAAAATTAGTGGAATGATGCAGGATTATGAAGGCAATGAAAAAGATATAAAAAATAATGTATCTTCTCCTTGTAGTGAAGGGCCACTAGTTAAGGCATGATTATAGCAGATTCATGTATCTATGCACATATACATATATCAGGATAACTGTATCTTCTTTTTCTTTTTTTTCTTTTTCTTTTTATAAGTATGTATTTATGCATAGATATACTGGATACATCACAAATTTGAGATAAATATATTTATACAAAGATACACTAAATACATCACAAATACACTGGATATATCAGTGTCCTCTCATAATCAATTATCTATGAATAGATACACTAGATACATCAATGCATCTTTTATACTGAATAAATAAAATTGATACTGGATACATGAAATTGATACTGGATACACTAAATATTTTTCAGAGGTGAATGAGAGAGGAGAGAGGCGAACGTGAAAGGAGGGAAACGAGATGTATTCGTCGAATACAATGTATATAACTAGAGGCAAATACAGTGTATTTAGAGGCAATCTCGGACAAAATATGTAATTATTGAAACTATCATCACGTACACCTATACTAGTGTGCTTTATAAAAATCAACATAGAATAACACCCAACAAATTTCTCCTGATTTAATTAATTAAAGCATAGAAAATTGTAGCTTAAAGATTGTTCAAGCAGCTCCTTAATAGTTCCCCACCAGCAGGCAGCAATATATAGTTGTGTGTACTTCTAACTAATGTTGAACTTGATGCGACGACCAATGGTATAGTGATGAGAGACTTTATTATCATCATCAAAACTAGACATATTTCTCATCTTGTTTTTCACATGATCAATATACTTAGAAAATATGTCATTATCATCTTTATAAGGACCACCTTCATTTATTTGCTGATGAGAGGACTTGTTCACAGGTTTTACAGATTCTCCTGCACTGTGATTATATTCTACAACTACCTGTCCATCGACACATCACATGATTAATTATTCAAGTAATTAAAAAACTGTGCAAAGAGAGAAAAAAAAAGATCTTTTAGATGAGATAGTCACACATAAAATAAATCGGGTAAGAAATCTTTGGTTCAAGTCTTCCTACTACACTCTTACCAAAACAAGCGTAGACTCACACCTGAGAGAGCGTATTAATCACATATAACAAGTACTCCTTATGTTCAAATTTATGTAAAGGGGTTTGAAGTATACGTAAAACGATTCAAATACTTAATTATTTTGACTACGAATTCGGATATAGGTTCTTAAAAAATCTTAAAATAAAATTTATATATTTAAAAACTACAAGAAAAATACTAAAAGTCATAGATACAACTAATGATTCAAAAAAAAATTAAAAAGATTGAGAAAACTCTAGTTAAAGAAAAAATTGTTTGACTCCCACGAAAAAGTATTACCTTCACATGAGATGTGACGGATTGATTAATTAAAAGATGGTCAAACAATTAAACAGTACCATATTAGAGGCAGAAGACAAGTTTTGATATTTGTCTTGAGATGGAATATGTTGGTGATGATCTACTTTTGGCTTGGTAAAATTGGGACTCTGTGGAGAAATGCGGCGAAATGATCGAAAAGTTGGATTTATATTCACTACTTTGAAAATCTTTTCACATATCCCTTGGCCTTGGGACTCACTGTTTTTTGTGTTGATTATTTGCTTCTTTCCCATTTCAAAGTTTCAATGAACTATACAATTTGTGATCTGAGATGGGGAAAAAGAGGGTTGGACAGAGCAAATAAATAGGAGAGGATTAAGGAATTTAATTTAGTTTTATTTGAAAGTTAATCATGCGTTACTCGTTGGTGTGAATTGCTTAATTCCATTGAGCCTAAAATTTCAAGCAAATATTCCTCATGGGCCATATAATAACAGACAAATTATCTCCAAGATTCCACACATTAAGGAGGATCATATTCGCATTAATAACTTTCCCTATAGTTTAACAAAAAGATCATGATGAGTACATGTGTCGGTAGTAAGTTAAAATGCATATTACTTAACTATGGTTTAGCAATAAAAATGTAGGTTAAGACATAAGTTGGTGTATGTTGTTTTACTGTATTCAAAGCAGTAATCAGAAAATTGATATAAACTGAAAAAACGGAAAGTAACTGAAATCGCATATACTCAAAGTCAGAGGTAATATCACAAATAGTCACTCAACTGATGACTTTTCTCTCAGAAAGTCACTCAACGATGAGTGCTTTACTTACAAAGTCACTCAACCTATTTAATTGATTTTTTCATTAAAATTTACCAACAATTTTTTTTATTTAAAATCAAAATTCTAAAAAATAAAAAATATGTTCATTAATCCATTTAATGGTCCACCCCACTAAAATATAATATTGACCTTTTTATTTTACTCTTATTTCCCCTAATATTGACCTTTTAAATATGTAAGAATATATGTTAGTAGTAAATAAATAAACATGATTATATCATAATAAGAATAAAGAAGTAAGATATAGAGAAAACAACTTTTTTCCCTGTCCTCTCCCCTAGGGAAAACTAACTTTTTCATTTTCTCTATGTCTTACATCTTTTTGCTTTAATAAGTTTTATTATATAATCATATTTATTTATTTACTACTAACATATATTCTTACATTCTTACTGTATAACTTAAAAAGATCAATATTAGGAGAATTAAGAGTAAAATAAAAAGGTTAATATTATATTTTTAGTGGGTTGGGTCATTAAATAGTTTAAATGAATATTTTTTTTTATTTCTTAGAAATTTAATTTTAATGAAAAAAATCAATTAAACAGGTTGAGTGACCTTATAAGTAAAACACTCATAGCTGAGTGACTTTTGAAGTAAAAATCAAAGTTGAGTGACTTTTTCAGAGAAGAGCCCTTAGTTTATTGACTTTTGGAGTAAAAATCAAAGTTAAGTGACTTTCTAAAAGAAGAGTCATAAGTTGAGTGACCATTTGGGATATTAGCTCCTCAAAGTCGATCAATCACATCATTATCAAAGTCAAAATCGAGCAACAACAACACGAGGAGAGACTCTCTTCTTAACTCTTTAAGAGTTAAAAAAGTGCTTCGAGCACAAAAGTACTCTTCTTCATTATCAATAAGCGAGAATTAACTTTCTTTTCATTTTTCCTTCCTTTAATTTCCCCATGTTTGCCAATTCACCTTACACCTTATTGTTACATCTTAATCTTTAAAAAATAAAACCCAGCAGCGTAAACTCAGAGGCGGATAATTTTTTATCCTACATCAACAATTAAGAAAAAGCAGTTTGGTAAAGCTTTGAAGCTAATTAAGAGCATGTTTGGATTTGCTTGAAAAAAGTAGCAGCTTTTAAGCAATGTAATTAAAAGCTGAAAATAAGTGCTTATAAATAAGTAGATAAGTGTTTGGATAAAAAGTGCTGAAATTGAGAAAAAAAACTATTAATGTGTTTGGTAAACAAGTATTGTTAAACACTTTTTTTTTGTAGGAGAAAGGAAAAGATGGAGAAACGGGATGAGAATGAAAGAAAAAAAGAGTACTTTCATACATTTTAGGACTGAAAAGTGAGGGTAGTGTTGAAATTAGGAAAAATTATGAGGGATAAAAGGGTAAATGTGGTGGTCAAACTTAAAAAGAATTTTAAGCTGAAAGCAAAAAGCTGGACAGCAAAAAGCTAGGAGTGTCCAACTTTTAGCTTTTAGCTTTACTTTAATCAGTTTTTAGCTTTTTTTTAATTGTTTTTTACTTAGAGCCCGTTTGGATTGGCTTATTTTAAGTGTTTTTTAAGTTAAAAGAGCTTTTAAGCAATTTTACAGTGTTTGGGTAAGGTAAAAAAGTGTTTCTAGATACTTAATTTTAAGTCAAAATAACAAAAAAAAAAACTAAAAGCCAAAAACTGAAATTTTCAACTTAAAAAAAGCAACTTAAAATAAGTCTATCCAAACAGACTCTTAACCAAACACTAAAAAAAGCTAAAAAAAAGAGATTAAAATCTAATTTGACCAATTAAAATCCTATCCAAACAGGCTCTAACAAGTACTACGATATATCAAGTACAAATACAGTACTCACCAACACTTTTTAAATATTGTACTGTGTGAACACAACCTAATAATTTTGAAAATTCTCCAGCTATATACTATTAGTATACAATGTATAAATTAATTGAATTTGTTTTTTTTGGGGGTAAATATGGACCTACGTCACAGTGCGCTCGTAGCTAAAAAAATCATCACCCAATCACCATGTAAAAATCAGGGCAGCATCAGATACTATACGGCCTCAAAGTCTAAAAGTAGCATTCTGCTTTCAGTTAAATTTCAATGGGTTTTTGCTTATTTATGTTGAAGACTTGGAGGGACTATAATAATATGCAAACCTAGAATTTTGAATTTATGAGTTTAAAAAAAAATTGAATTATTGATAGATTATTTAATATGTATTAAAATGGATTTTTAATATAAATATAAAATCTGTGTCAAAGCTGTTGAATTTTGCTGAACTCGTAATTGGAATGCGAGCACCGCCCCCGACGATAATGCCGATCCCCTGATTCCTTAGGTATAAGCTAAAAGACACTAAAGAAACAGAAAATGGGGATATTAAATTAAAACCATAAATAATGTGAAAAATGAAAAAAAGAAGAATAAAACTAAAAAGCATTATATCCCACCATTAATAATCGGAAAACACCCATAAAAATTGTGGTGTAGTAGTAACTACCCGTTCATTTTTAACTAAAGGTTTCAAGTCGTCTTTGTTAGAAAGCGTTTTATTACGAATATTGCACGCCGAGTGAAAAACCAAAAAAAAAAACGGAAAACAAAGTGAAGAAAGAATAATATTTATGTGTCATCTAATTAGGTCAATGAGGAAAGTTACTGTTGGTTAAATCATATATATATATATAGGTTGTTGCCACATATAATATGATGAATATGAAAGGAATACTTACAAAATGCTCAAGTATTTTCTTTGATTCTTCCACATTGGGAAGACCAGACTTGCCCAATTAGTCTATTAGGAGTATTATATTTCTCTTTCGGTAGGATCCTTCCAACTCGAAGGAAGAGCATATTTTTCTGTAGGCCTAATATATCAATATTCCCTTAAATTTTTAGTAATTAATTTTATTTAGACCTTTGAATTATTGCTTATTTTAATTTAGCATGTGAACACATGAAAAAATATTCTTATTAGACACTTCAGTTTTAATTTTGAAAAACGATTTTAGCATGATCTCAAATATTCATTATATAGATAAGTTAACCACTTAAAATGTATCACCTCATTTAATTAATTATACGCATTAGTCTCAAAACTTTTATTTAGTAAATATGTCCGGTATTTTTTTGCAGAATAGGCAAAAAAAATACATAAGATATATAACAACATACATTAAATATTTACTTAAAAAATTTATAATATTAAAATTTTAATTAGAATATTGGTCTTACTTTGTGTGTGTACATAAATATTCTTATCATTTGTATACATAATTGAAGATGTCTTCACAATGTGTATATTCGAGAATTTGTCTAGTCTTTCACAATACGTATATTCGAATGTATATCTATTATTATATAACATGTATAATTGAATATGTCTTTTAACTTGCAAGATATGTATTTGAATGTATATCATTAATTTACAAAATAAATTTTAGAAGGTATAAATGATACTTCAAAATATACATATCAAAATGCATACATGATACTTTACAATATATACCAAAACTTGGATTAAGTTCTTGGATTATTGAACTTATTATTCAAGGATTGCGAGAATAAGAAACGACCACTTCACTCCTATATACCGTGTCACATTGATAATGTCAAAGACAACACTAAATAGAGAGAGAGAGAGCGCTATTCAGAGTGTCTTGAAGTGATAAAAAATTTAAAAAAACATGTTCCTAACAAGATTTATCATCACAGTCCTTGTTGTTTAGTTTGATTCTTTGTGCTTAAATTGTAACCTTTTACATTTGTAGATAATATATTAGGTGTTGTAAAGGCTTCTTTAACTAAGTTGAGTTTTGAAAGAAGTAGCTACTATAAGAAAAAATTATAGAGAGGAATTCCTTAGTTATAGGGTTGTAACAAAAATAGTTGCTCAAATTTAATGGAAATTGAGGGAAAAGCCTAAGAGGATAGGTCATGAATTTAACTCTTGGGAGTGAAGAGTTTTTCACGTAAAATACTTGTGTTAATTATTTTATTCAACATTTACTAGCACTTCAATATTTGCTCAAGAACTCGGTTCTTCAATATATAAGTTGCTAACTCAAATAACACTTGTCATCAACTTCCATATATGTTGTCTTCAGTGAGGCTAAGCAATACCTATTTTTATATTGACACATAAACCAGAAAATAAAAGAGATATTGACACTTACATACAACCTTCAATCAATATTTTTATATTGTTGGCCAAAGAATATATTTAGCAACTAAAACACAAAAAATTAACACTATATAGCCATATTCACTGAAAATCAAATTTCAACTCCCCCCTTATATACCGTATATCTCAGTGTATATCACAAAACATATTTTCATGGATATATACATATACAATATATATGAGATAAACGAATATATAATGTGATACACAGTGACATATATGATACATGAGAATATAATCGGGCTACAATAGAGGATATACAAATAGAGTGTCTTTGATCTTGAATTTTCAATTTAAGATTCAACTCAAATTGATTCCAAACACCTCTAAAATTAACATTCAAGCGCCATAGCCCATAAGATGTCTTCAACAAAATAAATGCACACATCGAGAAAAATTACAAATACAAATTTAAAGCTATTTATCTCCAACTTAAAGCTGTCGAAAAAATCACCACAAACAACAATTTAAAGTCATTGAGAAAACCACCAATGTCGTCTTCTTCCCCCAATCCCATCACTACCGACATCTCCCAACAACTTTTTTAACAATTTTTACGTTGAATTTTTTTTGAGATTGTCAAAGAAAAGAAAAAATAGAGAGAGGATATTTGGTATAAATAATACACGGATTAGGGGAGGATATTTATTTGGTAGAAGTAATTGGACAAATCTTAATAAGAGAGAGATCTAATTTGAAAATTAAAAGTTATTTTAAAGAAAGATTTTTCTAGTTATTAGATACAAATTTTTCTAGTCATTTAATGAACCAACTTGTTATGTGATGCAAAATTCTCAAAATAAAAAAGAAAGGGGATAATTACGGTTCTAAATATTTCGGCCAACTAATTTATAAAATATGTACAAAATGTATAGATTATAGACTTATACTAAATATGTATATATTATATGTATAATGTATACATAAAACATACATTCATACATATGTCTATATATACACACACATATTCAGATTGTATATATTTCAACCATATTGGTAAATAAATTTGGATGAATGGTAATATTGGTAAGTTTTCGAAAAGGAAAAGAAAAAATGACATGGTGTGGCTGTTAAAAATTTATATGATCCAACTTTGGATTATATACCTCCTAAATACACTTTAAGCTCAAAATAATGACAAGTTATAATCGAATCCTAAAATCTCATCCTTGCTCCCTCTTTCAGCCCCCTCACTTGGCGCTCTCTCTCTCCTTGGATAATACTAATGTATTGCAACTGGTTTATGGTTGACACTTGCTCCATTTTCCCATACATGATTGATTAGGTTCAAATTTAACCTTGAAATCACTATTAGAAAGTCTTTTTTTAAACCAAAACCTCCAACAAAAATGATGTAATATACTTTTAACAGCATCATCTAACAAATTAGATGTTGATTTCCCTGTCTTCCTCCGTGTATTCATGTCTTTTGAAATTCATATATCCAGCTCAAAAATAATAAATGAAGTGAATTTTATTTTTTGTATCACATGTATAGAATCTTGTCCGCTAGAGAGTTAAAAAAAGGACTTTAAAACTTATTTCTAAGAGTTGAAGTCTTATATGTAAAGCAATTCAAGAATTTTCTTTAATTTTTAGAAAGAACAAGTTGTATACTTGGTGTATGGGTAAAATAAAAGTGTACTTATTGTTTTGAGTAAAACAAATATGTGTATATAAAGAATGTAATGATAAAATTATATATAATGTGCATATATATATATTATATGAAAAGTGAATATAAAAAATTTATTAATAAATATCTATATATAAATATATATATTGAATGTCAATTGAAATTCTAACCATTTCATATCAAATGTTTTGGCCTAGAGGCTAGTTGTGTTCTTGTCCCACAAGTTTTTATACAGACTACTTCTATTTTGAGATAGTCTTTATTTTTTGCCCTTACTACTTATTTAATAAAAATTAGTGGACCAAAAGTACCTTTAATTATGGCCTAAATTTGCTAGGCATAACTAATTTCACAGGTAACATTTTTTTAGAGAATGTTTGTCTTGAAACATAAATTTTGTAGTATATAACTCGCAAGCAAGACTTTTAGAGAACTTTTGCATTGAGGCATAACTCCTGCCACTGACTTATGCCATGTGACATAATTTGTGCCACTAACTTATTTCTTGAGGCATAACTTGGGCCACTAAACTTCTTCCTTGGGGCATAACTTGTGTATTAAGCTTAATTTCTTTCTCCTTTAGGCATAACTTGGGGTATAACTTGTGCATGAGTATACTTTCTTTTGTCTTGAGGCAAAACTTGTGCCACTAAACTTATATATGAGGCATGACTTGTTAAACTTATGTCTTGTAAATTTTTTTTTACCTTACAATTTTTTTCATTGTCAGGGGTAATTTTAATTATCTTTTTGTTACTTAAAGCTCTAAAGGACAATAATTAAAGATTAACAATTTTGTGAGACAACAATTAAAGACTATTTCAAGGCTATTTGTGCAAATGATCCCTTGCTCCAAAGAAAAACAGTATGGGCCTCCAAAGGAAAAAGCCCATATGATTAACTAGCCCAGTCAACTCGGTAAGCACTCTACTAACGTCGTCGTTTTAACACTTTCCAAGTAAAACCCTGTTGGACAGCCGGAGAAACACACACTACTACTGGAAGAAAAAACCTAAACCCTTCAAAACCCCTCAAAGCCATTTCCATCTTCTCCATTTTTCTTTCATCAATCAATGGCGTCCGTAGCATTCAGAAATCCGAATTCGAAGCGCGTGTTTTCACTCTCTCCTCAAATCTACTCATCCTGTAGAGGAGGAGGAGGATCAGTTTCTTCTCAGTTTTCAGTCTCCGAGACGCTAAATGCAAATGAAGCTCCCAATCTTTCTAACCCATGGTGGAGATCCATGGCCACCTTCACTCGAACGTAAGCTTTAAACTTCAACTACAGTAAATTTAATATAAATGTGTAGTATGTTTTGGTCCAAGAGTCCTTGAGCCGAGTTTCTATAGTAAACAAGCTTGTTTAAATCAGTGGAGGCTGAATATTCACTTGATCCATTTCTATTATGTCACACTCCTGTAATTTCGAGAAAACAAATGATATTATAGTTCTTTAATTCTTTTTTTTTAAGGAAATTCCTTTCTGCTTGACCTGTGATGATGTGATTCTCGCTTCCTGAACTGTAGCTATTTTTTATTCTTTTAAACTGAATTTTTGTTACAACAACAACATACATAGTGTAATCCTACAAGTTGGGGCTGGGGTTAAGCTGAATTTTGTTACAACAACCGACATACACAGTGTAATCCCACAAATGGGGTTCTGGAGTTGAGCTGAATTTTGTTACAACAACGTAGCCAGTGTAATCCCACAAGTGATGTATGGGGTTAAGCTGAATTTTGTTACAACAACCCATATAGACAGTGTAATCTCACAAGGGGGGTCTGGGGTTAAGCTGAATTTTGTTAATATCTAACTATGTTCTCTGGTTCCTGCAGAAAACCTCATGTAAATGTGGGAACTATTGGCCACGTTGATCATGGCAAGACTACTCTTACTGCTGCAATTACAAAGGTTAGTGTGGTCGGGCCTTATGTATTTATAACTGCCTCCATTTCATTTTATATGACGAAATTTCACGGGGACTTTGGAGATTAAAAATCTTAAATTGATGAGTGTATTATACTTGTGGTAGTGGATTGAAATATAAATAGTTAAACAGATTTGAATTCTTGAAATTTATGAAGATTGTATAAAAAGGTACTAAGTATTATTTATGGAATGAGGTCAAACATTTTCAAATTCCATATTTATTGTCGTTGTCATTTTACTTTTTTTTTTCTCCAATTTCATTATATAAGCTACCAATTGCTTGAGAAGCACCCTGTGCATTGTCTAGGTCCTAGCAGAAGAAGGAAAGGCCAAGGCGATTGCGTTTGATGAAATCGACAAAGCCCCTGAAGAGAAAAAGAGAGGAATTACTATTGCCACGGTAGGGGATACTTCTCCTTCCTTGGTGGTGTAATATTTTTTATTTCGATTTGTATGTAATGCTTTAGCTGATGTTTCTGTAGGCCCACGTGGAGTATGAGACGGCTAAAAGACATTATGCTCATGTTGACTGCCCAGGACACGCAGATTACGTTAAAGTGAGATGCAAAACCTACCTATTCTTACTGCAGTGTGCTTGTTCAACATGTTTTGTGTATCGCGATTGTTGTAGGAGTATTTAATTATGGCTTGTCTGAATAGTGAATAGTATTCAGTTGATTGTGTATCATTTGAGAGTTTATTTCACTGACCGTGAAGCCAGTAATTAAGAAATTTACTTAGTTCCCTTGAGATTAAAAGTTTGTGTGAATGAGGACTGAAAATGCTTAAAAACTATAAGCTTTATCCTTTTATAGTATTGAATGGCTCCATTTGCTTTATTCCTGATGAAAAACTATTAAAGTAAGTAGGAAGTTCATGATATTAGACCATCTATCCTCATTACCTTGAATATTGTCCCATTTTATTTGACTCTATTGTTTGATACTGAGTTTAAGCAGTTAGCTCTGACTTATATATATTATATTTGTAGTAATTGAAATATAACCGAAACGTGGTTGTAAATGTTTGTATGGATTTATACCATAAATAAGATGGTATAATAATTAATACATTTTGGGATGTTGCAAAGTAGAGAGTGTCAATTCAAATTAAATGGGAGGAGTTGTATTTTTAGAGGCTAAAATATTGTGGCACAATAGAGGTCCTGTTAATCTTTTGAGCGGTAGACATCATCCAATTTTTCTTACTAATATTGTGAGAGGTAGGCGCTTCATTGTGCTTCACTTTATTCTATTGAAAAGGCATGGTTTGGTGTGATAGATTTTGGTTTATGCAGGAGTACTTAATGTAAATAGCACTATCTTGTGATTTGTGATTTGTGTTTTGTGAATATCAAATTCTTTCAACTCTTTATTGGTGAGATCTCTTCTCGTTATTTCATTGTTTAATGGCTCTTCAAGTGCTTTCTGCTTTCTGAGCAAGAAAAGAAGTGTTAGTTAGGAGCAACAGTGACAACTTGTTATTTGGGAGCAACTTGTGAGATTATGGAAAATATCTCTGAAGTGAGATAATTTAACTTGTCCTCCTTCGTAATATCCCTTCGTACTTGTTTGGTCAAACCTTATGTTGTTTCTTGGGGTGGTTGATTCTTGTGTTGAAGATAAACTTATGAAGACTTAGCGAAGTTGCAAAATTCTGCATTTTGAGACATAAAAGTTCGTTAACAATCCTTACCTAAAGATGAATCTGTTTGTCTCTTTGGAGCAAAAATTGACATATAACACGTTCCCAGATTCAGGCTATATTTGCTGCCTGATGTTAGGGAATAATTTCAAGTATAATTGTAACTCCTTTTCCCCCTAAACTTCCTTCTTTTATTGTTAAAAGTATTGTATTAATGTCAGCAACAAGTGCTGTAAATATTTACAATATGGGCTAAATTACTGATTATGTGATAAGCTCAACAAGTCAACCATGGAGTCTATCATTTGCAATAGCCATGTTGCACAAAAAAAATAGTAAAGTTATGCATCTGGTGTTAATGCTGATAACTGACTCCAAGTTGCTCTGAAAAATTCTAGTGTTCCTAAACATCCTTTTTGTCCAATTGCTAATCACTTGCTTTAATCTATAGAATATGATTACTGGAGCTGCCCAAATGGATGGTGGTATTCTAGTTGTATCTGCTCCAGATGGACCTATGCCACAAACAAAGGAGCATATTCTTCTTGCCCGCCAGGTGGATACTCGTGGATTCAGCAGAGGAATAACTGAAATAGACTATTTTTGGTGATTCTAATTTTTTGCTTTTTCTTATACTTTGCAGGTCGGTGTACCCTCTCTTGTCTGCTTTTTAAACAAGGTTGATGCTGTTGATGATCCTGAGCTGCTGGAACTTGTTGAAATGGAGCTTCGGGGTGCGCCAGCTTTTCCAGTACTTGCTTCAATTGTATTATTACTTATGCAGAACCTAAAGTCCTGGTAACTGGCTTGCAGCTATCATTACTTCGCTATGTTCATTTCCTTACATGAGATTTCCTTTCTTGCAGAACTGCTAAGTTTCTACAAGTTTCCTGGGGATGAAATTCCTATCATCCGTGGTTCAGCTCTTTCTGCTTTACAGGGAACTAATGAAGAAATTGGAAAGAAAGCTATTTTAAAGTTAATGGATGCTGTAGATGAATACATTCCAGATCCAGTGCGTCAACTTGATAAACCATTCTTAATGCCAGTAGAAGATGTATTCTCAATTCAGGTAATCTGATATTCTAGTAGCTCATGTTTAGCCAGAGATCAGTCAAAACTTCTTTGCTCTTTTCAGTTTCTTTGAATACTACTTCATTTTTGAGACTTGTCTCTAACTTTGAATTGGTTATATGGCTCTATGCCTCTATGCCTCTATGCATATGGTTTTAGAACCTTAAACCAGTAAATAACAGTCTAATATATTTGGAGATAATTGAAAATGCTGGTATAACTACGAATTGTTCCAGCCATTTGTAGGGGAATTCTATACTATCTTTAGTGCTGAAAACACCATATATTCATAGAAACCAATCCTTCTCTAGTGTAGCCTTTGTACCGTGATGCTATACCTCTTGCTGCTTATTTTAGTACAATCCTTTTTCTCTGTGAAATGTAGAAAAATAATTTTTTTGCAGCAGTACATATTTCATTTCCAAAAGAGGGAAAAAAATAATGCTTGAACCTTGACTCTAATGTGATACTGATCTTTTGCTGTTATTTTTTTGAAGGGGCGTGGAACTGTTGCTACTGGCCGTGTTGAACAGGGAACAATAAAAGTTGGAGAAGATGTGGAGATTTTAGGGTTGATGCAGGTTAGCTGTTACCTTATTCAGTTATTCTATTACCTACTTTCTTTAGGGGGAGAATATATTGGTTCATAACATGTTCCAGATTTCCTGTGCTAGTGATCTAGACTTCGATCTGCCTTTCCTATTTGTCTGTCGTTGAAACCCGAGGATGAATGACGCCATGCTTGATTAATAACCAATTTAATTTCATGCAACTTATTGATGTTATGGGTTAATTGTATGTAGTCTTTCACAATCTTACAAGTTTAAGAGTAAATGTTGTTACAAGGTATAGAAAAATCTCGCGTATGCAAGCAAAAATATGGACTCCCACTGGAACTTCACGAATGCACCAAAAAGAAACTAGGAATTAGAGGGTATTCCTCAAGTACATAGAATGGTTCTCTATCCCTTTCTATTTCTCATCATCTTCTTCTTCTTCTTCTAGATCTCCAACTATAGAGGGCCTCCTTTACGTGCACGGCATGGCGTATTGCAGTCTTAATTAAAAAAAAGATCTCACGCCACAAGGTACTATGAGTGGCCACCTATCAATGTGAAAGGAAGTGGAAGTTAATTATCCAAAATGTCTCCTGAATATTTACAAATAAAGCACCAGTTAACATTTTTGATCCTCCTTTTTCTCAAATTTTTTTAGCTGTTAGGATTGTTCCCCTCACTGCAAGCCAAGGAAGCTTACTATTTACTTGTGGACCCCTTGTAATAACAAGTTCAGGTTGTGGTTAGCTATTATTCTAATGACGAAGAGGCTTAATTTAATCTTAGCTGGATGTGTAGTTTTGAGAAATTGTGTTTTCTTATTTGGTTGTTAAATGCCGGTATATGTTAAATGACATTATTGTGCTTTCATATTAGAATTATGATTGTGCTTTTCTTAGCACCTGTTCATGTTATCAATTTTCTTTTATAGGGGACTTTAAAATCTACAGTGACTGGTGTTGAAATGTTCAAGAAGATCTTGGATCATGGTCAAGTAAGGATTTGAGTCGATCCATGCAACTTTCTAATAGGTTTCATGCATCACTTAATGTATGTTTCTATTCTATTTTATTTTCTTAATTAGGCTGGTGATAATGTCGGGATTCTTCTACGTGGCTTAAAACGAGAAGATATTACGCGAGGAATGGTAAGTCCGAATTTCACTGTGTGTGTTACTCATCAAGTGACTTAGCATTTGTGCGACCTTATCTACCGAGTTTACCTGTGAAAAATTGAAAAAGTTCCTTCTGTTTTCATTTTTTCTACCTTTTACATTGGTCGTTTGTTTGTTCCCTAGCATTTACTAGAAGTAGCTTGATATCAGGGTAGAATCACACAGTTTTGTGGTGCCTTTTGCTATTTTTCATGTTATATTTGTTCAAGTCTGATAATGTGATGTTTCATGAAGTCAAAATCCGACCATTACCTGAACAATGTAACTATGTATCTTCCAACATCTTATATAGCATTTTGTTCTATAGGTGATTGCAAAGCCTGGTAGTGTGAAAACGTCCAAGAAATTTGAGGCGGAGATATACGTACTAACTAAGGATGAAGGTGGTCGGCACACTGCTTTTTTCTCAAACTATAGGCCTCAGTTCTACATGAGGACTGCTGACATTACTGGTAAAGTGGAGTTGCCTGAAAATGTCAAGATGGTTATGCCTGGTGATAATGTTACTGCTACTTTTGAGCTGATATCTCCAGTTCCTCTTGAAACAGGTAAATGGATTCTATAAATCATTTTGTGATTTATGTTTATCTGTGGGGCAAGGGTTCATCCGCAACTGTAGTTATTCTTTTCTCCCCTCGAAATTGCATAATGGCTATATTTTGTAAATATTCATTGTCTATTACAAGGTGACATTATTTTATTGAGATCTGGAGATTCTTTGGGGTGCTTGATATTGAGTTGTGCTTAGCCTTGTTATGTTTCTCCCTGATTAAAAAAGAGATCATCACCTCACTTTGGGGAGCATTTACATTGCCTTCAATATTTTTCTTGCTAATGTGATAATCAATCTCATTCTCAAAATAACTGGATTCCCGACATCACATGAATGTGCATTGTCCCATTTCGTCTGAAGTTTCCATCCTGTAACCTTGATATACAGTGAAACCCATTTGACATATAGTTTTTGAATTTGATTCTGGACAAGCTTTTTTACCACACTGAGGATTGAACCCAACTGAACCGATTTATTGATATGACTCTAGAACTGCACCGAATGATATATGTATTAAAATATCACACATAAATTAGACATAATCTTTCTAAAAAATACAAAAAACATATTAGTATTCTATGTAACAAATGTGATTACTAGTAAGATTCATATTCTTATGCGACGTCTTGAAGTAAAGTACTCAAAACTAGGAACTGAAACAGAAGAGAAACCAAGATGATTGGATCGGTTGGGAAAAAGGTAATTTGGTTATACGCAGTAGAATCACTGAAAATTGGTAGTGTAAATATGGGAATAACTGGCCAAACCTAACCATTAACGCCCTATCTATCACCATGGAAGATATTGGATAATTTTGCAACTCAGGAACTGAATCTTCTTGTCTTCTTTTCCCTTTGTTGGGCAAAGATAATGTTCAAATATTAGACCCAAGTAGTATCTCAAAAAAAGATATTAAGCCCAAGTATTGTAACTTTGGTCTTTGCATATAGAAAAACTAAAATGATATATTCAGTGACACTGATTCTATGGTTAGATGGCGTTGTACTTGTTGTTTCTCTTTAGAGTAAAATTGCTCTCTCGTCAGTAAAGTCAGTTTGTGTGTTGCTGCAATGATTTCCGTAGTAAGGGAAATTATTTAGGTATATGCTGACCCCTTGGCTGCATTGGCTATGCAGCTAGTCTTTTGGGTGTTAGAAGTTTCCACATGATTTAGTCCATCATTGGGTCATGTCAAATTGTACGAATGCTGTCTCATAATTATGCATGCTTTATATGTTGTTTTAATGATATCTTCGTAGAGATTTGATTGTTATTTTCATAGATAGAATAAGTATTTCTTTGAGTCATATTTCTGCATTTAATTTAACTTTTCCTAGTAGAAGTAAAACGTGTTTCCCTGTAACTTTTCATCTACCTTGTTTAAAGAAGTTTATATTCCTTCTACATTGTAAATTTTCAGGACAAAGATTTGCCCTGAGAGAGGGTGGCAGAACGGTTGGTGCTGGGGTTGTTTCCAAAGTACTGAACTGAGGGTTCTGAAAATGCAAGCTCAGTTTCAGTGTGGTTCTCTCAAGAGGGGTTGACAAATGAAAATTCTATCGCTGCTTGCAGAAGTACAAGACACGTGACGATTGCTAATGTAATCATTTGACACATTTTTTCTGTTGCAATGTTGAGAGAGTCCATGTGTTTTGAAATTGAATATATTGGAGGAAGTAGTCCACTTTGTATCATCTTATAGTTCATAAGCAATTATTACTCCAAATAATGAGCTTTTTGGTGTAATGAACTATGGATTTTTGCATTCACAAGGAACTCCATGGTAGGTGCTGCACAATACGCATGTACACAATAAATTTTAATGTCATTTCGAGCTGTTTGCTTGCATTCTTCAGGTGTTCTGTATATGATCAGGTTTCTACCAAGTCTGATGGGCTTTAACTTCCCTTGACATCTATGCGCAAATGTGGTGGCAAAATGTTGGGCAGCTGAAGGGTAAAACATAAATACCCCAAGTGTATACTTCTTGTGCGGTTTTTAGATGTAAAACCTACACTGGGCACAACTTAATACAAACACTTGAAATCTGAACATGTTGATGGCCTGTTTGTGTTTAACCAACTGGTCTGAAATCATTAAGGATTTTCAATTTTGTGCGTTACCAGAAATTTAGGCATCGACAGTAGTGCAGAAGTGAGATGTACAACCTCCGATTTAACGAAAAAAGGTTTCTTGGAAGCCCTGTATAAATGGGAATTGTATGCAGTCTCTATTAATTAGATGTAAAATCACATTTAGATCAGTGTTGGATTGATAAGGCAATCACAATATTGTCAAGAATATGTATCCAGAAGGAAAAGGATGTACACTTATCCTTGAAAGCACAGCCTTTTGTATCCGTTTGAGTCCTCAATATAAATGGTAAATGTCCAACTTTGTCTGAGTGATTTAAAATTAGGTACCTGAATATAATGTCAAAATTCTTTCTTAATGGTCTCAATAGCTCAAAACTCTCGTGCTAGCTTTATTCACATCATTTTACAAGACTATCCGATACAACACAAGCTAGACGAGTAAGAAAAGGCTTGAGCTTTGTTACTCACTACGTATATTTCGTGCTGTTAAAATCCATTTCTTTCTGCTCACATTATATTACAGTTGGATGTCCCAAAACCAGCTACTGATATCGTCCCCCAAGCTGCACATGTTTTTACAGTCTCTAAATCTTGTGTTCTTGAAATCAAGCAAGCCTCAGCACTACGACTGCCAGCAAAGTTGCAGCTCTGAAGTAGATTTCCTTCACATTTTTGTCCAAATTATTCATCATGTCGTCCTCTATCATATCCAACTTGCCTGGACTTCTGTTGATCACCACAACCGTGTCCCTCAAATTATTGACAGCCCAAGAGAGCCATATAAGTCCAAGGCCTAAACCGGTGTTCAACAGTCTAGGTGCAGAGAAGACAATTCTTCCGCAAGCTAGTTTGCAGGCAACAGAAAAAAGGACAGCTATGCCGGTTCCAGCAATGCTAGCAGAGAACGTGGTCAGAAAGTGTGGTAGTTGGGGACCTGATTTCTTCAATGAAAGTATTGCAGTTTTCCCATGCCGTTTCTTGTCAACTATTATGGACAGAAGGCTTTCAAATGCATGGAGGTAATTGGTCCTGTAGATCTCTCTCTCTTTAACTGCTTTCTTGTTGCTCTTTCTCTGCGGTGATGTCTGGTACTTAGTTTTCTGAGGACTGAAAAAAAGTGTAAACGAGTGAGCGGATTTTTCCTGTGGTAGTGTAAACTAGAAATTACACGAGATTAGTGCTCATGCAACTGATTGCTATTACACATGAAAGTTGAGATTTCTCTCCTCCTATTAATTAAGCTGAGTACAGTAAACTGATATGGATCAAAGTCAGTTAAGCAAGTATCTGAAAATTGAGATAGGGCTTCTAAATCCTTGAATCCATTTCCCTCTTAATAATGTGCAATATTTATATGAATACTTTCAGCAGAAATATGGAACTTTTCGTCAGATGGTTTTAGTAGACGTGTCAAATAGAGATACAGCTAGAACTGTTCACTAAAGAAAACTACTGCAGGGTATACAAAGGCTAACCACAGACCTGAGAAGAGAAATAATTATCCTAGATATGTCAAACATGGATCATACACTTCATTATTCACCTCCATAGTAATAAAGTCTATTTGCTTTTGTCAAATTCCCTTATTTAGTCAAATTTATCCTTGTTGCGTATTTAACATATTCTGCTACAGTTACCAGTCAAATAATCATTAAGAAATATTCAAAAAAGTCAAACTTCAAATCATAGACTAAATTTATCTTTGAATAAGATCTTCATGTCATAAGATATCGTTAAACGGAAAATGTAGCCAAGAGAACAAAGAGCATGGAAAAAATTGTATGTGAGATGAATCAGATACCTCCGTAGAGATGCTGCATTCACGTCAAGTTTCTGAGCAGAATTTTCACCTTTAGACTTTGTCTTGCATGTCTTCCTGCACAGTGAATAAATTGACTTTAACCTTGAGGGGCTGTGGTCACTTTATCAAACACATGCATTCTTTTCAGTATTAACAGGGAAACTAACATGCTGGATGATTTTAGTGCCACTACTCTGATTGCATACTGTCTCAATTGATGAAGAAGTGGTTCTTAGCAAAACTTTTTAGTTTGGATCAATAGTTAAACTCGCCAGTCAGTACCTCAGCTATTTCTTTATACAGTAGTATCAATCTGGTATTACACAATTGAGCATGATTTCCCCTTATAGCCCAGGTGAAAGAGGCAGAAGAACTATTGTTCACCTTGACACCAATTTGTGACATCCCCAATCTCCTAAACTTGATCATCCTTTGTCCTATTGGCTATCGACTTCTGAAGCATAATGTCATAATTTCACCTCTCTAAACAATTGTTCAAACCAACAGAAGCTAATAAATCCTTGACAATTATGATGCTGACTGCTTTCTCAAAAAAAAATTATGATGCTGACTCATTGCCATGATGAACCAAGCTTAATCTGGTTACATTGGATATAGATAACAACAACTAGAAAACACCTCCTTCATATGTCTTTCCTATATAGGCACACAAGAAGCATCTACCAAGGCAGACCCATACAGACGGAAGATCTGGACCCCCTTACAGCTCACAGTATGTAAACCAGGGTATTTGAGCATGGTACCCTTTCCCACAGGATCAGAACGGTTACATGCCTGGACGCTTATTAGGATATCTCTTCACTTCCAAACTAGGATTTTTCTACACTCCCTTGGCAAGTCAGTGTGTATGCACCCTCCTTTCTCATGCCCTTCTGTCTATTATCGTCTTCATTCCATCATTGTAACTATATCTTTAGACAATATGCAACTGTGCCAAGCAGTTACCTGTTCATAATGGTAGAGGCTTTTTTCTAACTATTTAATTACTTCCCATTTAGTCCTTATCTGTGATAATCATATCACTGTTACTCTTATATTTTGCTGACATATTTGTCACCTTAAAGTAGCAGCTGAGAGACAAGGCACTAACTCACTTCAAATGAATACCAAATTATTCAAGAAAGAAAAATAATAATTTAGCTATGATATCTCTAAATGAGTGTCGGAACCACAGCAAACCTATGGTGCTGCAGGCCAGAAGGAAAGCTTTTATGGCTACATTTGTTCACAGAGGAGAATCAATACAGAAGAGAATAGCCCAACAAGTTCTATTTTCAATAAGATAAACCACATGAACAAGAAAACACTTGTCACATCTATTCAACAAAAACTTTAGAACAGAATTCAGCAAACACTGTTGCTACCTGTCAAAGTATGGCACCAGCATTGCGTGCTTTGTGCATTTCATTGAGTCCTTTGAGAAGTAGAACTCGGAGATAATTGAAAGTATGTCCTTCATCTCAACCCTAGCACTGACACCACTAGCTAATAAACGGCCATCAGAATGGATCACTTTTCCTGAATTGAGTCCTATCAAATTTGAAGAAGGTTCCCATAGGTGGAGTGCAGCACTTGGATAAACAAGAGATGGCTGAGACTTGGCATCATGAGACTGTTCTTCGAGATAAGAAGCAAATTCTTGTTGATGCATGTTTATTGCATGTGCCAGTGACCCCATGAGATCAAAGAGTATAGACATATCTTTCCCACCGCTTTCGACATCGTTTGATCCAGACCTAAGGTACTTCAGAATCTTCTCCTGCCTTGTGCATTGTTCGGCAATCCCAAAGCTGAAGAGCACTGAGTTCAAGTGATTGTCTGCGGGAAAAGATAGGTCATCAGCATGGTACATTATAAAAAAGATACGAGTAGTTTTCATGAGCAATAGTGGATCCATCTAAGATCATCAAGAAATTAAAACTCAAAATTTAAGCAAAATTTTGAGTAAGTGTGAACTATGAACCTCGCACATCTATGTGTACTGGTCCCCCAACGGTTGATAGGATCCTGACAAAGGGATTGCCTGCCAATAACTGACTCATCGGTTTCCATAAATCCAGTCTCTGATTCAACCTTAGGCTAGCACCACTTGACTTCACCATATCTTGATTCACTCCAGGAATAGGGAAAAAAGGAAGACTATCCTGCAATTAGAAAGAAAGTGTTCAATTTAAGTGGGTCTAGGATCACTTAAAGTTAAAGATCAGAATAGACTACCAAAGTGATAACTGCTCATCAATTGCCAGACAACTCAGAAATTCTTTAAATAAGAGGGAACAACAAATATCAGAAGCAGGGGTTAAATACGCAAGGAAGTATAAGATTGCAGAACTTTAGTTACACCTAAGATATCTTAGGTGCATATCACTTGGTATCCCAAAATTAAAGCAAATCCATAAAAAGTTGCAACTTTAATGCAGATAACACATCTCTAATTGCAAAAAATATGCTTCTATCATAGGACTGGAGTAGGAAAACAAGATGATAAACATCGGATGTCTTCCTTTTCAAGTCGGATAATCCAACAATAATATTTGAATACGCCCCAGGCTTGAAGGAAGCAAAGAAGACAATAACTAGCATTACTGATCTTTTCATTTCAACCATCTTAGCATATTGTGAATCAGACATAGAGGAAACCAGCATATAAACAAGTAGCACTCAAACTATATATACATATAAGGTGAACCTACTGCCTCTCCAAAATTGGATTCATTAACACAATATAATCTCACAAAGTTCATCAGCGACTAAGGAACAATCATCTGGATCAGACTACATGATCAAATCTTACAACAACATACCCAGTGTAGTCCCACAAACTGGAGTCTGGGGAGGGTAGAGTGTACGCAGACCTTACCCCTACCTCAGAGGTAGAGAAGTTGTTTCCAAACATGATCAGATCTTGCTTTTATAAAAAGAAAGGCGCGGGCCAAACTTCGCACACCTCGACTAATTCAATGGGATACTTGCCACATCCCACCAGCAACCAGCAACCAGCAACCAGCAACATGTTACTCTGTCCACCAAGGCTAGAACAGATGGGAAGAATCACCTAGTGTTTTTTTTGTCTCCGCTGAGATTTGAACCTGAGATCTCAGACCTCATGTTTCTTAACCCACTTCATTGACCACTAGGCCACACCCTTTGGTGAAAAAATCATATTATTATATCCCATACCTTAACAATTGAACCCCATTTACCAGCAAAGCCCAAAGGTTCCAGGAAAAACAAAATAAAACAAAAGTATGAACACCAAAATAAGTACAAATTGACACAACCAAATATGTTACCAACCAACACCAAGAAAAAAGAAAAGATTAAAACCCATCAACTAATCAATCAGTAACTAAATTCCAATCCATAAAGAGTTCTAAAATTACCTTAGAAACCCTTCCTATGGTCAGTTCTGGAGGTGAAAAAAGCCAAGGAGGATAACCATTAGAAGCCATAAGACAACCTTCAACCATCTTTGAGGAGAAACCCAGCTCAGAAACTTGTTGTCTAAAGTTTCTGACCCAAAAATCTCTCTTCTTTAAGGGTTGATTATTGATAGTCACAGCATCTGTGGCCTATCCTGCTATTCACCTCAAGTTCCCTTGTGATTTATTGCAATTTGGTGGTTTACAAACACTTAAGTGGCCCTTAAGGCATTTGGGGTTACATCTTTTTCTTTTGTTGGATTCTTGAATCAAGACAACAAGAAAGGTTTCGCCTTTTTCTATGTTTTTGGATTCTTCTGGGATCTGTGGTGGAGCTTTGTTTATTGTATTACGTCAAAGTTTGTTCACCCAAATTCAAGATCCTTTTCTTTTTAATCATAATTTGCTTACCACAATATCAAGATTTATGTCTTTTTGATGATTTTTTTTTTCACGTAAGAGATCTAAATTTTTTTTTTTTTTTATATCTATCTATCTTCTATATATATATATATAATAAACAAAGCTCCACCATATATATATTATATTAAAAGTGTGAAGCACCTTATAATGTGATTTGAATTTTTTACCCTTCATTAAAAGACTTCACTTTAGATAAAATTGTCTTTTCACTTTTTTCCTCCAATTATTATGCTATTGAATTTATAATATTGAATATTAACTATAATAAATATATACAAAAATAAATGGAGAAAGTATTCCTAAGGTTTGGACATATATATATATATATATATATGGAAAATCCTACGTGACTTTTTCAAAAAAAAAAGGTATAAAAAGTTTAAATACAAAGAAAAACAAGACCCCTACTTTAATATCATCTTTTATCAATATTTAATGAGTACTATATTTTATCAAAATAATACCTACTTTTAAGAATTCTTGCTATGATAGGAAAAATAAAACGGTTGAATAACCCATTTCTAAGAATTCTTACGGCGATAGAAGTCTAGAATAAAAATCCTATATCTATGCAATTTTTGATTAATTTTTTATTAGATATATGCCATTCGAAAATAAAGTGATCAAAATCGATTTTTTTTGCTTTTCCTTCTTTTAAGTTTTTCTTTTTCAATGTTTCTTTAGTTTTCTTCTAAATAGTTATTGTGTGTTCTCTTTCATAAATTTTAATATGCCTTTTTATTGAATTATTATAAAAAAAAATTATGTTTAGCATCTTGCAGATTACATAAAAACGAAGTATTGGAGACATTAATGTAAACATCAAAGAAGACATAACTGGTAAGTTGTAATTGCCAAGAAATATTAGTTGAATTTTTTTTTATTATATTATTTTCTAAATATGTTAATGCGTAAAATTATAATTGCAAAGGTTTCTCCAAATTTTTGTAATGACACAAAAATCAAAGACATTGATAATATGAATTTGAGTTGATTTGATATTTATTACTTTTCTTGCATCAATCTTTGGTTACAATTTTGATAATTGAGAACTACGTTTTTTATCGAGAAATCCTCAAGAAAAATTATAGTTTTATAAATCACTTTAAAATCAGGATTCCTTTAACTAATTAATTAATGATACTTAAATTAGTTGTCTCTTTTTATTTAGGTATAGATTATTCTTTTAAAACTATCGTGTGTAAGAAAAAAAGATGTCCAGGTATAGATTTTTTTATCAATTAAAATTTTGATAATATTTATGATTAAAGAGATAAATTTACTTGTGATTTGAGGTAAGTTTTCTAAAAAATTTAGTATGTTCTTGAAGTTTACAATAAATAAACTATTGATAGACAATTGTTAATTGAAAAGTTTTCTTTTTGTGAAATCTTGATATATCTTATGATTGAAGAGACAAATTTGCTTGTGATTTGAGATATGTTTTCTAAAATTTTAGTATGTTCTTGATGTTTACAATCATGATAGTGTCTATGATTAAAGAAATAAATTTTTGCTTGTGATTTGAGTTAAATTTATTAAATTTTTTGTATGTTCTTGAAGTTGACAGAAATAAATTATCATGTATTTTTGATAGACAATTGCTAATTGAGAAGCTTTTTTGTGAAATATTGATAGTATCTATGATTGAAGAGACATATTTGCTTGTGATTTGAGGTAAGTTTCTAAAAATTTAGTATGTTTTTTATGTTCACAAAAATAAATTATCATGAATTTTTGATAGACAATTGTCAATTGATTTTTTTTTTGTGTGATTTTAGTATGTCCTTGAAGTTTAAAATAATAAATTATCATGTATTCTTGATAGATAATTGTTAATTTAGAATTTTTTTTGTGATTTTTATTTGTAGTGACTCATATACAATTAACAATTTGAAAAAATTGACTTATTTACAATTTTGACCAGATTTTTGGATCGTTATATTCCGTCACAACAAATTAGTCAGTCATTTTAATTCTATATGAATTCTCTTTTAAAATTTAATTATATGCAACTGTTTTAATTGTGACTAAATTATGAGATCTGACATATCGTTATTATTTTTTAATAATAAACTCTAATGGTTGTCTTTTTTTTTACAAGTTATATCATTAAATAACAGGTAAAATCATACCGAACACAATTTTCCTTAATAATAAAATATTAGCTCTATCATTTTATTTTATTTTTATAGAAATAAGTGATAACATAGTTAGTAGTATTACTTATGGTAGCTCTGAATTTTTCTGTCATAGAATTATTAATTAATTCTATATGATTTAATTATCCTAATAAAAAAGAAAAAAATGATTAATTTTAGTTATGAGTAATTTAGTGACAGATAAGTTCGAAATTAAGTTTAATTTTTTCGATAGTATTTGTTGTCAAAGAAATACGCGCTTTGATCACGCGCAAAGCGCGTACACTAAAACTAGTTCTATATTAAAAGTGTGAAGCACCTTATAATGTGATTTGAACTTTTTGTCCTTCATTAAAAGTCTCTCATTTAGACAAAATCGTCTTTTTACTATTTTCCTCCAATTATTATTATTAATATACAACAAGAAGTCTAAATTTATAGAATTCATTAAATTTATTTTTATACGACTATGTTTTTTAGCTTTAAACATCAGTTTAGGTTTAGGATTCCTTTTGACAAATTAATTAATATTATTTATATTAACTGTCTCTCTTTATTTAGTTAAATTAGTTATTGTCTCTCTTTATTTAGTTAAATTAATTATTTATACGATTATGTTAGTATAATTTAGATTTAAGCATAACTTTAGGAGTTTAGGTTTAGGATTAGAATTTCTTTTAATTAATCAACTAATATTATTTATATTAATGTCTCACTTTATTTAGGTTTACGACAATTATTCTTTCAAAAATTGTTCTAGGAGAAAAAATTATATATATATAAAGTATGAAAGACCTTACAATGTTGTTGTTCTTCTTCTTACTGTTATTTTTCTACTTAATATAGGTGACAGATGAATATTTGGTCAGGCTTTGAGAAATTTTTGTGTAGAGATTAGGTTTAACCGTATTGTTTTGATATCTGGATTATCATATTATTTTGTTGTAGTTTTTATTTTGTTACCAGATGTTGTTTTTTCTGCTTAATACAGGTGGTAGATGTGCTTGATCGGGTTATGAGGATTTTTCTTGAAGGTTAGGTTTAATTGTATTATTTTGATATCTCGATTATCGTATTATTTTATTATATTTTTTATTTTGTTACTAGATATTTTTTTTTGTTGCTTAATACAGGTGGTAAGTGAATATTTAGTCAGATTTTAAGAATTTTTTGTGAAGGTTAGTTTAATTGTATTGTTCTGATATCTCGATTATCATATTATCTTATTGTAGTTTTAATTCTATTACTAGATATTATTATTTTTGTTGCTTAATACAGGTGGTAGATGAATGTTTTGTCGGGTTTTGAGGATTTTTCGTGAAGGTTAGGTTTAATTGTATTGTTCTGATATCTCGATTATTGCATTATTTTTTTGTAATTTTTATTCTGTTACTAGATGTTTTTTTTTGTTGCTTAATACTGGTGGTAGATGAATGTTTTATCGGGTTTTGAGAATTTTTTGTGAAGATTAAGTTTAATTGTATTATTCTGATATCTCAATTATTGTATTATTTTATTTTTGTTAAGATATTAAAATTTATATTTATTTTAATATTGACTTTTATTTTTCAAAGATATGTTTGTTTCACATATATTTTTATTGATTAACGTAATACATAATGTGACACACGTACACTAATCATATTGGATAATGATTTAAAGATTTGAGTGGTGAGGAGCTTCACCGGCGTCAATTGCAATATTATATACTCCATTGTCTTTTTGTATGTAATTTTTTATATTGTTGCGATACACACGTGCAACGCACGTACACTAAACTAGTATATTATAAGAGCGCAAAAGATTTTAATCCTCTCCACTCTCACTAAGGGTCATTTTATAGCTGATTTGAAGATGAGTTATGCATGTATTAAATTTTTTGCACGAGTAATATCAAATTTGGTAATTGATTAGTAGATAAATTATTCAGATATAAAGTTAATACAATATTTGATTTATAATTTAAAGATCCACATAATCAATTAGGGGTGGATATAGTATGGTACGATATTTGAAAATTCGATTAAGTAATTTTTTGGTATTCGATTTTTGGAATACTATAGAATTACCATACCAAATTAATTCGATATGGTTCCGTATTCATAAGTTTGATTTCGATATTTCGTGTATGATAAATCGATAATCATAGTTTGTTTAACTTCAACTTATATATACTTATATAATAGAAAATTATAATTTTAACTTTTCAAAAAATATTTTGATTATATTATACTAACACATTACATAATATATATTCAAAAAAAATATAAATAACTTTCTTTATTAATGAGTTACACACAAAAAAAATTATACTCCAAAGTCCAAACACCCTCAAAGTGGGCAGTGAGATTTGAGGTGGCCGACTAAAATTTATACGTTTTGCAAAATAGCAGTACTTCTCCGTTCATCTTTACTTATTTGTATTTGACTTGATATATCTTTTAAAAAATAATAAATAAATAAATAATTTTACTAAATTATCTTTTGAATATAATAAATTTAATGCTTTTAAGAAATGTATTGAGAAAATAATTATAATTAATAATAAAAATAAATTAAAAATTAAATAATAAATTATCTCTTAATTTTTTAAATTAAACAAGTAAATATAAACTTTTTAATATAGTGAATAAATAAAAATAAACAGAGGAAGTATAATATATTTAACGATCTTTCTGTTTGTTGATTACGCTTTTTTTTGGGTCATTTTTTGTTGGTTAAAGAAAAAACAACATAGATATGGGGGAAATGTTGAAACTTTAGTATTGGATTAAATTTTTGTAGATGAGAAAAATGAGATAATTCATGAAAAAATAATAAGAAATAATTAATGTAGAATGGGATAAGAAATAACTAATCATATTAATCGTACGAGTAATTACTTCCCAAATGATAAAAATTAGTATTCACAATATTTCAATTTATGTCAAATTGGCGAAAACAACCAACTATCATTAAGAATTTCATCTTTGGACCAAAAACAAGCAAGAGGTGGAATACCACAAAGAGAAAGTGTACCTAATAAAAATGTGATTTTGGTAATTGGTACATGTTTTCTTAAACCTCCCATCGAAAAGGGGGCGAAAAGAGTCTATTTACCTTTACAATATTTCGAAAAGAGTGAGAGGGGGGGCTACGAGCCCTCTCTCGTTGTTGTTCCCGGACCACCCATCTCTTCCTTCCCCTTCGCCCGGTGAGATCAGATTTCTAGAACGAAGTGAAGTGATAGGAAGAGAAGACTGCTGGCGGGAAATCCCTATTCATGAAAGCCCCTTGTTAAGTAAGTTCCAAAGAAATGATATTTCTTCATATTTAATACTTAACTATTTAATTTCAAACTTTTTTAATATATCTTTAATGATTATTTTAAATAATATATTTCAAAAGTCTTTATTTTTCTCTTAAACTGCATGGCTAATTAAATACTTTCACATAAATTAAGACGGAGTGAGTAATTCCTTTAGGGTGTTGACTTATTTTAAGAGTTTTTGGTGTTGCACCTTTAATGTATGCTTTTTTGTGTGATTTATATTCTACTCTATTTTTAAATTTATTTTTTATTTCTTTGCAAAATAATAATTTTTTATTTTATAAAACTCATCGTGAAGATAAAATAGGAAATATCAAAAAATAAATAAGGAATGACATATTTAAAAGAGGATAAGAAGAGGGTTGCTCAAATTGTAAGCACCTTTCATTTTTGATCCTGTAACTATGAGTTTAAATCACCACGAGAGCAAAAAGATAAAAGCTCATAAGAAAGGGACTTCTTTTTGACATTTTTAAAAGAGAGCATGCATAAAAGATCTCTGTCTCATTTATTTTCAAAAAAGGCCAAATTATTTGTGACCACAATATAAAGCAGTGGGCAATATTGTCCTCTCTGTCCTTCAACAATTCATTGCTTAGTTGTATAACCTAAATTGCCAGAGTGTGCCCTGAATATTTTACCTTTCAATTTCTCATTGACCTATGCATTGATAATTTACTTTTGTTAGTTTCTTCAGTATTTGCCAATGAAATTATCTGGATAAATATTCTAGGAACTACATTTGAAAGAATTATACCGTTTTATAACGATAATCTAGACCATGCTATTACCAAACAACTTTGGAGCCAATATCTCCCGGTAGAACTATAAGGAGTCATTTGGTTAGAAATAAGTTATTTCGAAATTAATTATATCGAGATTAGCTATTCCGGAATAAGTTATTTCAACATGTATATGGGATAACTTATCACATCACTATGATATAAATGGTGGGATAAGTTATCCCGGACTTGGCAACCAAACAAGACACCAAAATTTTATCCCTAGACTATTTGTTTTATCCCTCACACCATACGACCCCTAATATTATTATAACAATGTATTTAGTGTAATTTTACAAGTGAGTTTTGGGAAGGGTGGTGTGTATGTAATCTTACTCCTGCCTTGTAAAGTAAAGAAGTTATTTTCGATAGACTTCGGCTCAAATAAAGCATAATAAAATCAAGAATGAAAAGGAAAATACAGTAATGCAAAAAAGAATAACAACATATAATACTATAACCTAAGCAAAGAAAACAACATGTAATAATGAAATCAGAAAACAAGATAGTATATGAGCAATAATAACAACGCTAATAAGAGGGACTAGACATCGCTTGACTACCTACTAACCTTCTACCCTAATCCTTGACCTTCATATCTTCCTATCTAGGGTCATGACCTCGGTAAACTGCAAGTGTGTCATGTCCTATCTAATCACATCTCTCCAATACTTCTTTGGTCTACCTCTACCTCTCATACCTGCGATCACCAACCTCTCGCACTTTCTCATTGGACGTCTGTGCATCTCCTCTTCACATGTCTGAACCATCCTAGTCTTGCCTCTCTCGTCTTGCCCACCATGGAGGTCACTCCCACCTTGTCTCGATAATTTTGTTCTTAATTCTATTTCTCCTAGTATGCCACGCATCCATCTCAACATTCACATTTTCACTACTTTTATTTTCTAGATGTTTGAGTTCTTGACCGACCAACACTCCTCCCTATACAACATAGCTAGTCTGACAATCACTTTATAAAACTTAACTTTAAGTCTTGATGGCACATTCTTATCACATAAGACACCAAATGTGAGCTTCTATCTCATCCATAACGCTCCAATACGATGTGTAACATCATAATGATCTCCTTATTTTCTTAGATTATAGGCCTACTCTTTTGAAGATGACTTATGTATCGATCCTCACTTCCACATCTGCCTAGTAAGCTATGTCACTGAACTTGCACTCCAAGTATTCTGTCTTGGTCCTGCTCAACCTGAACCTTTTTGACTTTAGGATTTGTCTCCAAACCTCCAGTCTATCGTTAACTCCGCCTCGAGTCTCGTCAATCAATATCATGTCATTTGCAAATAGCATACACCATGACATGTCGATCCCCTTGAATATGTCATATTAGTACATCTGAGGGTGAACATAGTTTGGGTCAACCTGAAATCCAATCTTTTTACATATTTAGTTTGGATTTTGGAATTTCGGATTTCATTTTAAAAATATATGAATTTCAAATTGGATATCGAATTTAGTACTACAAGTTTTCAGATATTGAATTTTAAAATATATGTTTGATATGATAAATATGGAGAGATAGTAGTGCAATAAATTTTTAGTACCCCTTAATTTTTTGTTTGGTTAATTATCCCAGGAGTAATAACTAGTAATGGAATAACTTATCTCTGCCTCTGAGTGAAATAATAGTCTTATAATAACTTATCCAGGGATAGAATAGTTAAAATAATAAAAACATCCCCTCAACCCTTTTTATACATCACTAATATAAAAAAGCTAAATAAGATGGAGGGTATTTTGTAAACAAATTACTTATTCTTAAAAATCACGCAATGCATATTATTTTTATTACAACAAATCAAATAATTGATAAATAATAATACCATGACAATTAATCGAAACATAACTAGTTTCAATCAGTGTTTTAAACGACAATCGCGGGGAGAGCCCCGGGGCGAGAGGTAGCCAAAACGCACCGAGGCGTTGGGAGAGACAAAAGTATCAAAAGGCATATGCCCCACAATTTCGGATGTTCGCCTAAGCGTGAGGCGAATTCTAAGACGAACGCCCTTAGGCGTAAGCCCCGAAAATTACTGTCAATTAAAATAATTTTTTCCTATTAAGTCCCTAAGTTAAGCCAAAGTACTAAAATATTTAATTGTTAAACTTAAATAATACTTAAATACTCACAAGTAAAATAAAAGTAGAAAACTTAAAACTCAAACTTCATAAGCATGTTTAATATTTACTTATAATATACTTTTTTTTTGGGACAAACTTATATTTTTGAGGACATATAATGATTTATTATATAAAAAGTTGACTTTATATATTGGATGTATTGTGTTGTTTTGGACTTTTGGTTAGTTTTTTAGCTGAAACAATTTTAGATACATCTTCCACTAATTTTTAGTATTTTATAATTTTATATAGTTTTATCTTTTTTTTGGTGATTTATCTATTTTAAAAATATTTATTTTAATTATATAAAATTTATAAAATATTAAAATTAAAGGATCATGGAGCTTACGCCTCATCGACTCGGGGTTTATGCCTCGCCCCGTAACAGGTAAAACGCCTTGCCTCACGCCCCCGCCTTTTAAAACACTGATTTCAACATAACTTGTCTTCGGACCAAACACACACAATAGTATAATTTTCTTTTTTAAAAAAAATTGGGGGTTGAAAAAGGAGAAACGAGAAAAGGAATTATAAAGTATAAAATAAAGGGTAACTTACATAAAACACACATCTTTGAGAGCTAATTACTCTTTTTCTCACCTCACTTCGCTCGGATACATCGCCCCCTCTGGATAATTACCTTTGATACATCGGAGCGATGTATCACGAGGTGAGGCGATATATCACGATCTGAAGTGATGTATCAGAGTGTTTACATGTGATATATTAAGTAATTAAAAGTGAGAGAGTTAGTAATTATGATAAGGAGGTATGTCTTTTTTGATAATTTAATCTAAAATAAAACCCTTACAATAAAATGAAAATTCAACTGAGCTACTAAAATTCAAGTGAAGATTTTCTCCTTTTTAGTAGACCCAACGGTTACATTCCGCATTTCCTCGACACCTAAAACAGCGAGCGCGTGGGTTCACACACACACCAGCTTGCACTACCTAATCATCCATTTTCTAGCACAACTGCGCACCTATATATATCTTTCTTTTTCTTCTTCTTCTTCCTCTTCCCTTTCCCATTTCTCTCTCACGAAACCCTAAAAATTTCCAGAACCCCTAATTCCCCGAGCCTAGATTCCCTCTCCATCACAGAAATCTGCCATCAATTGAGTGGTTATCAATCATTGAGGATGGGAAGGGTAGACAGCGTGGCAATTGCCCAACCCTCCTCATCGTCTTCACCTTCATCATCTGCGGTGACTGCATCAACATCGGTGACGGAGACGGTGAATGGCTCTCATGATTTTAAGATCACTGGGTATTCTTTGTCTAAGGGGATTGGGATTGGAAAGTACATCGCGTCCGATACGTTTATGGTAGGTGGGTATTCGTGGGCGATTTATTTCTATCCTGATGGGAAGAGTACAGAAGATAACTCTACGTATGTGTCGTTGTTCATTGCCTTAGCAAGTGAAGGAACAGATGTGAGGGCGCTTTTTGAGCTGACGTTAATTGATCAAAGCGGTAAGGGTAGGCATAAAGTGCATAGCCATTTTGGGAGAGCGTTGGAGAGTGGACCGTATTCTCTTAAATACCGTGGAAGCATGTGGTGAGTTTCCTTTTGCGAGGGGTTCTTGTTTTTTTTTTCTTTTGTAATGTGTGCTCTAATGTATTGAATTTCATGTACTATACCCTGCTTGTTGTGGGTTAGTTATGATTTTCCCTGATCCCCCACGAGCCTTCAGACTCGATTAATGGGTTAGTTTACTCTTCTTTGGTGGTTACCTTTACCGACCTCAATTGCTCATCTATAGTATTCTTGTAAAAGAACAGATTGAATATCAATGTGGTGTTTTCCTGGGCTGTAATAATGTCTAAAAGTCGTCAATTTCTAGGACAAGCACTTTTCTGTGCTTAGATGGCATTTCAGTGTAGTTGATATGCTAAAATGTGCAGTTGGTAACTTTGGCTCAATCAGATGTAGCTAGCAACAACAACATACCCAATGTGGGTCTGGGGAGGGTAGGATGTACGCAGACCTTACCCCTACCTCCCCTACCTTTGTGAGTTAGAGAGATTGTTTCTGATGACCCTTGGCTAAAATATGTAGCTATCAAACTTAAATATTAATTGTTAATGAATTGAAAATTTATATGGATATGATATTTATTGGTTAATTAGAAATCAGGTAGAGGAAATTTAAATATTAGAATTGGAGAATTAATCACTCAATGTGAATTAGAAACTAACCATTTTTTCAATTGACTCACGATTTTAACAGCATTTTTGAACTTGGTTTAATCTTTCCTACTTCACATGCTTCAGTTAGATGCAATGTTGTCAGTTCCTTTTTCACATAGTTGTTTTTGTATTTCTAGTTAATTTTTTCTTGCATAATACATATGATCTTTTATATTTTCCATCTGCGTCTTTTTTTGCTAAGAAGCTACCTTTGATTGCGCTTTCTGCTTAAGTCCTGACAAACCTTGAACACATTCTTAGGCATTTTTGGTTTGGCAATATGTTTCTGAACAATCCATGTGTTTTTATTTCCATTTTGATTATATGTGAGGTTGTACGATAGAGACAAACATTATCATAGTAATGAAAGGACCAAAACTTTTTTTCTCTATGTGCTCATCTCAAAGCTAGACCTTTGACAAGTGACACCTACTCTGTCTCCTTTAAATATATGGGCTTGTGTTGTGAAACACTTGTGTCACTGACTGTTTTAAGCTTGTCTTTGCGAATCAGAGGATAGATTTGCTGAACTTTTACTAGAAGAAACTGCAGGTAGCATCTTCCTTGCACGACTCATTAATCATTGTCTCCATAACCTTTACATGCTTATGCAGTCTTATTCTTGTAACTTCTATTTTTATTTACTTGACTTGAGAAATAGCGTACTGTTTGTGTTTCAAATGAGCTTTTGAAGTCTGTTGAAGCTTGGTGGTGGTTTTCATGTAGATTGAAATTCTTAGCAAGAATGCTCTCCAGTCTTCTTATCAGAATTCACTAGCAAGATTTGATTTAAAAGTTTTAATTCACATCTTAATTTCTATAGCCATGTTTGGGAACATTTCTTTTATCAACACGCATTGTGTAATAATCTACATGACCAAATTTGGGTTCTGCAGGGGATATAAGCGATTCTTTAAAAGAACCGCTTTAGAATCGTCAGACTACCTGAAGGATGATTGCCTGCAAGTTCATTGCTGTGTTGGTGTAGTTAGGTCTTGCACCGAAGGACCTAAAACCTACTCCATCCCTCAATCTCCATCAGATATTGGACTGCATTTTGGACAGCTCCTTGAAAGTGGGAAGGATACTGATGTAAACTTCGACGTTGATGGAGAAATATTTGCTGCTCACAAATTGGTACTTGCTGCAAGGTCACCTGTGTTCAGAGCACAACTTTTTGGTCCAATGAAGGATCAAAATACAGAGCATATAAAAGTAGAAGACATGGATGCCCCAGTTTTTAAGGTCAAAGCCTTGTACTACCTCCCATCCCTTTCCTGCCCTTATCTAGATTTGACTGCTTGTAGTGTATCTATCATTAATGCAATCTGTAAGTATTCAAGATACCACCTACTGAACTTAATATCTGCAAAGTTGTACTACTACGAAACTCCTTATCCGTCTTTTCTCTCAATTGTCATTGCTTCTTCTATCACACTGAGATCAGGCAATTGTTTTCACTACTACTTGCACCCTGCGCCATTTATTTGTTATTTTCTGCCTCCTTCGTTTGATAAATATTTTCTGTCACTCTTAACTAGGCTTCATATTTTTTCTCTCCAATGGGGTCCTGATTTCAACCCATAAATATTTTCTGTCACTCTTAATGCTCTGTTGACATTAGTGGGGCTGGGGTATAAGTTTGTGAATTTGTCTGCAAGTAATAAGAAGCGCAACTTCATGTTGTGACTGGTCCGTAGTAAGTATTCATTCAGGTAATAGTCAAATAACTTCTTTAACTTGCATTACTTTTGTCCCAAGCATTCTAGTGGTCATAAACTTAATTACATTGATCTGTTCCCTACTTTTAGGCATGATCAATGTTCTTAAAGGCTCACTCGAGGCGCTTTTAAGTCTTAATATTAGATACAACATAAGCTAGGTGTTTTGCCTCCCTTTTGGTGCTGTTCCAGTGTAGGCACCGAGGTGCTAAAGGTGCACATGGTTGCCTTTTACTATATATTGGCTTGGGTGAACCAAACAATAAATATACTCGTAATAGTCAAATAACTTCTTTAACTTGCATTACTTTTGTCCCAAGCATTCTAGTGGTCATAAACTTAATTACATTGATCTGCTCCCTACTTTTAGGCGTGATCAATGTTCTTAAAGGCTCACTCGAGGCACTTTTAAGTCCTGATATTAGATACAACGTAAGCTAGGTATTTTGCCTCCCTTTTGGTGCTGTTCTAGTGTAGGCACCGAGGTGCTAAAGGTGCACATTGTTGCTGCCTATTTATTTTATATTGACTTGGGTGAAACCATACAATAAATATACCTAGCAGAGTGACACATCAAATGTCAATGAATTGTTATGGATGTATTTGTATGTTTAGGAGTAGGACAATATACACAAAATTTTATCTTTACATTTGATTTTAGAAATTTAAAATGGGTTTTGAACTTCATTTAGAATTTTTGTTCACATATTTTAAGTGTAGTTTTTTCTAATTCCTTTTTATATAATTGTTGTTCAAGTTTATAGTTACTTTTTCTTGCATTACATATTTATTTATTTTCTTCATTTTTCATTTCTTCTGAACCGGCACTTGATTGCACTTTATGTTTAAGGCTCAAGATTGCCTTTCTATGCATTTTTCCTTTGGTCACATTGCATATCGCAGCTGCGGGTTCCGTTGTCAAGAAACATTGCATATCTGGTGTACTCGTTGAAGCTGTTTAATTTTGTTATGATATCAACAACCTAAGTCGCTGAAAGGATGCTGATAGAGAAGCCATAACGTTAAACATTTTTTATTTGCAATTTTGATGTGGCTCTCTCTCTTTTCATTTAATATTGTGATTTAATTTTGCGTTAGTTGCTTAATTCTCGTGTATGTTGATGACAGGCTCTTCTTCATTTCATTTACTGGGATGTGCTGCCGGACATGGAAGAACTCACAGGATTGAACTCAAAATGGGCATCAACCTTGATGTCTCAACATCTGCTTGCAGCAGCTGACCGTTATGGCTTAGATAGGCTCAGGTTGCTCTGCGAGGCTAATCTGTGTGAGGAAGTTGCTATTAATACTGTTGCAACCACTTTAGCCCTGGCTGAACAGCATCATTGTTTCCAGCTGAAATCTGTCTGTCTCAAATTTGTTGCCATGCCAGAAAATCTAAGAGGTGTGCTCTTTTATCTTCTATTCAACTTATGTTAAAATGTTACATCAAAGTTGGGATTCAGTTCAGTTATTTGGTTCAAGTACTTTAGTTTTTGTGGTAAGCTTACATTTATGAATTTGTCACTATGATCTGCAAATAATCTCTTCTAAGTATAATTCTTAGAAGATTTAGTTCCCTTCTAAATTTTTTCTGTAATAAATGTGTTTCTTGCGTGTATAATGTCTCTTAAGTGAAATTTTATAAGTTCTAATGGCATTTTCAACAATCCTCTTTATGTACTGCTGAAAGTTTTGTCCCTAAGTTAACTTGGAGATGTCTGGGCTACCATTGCAGTCTTTATTAGTAAGCCCTGAATGAAATTCTATTATTTGTCCTTGTTTCTAAAGGGTTCAGGTTTAGGCCCAAGAACGGAAAAAAAGTGAAAGAGGACTTGCTACTCTACAATTTGGTGTTGTCATTTTTGTCAATGTGGGGGTCATAGAATTAACTTGATGCTCAACCAAATTGGTCCCAAGGCCATACTTACAATACCTTCTTTTCGTGTCCATCAGCTGCCCTCTCCCTTCATTTTTTTGCAGCTGTTTATTGGAATTGGCTATGAGAGCTGTTTCTCATTGACCCTCCTAAAAGTGATTTTGCTGCCAAAAGCTCTTTTGGAAGTAAATTCACAATGTAATCACATGTGGTGGAATCTCTTGTGATTTTGCTTCTTTAAAAAAATGTTTCCATGCATATCGTTGAATTGAAGCATTGCAGAAACAAAAATGAATTTTCATCTGGCTTATACAAGTGTCGGAGTTGTGTTATAAGTTGGTATTGATCACAGAATCCTTTTTATGCAGCTGTAATGCAAACTGATGGTTTTGACTATCTGAGAGAAAGTTGTCCTCATGTCCTCACAGAGCTGTTGGAGTATGTGGCTAGGGTAAATGAACATTCTAGCATCACCAACAAGCTAGGAAATGAGGTTGTCCTTGACGGCGGTGATGTCCACGGTCGACGCGTGAAACAAAGATTATAGTTGGAAGTTTCAACTGCCAAACTGGTGTGGTCCTTAATAGGATAGAGACATACTTGATGATGCAGGCTCTAGTTTGACATAGATGTAAATTTGGGTCGATGTATGTCATTGATGCTGTAATCATATGTAATATCTTGTTCCTAGTGATGTGCATTTTGTGTATGGTTCTTGCTACTTGCGGCTCTTGATACATTTCCTTAGAGACAGCTTCTAACTCTTTGTCCATATGGTTTTCTCTTTACTCCCTTAAGTTATGTGTTTGTTATTTTGGCCCTTGATTTTTCAGTTGAACATGTATATTTAATTGCATTAGTATTGTCATTCGATATTTAATTAGGTGCTAAATATTAGCCGTAACGCTGTACATTCAGAAATATTGTAGAGGTATATAGAGTTTTCTTCGAACTTTATTATTCACACCTTGATGCTTATAATTTCTTGTGCTTTCTCTATCCATAGTTTCACTTCGCTCCAACAATTTCTTAACTATAATTTAGTATTAAAAGCATCAAGATTATTAAAAAAAATCCCTTTAGTCTTTTCTCATTTTTTTCATTTCCTTTGTTCCAAAAAAAAAAAAAACAAAATAATTTCCAAGGATTCACCCTAGAATTCCAGGGATTTGAAGTACGAGGTTAATTACCTAATTTCGGGTTGAGTTTGGACACCAAGTAGGCGAAGTTATGTTTGGTTGTAATTTTTGTCAATAATATTTAAAATTAATGTTCATGTTTGAATATAAATATAATTTCAAAAATGAAAAATGAGTTAGAAACATGTTACTTTTTTTTTGGATTTTAAATATAACTTAAAGTTGAATTTGGAATTTTCAACAACATACCCAGTGTATTCCCACAACGTGAGGTCTGGGGAGGGTAGAGTGTACGCAGTCCGTACCTCTACCTCCTCTGAGGTAGAGAGGTTGTTTCCAATAGACCCCTGGCTTGATACAGCTAAACGAATTGGGACTCAAATTGATTAAGCAATTTCCTAAGGAACTGAATTTATGAACAGCTCCTGAACATAAATTGGAAGATTCTTCAATGGAGAAGAATAGAAATGAACAGAGAGAAAAGATTCAGAGAGATATTATTCCACAAATTTTAGAATGATTCAATTACAAAAGAATCTCAGCTAATAAAGGAAAAGCATCGCCCAATCCCTATTAACGACCCTAACCACTTTCGTAACTAACTGCTAACCGACTGATTTGACTCCTAACGGCATCGTTTAGCTGTTATTTCTATCAGCCGACTTCATTTAACAAAACGACATCGTAAAAGAAGTAGTAAAAATTGCACTTTGCCCCCCCTAACTCTATAGAATTGCTTTGGTACATATCAAATACCCTCCCCTCAAAGACATCCTTGTCCTCAAGGATCAAACTGAGGGAATTGTTGCTGCAAATGATCCAAATCCACCCAAGAACAATCCTCCTCTGCAACATTCAAGCATTTCACTAAGACCTGCACCACAGGTTTGCCCAAACGAGGGGCAATTCTTCTTGCACGAATGGCTTCAGGAACCAGCAAGACTACACCATGGTCAGTGATTTGAGCTGGAATAATGGGGGAGATAGGTGTTGTGCTCACTCTCCGCTTGAGCTGAGACACATGGAAGGTAAAATGGACCTTGGTAGAAGCAGGTAAATCAAGTTTGTAGGCAACTGAACCCACTCTTTGCAACACCTGGAAAGGACCAAAGTATCGAGGGGACAATTTCTGATAGTGATGATTCTTCAAGGACAACTGCCTGTATGGCTGCAACTTAACATAGACCCAATCACCTACTGATAAGACCCTCACCGAACGTTTCTTGTTGGACAAAACCTGCATCCTCTGTCGAGCTTGAGACAAGTGGAACTTTAGAGTTCTGAGTGTAGATTCCCTGGCTTGAAGGCTTCTATCCACAACATCCAGTTGAGAATCAAAGGCCATGTATGGCACTAGAGAATGAGGGGGTTGGCCATATAAAATCTCATAAGGAGAAACTTTGGCAGATGAGTGGTAGCTGGTGTTATACCACCATTCCGCAAGAGACAACCATTTGCACCATTCCTTTGGCTGGTCAGCTATCATACATCTGAGATAACACTCAAGGCTTCGATTGACCACCTCAGTCTGCCCATCACTTTGAGGATGATAAGCTGTAGACATGTGGAGATGTACTTGTTGTAGCTTGAAAAATTCTTGCCAAAACTTACTAAAAAAAATAGCAACTCTATCAGAAACTATAGATTGTGGCATGCCATGAAGTTTGAAGACACCATCTAAGAAAACTTGGGCCACATCTATGGTTGTATAAGGATGTTTAAGACAGAGGAAATGAGCATACTTGCTCAACCTATCCACAACAACAAAGATCATAGCTTTTCCATGGGAAGGGGGAAGTCCTTCTATAAAATCCATGGAGATATGTTGCCATACCCTATCAGGGATTGGTAGGGGCTGGAGAAGCCCATGTGAAGCCACATGTTCTGGTTTGCACATTTGACAGACATCACAAGATCTGATGTGGTTATACACATCCAGTTTCAATCCCTTCCAATACAAGTATTGCTTCAATCTCTTGTAAGTAGCATGAATGCCGGAGTGTCCACCTGTAGGGCTATCATGGTGCAGCACCAAGAGTTCTTTCCTTAGGTCTGGGTCATGACCCACGACCACCTTGTCTTTCCTAGTTAACACTCCACCTTTCAACTAATAAGGAGGTCTAGCATCAAGATCTTGCTGAAGCCTAGTGAGAATTCCCAATATTGTGGCATCATTGGACCAAGAAGCTGTAATTCTAGGCCACAACTGAGAGGAGATACCAGTCAAGCTACAACACTGCAGTGACCTCTGATCATCCAAGTCTCTTCTTGAGAGTGCATCAACGATAACATTGTCCTTCCCTTTGGTGTATTGAATGGTGTAGTCATACCCCATGAGCTTGACTAACCATTTTTGCTGGCTTGGAGTGCTAATTCTCTGCTCCAGTAGATACTTCAGGCTACTATAATCAGTCCTAATAATGAAATGCCTCCCAATCAGGTATGGTCTCCACTTTTGCACAGCTGAAATGGGGGCTAGTAATTCCCTCTCATACACAGATAGTGCTTGATTCCTAGGAGAGAGTCCTTTACTAAAGAAAGCAAGAAGTCTACCTTGCTGCATTAAAACAACATCAATGCCTCATCCAGAAGCATCTGACTCAATGACAAAATCCTTAGTAAAATCAGGAAGGCCTAGTACCGGAGCTGTTGTGACAGCTTCCTTTAATGCTTGAAAAGCTGATCTAGCTGCATCACTTTATTGGAAGGACTCTTTCTTCAACATGTCAGTCAAAGGCCTAGCAATAAGGCCATACCCTTGTACAAACCTCCTATAGTACCCAGTGAGGCCCAAAAAATCTCTCAACCCCTTAATAGTTTTAGGTAAGGGCCACTGTTGGACTGCTTCCACCTTGTGAGGGTCCATTGATACTCCCTGATGAGATATCAAATGTCCCAAATAATCCACTTGTTGTACCCCAACGCTACATTTACTCTTCTTCACAAACAGTTGATGGTTTCTTAAAATGGACAAAGTTGAGGTCAGGTGGTGTAGATGAGTGTCCCAATCAGTTCTATATATCAAGATATCATCAAAAAAAATCAAGATGTATTTCCTTAGTTGATCAGCAAAAATCTGATTCATGAGACTTTGAAAAGTTGAGGGTGCATTAGTGAGGCCAAAAGGCATCACTAAGAACTCATAGTGGCCTTGATGAGTTCTAAAAGCAGTCTTGTGCACATCTTCATCAGTCATCCTTATCTGATGGTAACCTGCTCTCAATTCCAACTTAGAAAAGAATTCGGCACCATGAAGCTCATCTAACAATTCCTCAATAATTATTCTCTCCTCGGCTTCGTGTGCAAGGTTTTGAGGAAACTTGGCTTGTATCATTCTCCCTTTCTTGAAAAGGATTCGTCCTCGAATCCAAACCTAGCAAAACCATAGGGAAAACAAACAACAACAAATACCTCAAGGCACGAGGGTTAGTCGTAGCACTATCAATCCTTCCAACATGCCAAGGATACACAAACTTGTTATATAACCAAGCATCAACTATCCTCAAAAGGAACAATCTTTCAAATGAAATACAAAATACTTGGCTATTCTAAAGATCATGAAATATGGATTTCCTAAAAGTTTCAATGGTGTCAAAATACCAAGTAGTCAATATCCCATTGGTTCTAGGAGACATAAAGCACAATTGATTCTCTGTTTCAAGATAAAACCACTTCCAAGATGATACCATGATCAAATCATACAAATTTAAAGTACCACCGGGATCCAAAGGAAATGGCATCCACATATCGTGATCAATAAAACAAGCATCTACCCTCTTAGAACTAATATCAACACAAGATGCACACTCAACACAAGTAAGAGTATCATCAAATACAAATAGATAGTAAAGAAATATGTTTCACAAAATTACTTCATCCGTGGGGTCCTCACTTATAAGATCACTATTAGATACAACAATTTCACCAAGCATATTAGCAAGAATAGGACAATCCAAAGAAGAAGTCCCATATTTCAAACAAGTATCACCCTCCTTTTTAAAAGAAGAATCCTCAATTTGACACAAACCACCACTGACATCAAAGAGGTTATCACTCAAGTCATCACATGAAATAAGTAATTCATCCTTATCTTTATCAAACAAAGGTGGAATTTTATACAAAGGATCATAATCAAGACCAACATCACAAGAACAATCACTAGTTGGGTTTCTCAAATAATCAAGCAAATCAATGTTATCTTTACCCAAAAGATCATCCTTTTTAAAAAGTGAGAGGTCGATATCAACAATTGGGTAGGTAGAACAATCGTCACCCAACCCTATATTCTTAATGGATTTCAAGAAATAGGACAATAAGTGAAGTTTAAGCATGCTATCTTTCTTTTCAAACATATCACTCTCTTCACTCTCATTATCACATGACAATGTATTATCATTCAAAGCACAAGTGTCAACACTAGGTGGACACAAATCAATCTTACAAGAAGAATAAATTTGGTCATCAATAGGATCAACTAGTGTATGAACACTCTCAACAAAGACATTATCACTATATGGAAAAGAATCACACGATAATGTACTATCATTCAAAGCACAAGTGTCAACACTAGGTGGACACAAATCGATTTTGCAAGAAGAATCAATTCGGTCATTAATAAGATCAACTAATGTATGAACACTCTCCACAAAGACATTATCATGATATGGTAAAGAATCATTAAGCTCACAAGAAGACGAGCTATCACTCACACTTTGTTCATTGGAGAGTTTTAAAGTGTCAAGTTTAGCTATTTTACCTTGAAGTTCACAAGAAAGACCTTCTTTACCTTGGAGTGAAACTCCCCTCAACGTATTGAAACATGCTTCAAGCCGTTTGTCTAAGGAGACTATCACATTCATCACATCATTAAGGGTAATCTCTTTGTTGAGAGTTTGTGCTCCTTCATTTGCCAACTTTGTACCTACATAATTATCCTTACTAAGAGAAGGACAAACAAGAAGGTTAGATTGATTTTGTGGCAACTTTCTCACTTCACTCCACACATCCTCTCCTTTTTCCTCTCTAGAGTTGCCACTTTGCACTCTCTTAATCCTCTCAATCTTTTGTCTCTCATTGTCATCGGAAGAAACACCAAGAATCCTTTTTGAGGAATCTTGCTTCTTCTTTTGGGAAGTGTCTTTGATTCTCCTATACCCTTTTTCATGAGGTTCGGGATAATGGTACCTCAATTTTTCTTTTAGTGCATCTCAAGTGTCAATTGGGCTTCCCAACGCCTTTTCTCGCTTAAGATAATTCTTCCAATAGATGACAAGTTTTCTTTCAAAGGTTCCAAAAATCAAATCTATCTTCCTTTCTTGTGAATAGTTGTAGCTAGCAAATATTGCATCTATCATGAATTCCCATTTTTCATACTCTTCTCCACTAGCTTCCATAAATAAGATAGGCCATTTCAAATTGGGAACTTGAACCTTTGCATTTGTAGACATACTTCCTTATAACTCCAAATACCTATAAAATGAGTAAACAAGATTAGTAATAAAAGTTCCTCACTTTTTTTTTCCACTCGTATTTGCACTCTTTTGTGCTTGGCTAGCACCACTCAAATATACTCACACACTTTAGCCATTTACCACTCAAGGATTCGGCTAAAGTTGCTATTCAATTCGATCAATTGCTTGCCAAGAGTCATAAACCAACCTTAAGGATAGAATGGAGTTTTGTTGACTCGAGAAAGAACGCTCAAAAGCTAATGGATGAGAGCCAAGAAAATTCAACAAAAATAAGCAAGAAAAGTTGAAGAAGAAAGAAAAAAAAAATTAGCACGAAAAAAGAATATTTGGACTCAAGAACTAATTATCAAGCAAGTAGACGAAATTACTTGATGTTAATTAGTTTTTAGAGAATTAAAGAAATGAGATGAGGATGAAAAACTAGTTTACAAGTAATTAAAATCGATAATTAGTTGAGAAATCAAAAGAAAAAAAATGAATGTAGGAGAAGAAGCGGACCAAATCTGAAAGTCAGAAAAAGTTCGGAGGGACCAAATCTGACACTCAGAAAAAATAAATTGGGGGCTGAAATTGATACTTTGAAAACTTTTCTGCAATGTTGACTCTAAAGTTGACTGCCACGCGCCACGTGGCGCGAATGGGCAACTCTGCCCCCGTGGCAGCTTCGCTGGCAGCTGTGTGGCGTTGACCGGTCAGCTGTCTGTTGACTTGGCAGATCCACGTGGTTTTTTTTTTTTTAAATTCGACTTTTTTTCCTCTCACTAGTGGACCCAACAAACACCTTTTGCCAAAATTCAAGAGTACTTAAAGATCAAATGCACCTTTTTGTCATCTTCTTCTTCAAGAACACTTGAAGATCTTCAAGAACTTCATGAACACCAAGAACACCCAAAACAAAACCCTTCTTCAAAACTTCACCAAAGCACTCCAAATTTTAGGATTAGCTCCCCCTCGACCTAGGAAACAAACCCCAATCCATATTAACCTCAATTTCACCAAAATCAACAAGACCCACTTGGATTTATTTAAGTCTTCAAAGCTTCAAAACTCTCCCATGGTAGAATCTTCTCCACAACTCGAAATGACTTGAAACTTCGAATTCAAACTAAATGATACTAGGGAACAAGAATCTAGCATCAAAAACAACAAATTTAACAAAAAGAAATTTCGTTTTTTTTTTGTTAATATCAAATCACAAGATTAGATTTGTGAAAACAAATTTACAAATCTAAGCCAAGCTCTGATACCAATTGATACAATAACGGATACGCGAAAGATAAAGAAACAAAGAAAACAAGGAATTAAAGATAAAAATGATAGAAAGGTAGACACAAAAGTGAAATCAAAGGCAACCGATACTATATTAAAGTAACGACCTCCTTCGAATATTCAAATAAGCACCTAACTTATAGAGATAACCCTCAAGAGGAATGATTTCCTCTAGCAAGCAATCACATCAACATTTCAAGCAACAATGGCCTTAGCCTCAACTCTCACAAGAGTTTCACACATAATCTCAATAATCAAAATAGTCTCCCTAATAAAATGTCTAAGTGTAATATTTATACTAAGCTAGGCTAAGGGTGAAGACTAATAATAATTATTACAAAAATACCCTTAATGAAATGAGAGTCTTCTTAGTCTTCTTAAACTTGAGGATTTGTATTCTAAAAATAGCCATTTGCATACATAGCCCTTTTTCCCCTTCTTCCTTGTACTTCCATTTGAGCAAGTTGTTGGCCTTCAAGTATTCATCCCAAGCACCCTCCAAGCCTCCAAAGTAGTGACTCGATAAAAAGTCTACAAACTCCTTAGCTCGGCTTCGTGTGCAAGATTTTGAGGAAACTTAGCTTGCATAAAAAACAGTTTAAAAATAGGCTACAAAGGACATAATAAGGATACATGATAAAAATACACGATAAAAATACAAGAGACAATAGGTGGTAATATGTAGTAACAAACAACAGATAGAAACAGAGCACTGCCACAAAATAATACTACGAGGAATCCAAGAAGAAGAAACTACAAGCGTAGCACTACGATTACTAGTCGGGACAACAAGGAAAAACACTCCTACCTACTAGCATAGACACACTTCTACCTACTACCCTTCTACCCTAATCCGCGTTCTCCACACCTTCCTATCTAGGGTCATGTCCTCAGTAAGCTGCAACTGCGCCATGTCCTGTCGAATTACCTCTCCCCAATACTTCTTCGGTCTACCTCTTCCTCTCCTGAAACCATCCATAGCCAACCTCTCACACCTCCGCACTGGAGCATCCGTGCCTCTCCTCCTCACATGTCTGAACCATCTCAACCTCGCTTCCCGCATCTTATCTTCCACCGATGCCACACCCACCTTATCTCGGATATCTTCATTCCTAATCCTATCTCTCCTAGTAAACCCACACATCCATCGCAACATCCTCATCTCCGCCACCTTCATCTTTTGAATATGGGAGTTCTTAACTGGTCAACACTCTACTCTGGTCGAACCACCACTCTGTAGAACTTGCCTTTAAGTTTAGTAGGCACCTTCTTATCACACAAGACTCCAGATGCGAGCCTCCATTTCATCCACCCAACACCAATACGGTGAGTGACATCCTTAAAATTATTTTGGAAAAGAGTGAATAGCTTTTATGGCCATTCCAATTTTCCAACTTCTTAAAATTAAAATTTATGTATTTAAAGTTTTATATAAATAGATAGTACTAATTTATAATTCCTATTATTACTCCTATAATTTTGAAAAAATAGCCATAATGGAAGGAAATAAAGTGTTGAACATATTGTAGTGTATGGTTTGGATAACAACTTAGTATTTCCCTGCTGTTCATATTCATTTATTATTATATATTATATAAATTAATTATAATAAAAAAAAAATAGGGATACAGTGGCCAAACAAATACCATGCATATATATAGGGTTTAACTCACTGGTTTGGGTGTATTATTTATTTTGAAGCAAATTGCCTCCGCTTTCAGCTTACAACGCATTTCCCCTTCCGGCGAAGTCGAGGTAATTTCCCTCTCTCTATTCTCTGCTTAGTAGAAAAACCCTAATTTCTCCATTTTTATTGGTATAGTACAAATTTCCTGATTTTGTTCCAATGTTTTCTACTGCTAAGCAGCCTAAACAAATCCTCCACTTCGATTTCTCAAGTTCCTTTCTCATGATGGTGTGTACTGTGCTGGAAATAATCAATTTTTGTGAATATTTAAGATTAGGAGAAATAAATAAGTCCCTAAAAGATGCTTTGTTTTTTCCATTTTTTTATTGTTATTTTTCAGTATTTGGCATTATTGTAAGTCGAGATTTACAATTGATTTCATTTCCTAACCAACCGATAAAAATATTTGAATAACATCCCCTTATATCCAAAACAGTGGCAGAAAATTACATTGTTTATACATGGTTAAAACTATATTTTATGTATATATAGTAGATGTTGAACCCCCTTTGGCTTCTTCGTCTGTTTACTTCTTCATATTTTGAACCCCTTAGTGAAAATCGTGGCTCTGCAGTGGCCGTTGAGGTGTGTATAGTATTTTAATTTAAACATCTAACTTATGAACCCTCACTAGTGTTATGAGCCTTCATTATATTCCAAACTAGGTGTTGTCATTGTACCGTGTTATAAAGAAGGCTGAAAATTTTCAGTTTTTTTTTTTGAAGCAGATAGCTGCTAAGGACACAGAGAACACAGTGATATTCCCTGGGAGATAAAAATGGTATTGTTTTCTGATCCCTCTTTCTTATTGCTGTATGTTCCTCTTCATAATTGGTGTCTGCTTTATTTTCTTCGATTGTTCTGGAGTAGAAGGATTATTTACCTTATTTAAATCAATTCTTGTTTGAGGTTTTTTCTCATAAATTTATTTGGTCTATGTTCTAACTCGGTTTTGCCCTTGACCCACTCTGGTTTGCAGTTGTTTTTCTCGTACTTCAAGGATCTGGTGGGCAGAGAAGTGACTGTGGAACTGAAGAACGATTTGGCTATTCGAGGAACACTACATTCAGTTGATCAGTATCTCAACATTAAGCTTGAAAACACGAGGGTTGTTGATGAGGACAAGTACCCCCACATGGTAATTCCCCCATTAGTACTTCTGATTTTCTGTTGTTGATGTCATTTATGGTTTATTGTCTATGTTTGGATTGGAGATGCATTACATCTTGCCTCTCTTTCACCTTCTCTTTTTGTGCGTGTATGATCCGTTGAAAACCATTTTTTGGCTATCTCTTTCTCAATTCAAGATTCGTGAATCAATTCTATACGACTGGATATTTTCTCTTCCCTAGTACTCCAGAGTTGTAAACCCGATAGTTTTGCTGGAAACTACTAATGTTGATTGGATATGTGAATTGAGAAGGTCAATTTGAAGTATTAACTTCTCTGTGTGTATATGATTCTGGTGACTAATGTTCACTGTGGTATGGTATCCTTAGTCTATACGGGGATGTGGTTTTTCGATCACTACGACTATGATTGTCTGCAGCTTTCTCCTAGAAATGCTAAAACTTAGTATTCTTTCGTAGTTTTCGTAAGCTATGCTATGATCTATTCGCCTTTCTATTGAATGAAGTACCTTTCTATTGAATGAAGTACTAATGTTACCTAAGGAGGTCTAGCTTTACATTCTTTGATCCTTTGGAAATTGAGAATTTATTTATTACAAGGCTAAGAAGTTGTAAGTGTGAGAAGTAGATATCATTGTAGCGATGCATTGCTGCGGTGAATCTACAGTTCACCTTGAATAACAGATTATTAGCGTGTCCTCAACCTGATAGTTGCTCATAAGTCATGACTTTGTGGTGAACCTTTGCTCTAATGCATGTGGTGGAATGAAATATGGTGGCCTCTGTTAGCATCCATCGAGGCATAACTCCAATAAAGAACTTGGATGAAGCTTTTGGAAGTCTTAGAAGGCCTATGACAAGATCTCAAATAAGAAACTTCAAAACAAGCTAATTGACTTTAATTGCAAATTGAGGTCCAAGATGAGGTAGGGTGGGGGTCAAAAACAGGCCTTTGAAGGAGGTCCAAATCATGTCACTTTTGGATCAATTTAGGCATCTAAATTGTGCCCAAACTTACACCCCATGAAGCTCCTACTTGGGCCACATTTTAGCCCTTAAAATGCGCTTCCTTGTTGCCCAAGAAGGGCTAAATAGGCGTGCGAATTGAGAGTGCTGCCCAAGTTGCTTGCAAGTTGTCCTCAAGATTCTAAGGATCCGTTTGGCCATGGATTTCCCAAGTAAAATTTGGGAAAAAATTTGGCAAATAGTGTTTACCCATACAATTTGCCATTAGTTGGCAATTTTTTTTGGCAAATAACCCAAATTCCCAAATACTAAAAAAAACTAGTATTTGGGCCAAATCTCATTATTTGGGAGCTTTTAAAAATTCAAATTCTACACAAAACTTTTATCTTTTACAAAAACACCCTCTATTTATTCAAATTCTACACCAACTTTTATCTTTGAGAGGAACAATAGTCGTGCTTCACTACTTGTTATTTGCTGCAACGAAGATGCAACTGACTTGTTGCGGAAGTCATGAATCTTGTTACGTCGACGTTTCTATCTTGCTATGTAATACAAACTTATGGTTAGTTTTGATAGTTTTTAAAACTTATGAGTATAAATCATAGTTCTTAAAAAAGTGAAATATGTTTCCTAAATACTACGGCCAAACACATGGTGAAATTTCACCCAAATAATATTTGCCAAAAATATACTGGGTATGTTGTTGTTGTTGTCTATGGCCAAATGCTAGCTAAGATTTTCCTTAATGTTAGTCACCAATAAAGAGAGCCTAGCACATGACTTCCTTAATTTTATTACTCAAACCTTACATATTTTCTCCTAGTTAGTAATGGAGAGGTTTCTTTTCTTTTCCTAGGTTGTTATTGTTTAATCCTTTTCTTTTCTTAGGATAGTTGAATTTGTTTATCCAAAGTAGAATAAAATTTTGCCTTTCCTTGTTTTAGGACCATAATTTTGTAAACCCTATATCTATATAGAGGGTTGATTTCTTTGTTATTTAGACACTATTCGGATTATTATTAACAATACTAAGAGGACCTTTCCTTCAACTTTTGCATTGGACTTAAAGGTGGTAAGCGTAGTTCTTTCTTAAAACCTAGGTTACTTTTAAACATTTAAGAAAGGCGATAAGTCTCGGGCTCTCGGCTTATTGTTACTCTCGATAAGTTCCTTGTTGGCTAATTGTTGTTCCACGAGTCAATTTCGAGAATTAGACTTATCTTAAAATTCTTGAATTCAAGAAAGTTCATTCTATCTTTCATTTCAGTTCTTTTTCATTTCTTTATATCTATTTCTAACTTCCACACGTTTTGACTTTTCTTTAATCTTTTGATTTTTTCCTTCAAGTTCTTGGATACCTGACGTGATTCTTCTCATCCTTGCTTGATATGGAAACATAGTTTTTCAAAAGAAAAAAGATCTCTTTCGGCACCAGTATAAGCTCGGATACCACTTGATAGCAATCAAGTTAGGGATCCAAGATAGAAGCAATTAAAGTAAGAATGTGCGGAAGCTAAAAGAATAACAATGGAAAAATATAGATAGACGGCGAGTTCTTAAATTCAAAGCGGATCAAGAAATTCAAGAATGAATTTAAACTTCAAAATAAGCCTAACTCTCAAATTGATTCCTAGCAACAACAGCTAGCCAAGACCAATAGCCTTTGATGGAGAATTAATCAAGAAAATAGGGTTATGTAACGCGATCCCCCTTAGAGTAACAACAACAACAATAAGCCGGAATTTATCGCATTTCCTATATACCTTAAAGTAGCCTAAGTTTTAATAAGGAATCGGACTTACTACCTTTAAGTTGATTCTTGAAGGCGGAAGAATAAATCCAAGAGTAGCTAGTGTAGAAGTTTTGAAGTTTCTTATTTGAGATCTTGTCATAAGCCTTCTAAGAGCTTCCAAAGCTACATCCAAGTCCTCTAGATACACTACCACCGAGTACCACATGATTTTTATGAGACTCTTTGACGAAATTCTTTTGTAGTTTCAACAGATTGAATTTGTTGTGTAGTTGGTTCCTTTGTGGTCTCACCACTTTGAACCAAAACTTGTGTGATAGTGTTGTTTCCAGCATGTTACAATTCCAGTCTTATTGGCTAGAACTTCTTTTGTATCTGGTTTTCTAGAAACACAAATTATAACTGGAAGTGACAATCTCTGTTGGCCCTTAAATTTTGACTCACGAGAAGCAACAATAGTTGTAAGACCATAATAATGAATGTCTAGGCGATGACAGAGGATGCAATGGGGCTTTGGCGGTTGAGGCCTCACTCGCCCTAGCCACGCCACGCCACGCCACACCCACTTCCTTGTAGAGTAGGGAAAAGAGATCTAGCAAGAGCTTCCGCACGATCAATTTTATAGATTGGAATTTACGAACAATAAAAGAAAGATGATGGATCATAAGAAAATGATGAATTCCGTTCCTTGTATTTATATGAGAAGTTCTATAGCCATCACCGATTCCCAATAGTCAGTCTCTTATACACTCTATTCCTATTTTTTTTTTTTTTTTTTTTGAGAATGTGACATTCTTTTTAAAAAATCTTGTAAGAACATTCTTGTATTGATCAGGTTTTTCAAAAGAGTGAATGAAATTGAAACTATTCCAAAGTAGATTCTACTAGTAAAGTAGGGAGCCCATAGTTATTGGCCTAATAAATCACACCCGACTGCTTAAAATTTGCCTTTATGCAACTAGTGATGTGTTGGCTATATACCAAAAGAAAAAGATATGTGTTGACTGCTGTATAGGATTTACATATACACTTGCGACCCTATGAAAATGAAAAAGGAAGGGGAGAGATAAAGAAGTGAGAGAGATACAAGCAGATGTAGTATGTTCTCCTCTTCCCCCCAGCCCCACTTCTACCCCTTTTGTTACCCCCTCTATTATTTATGAATTTAGTACTTCTCTGATATGAATGCTAATAGATATGTCCTATGTTTCTTTGATGGTAATAGAGGTCAGTGAGGAACTGCTTCATCAGAGGATCGGTGGTGAGATACGTTCAGTTACCTCCAGATGGAGTTGACATAGAACTGCTTCATGATGCTACGAGGAGAGAAGCTCGGGGTGGCTGAGATCTAGAGTTCGAAATGGTTCCATTCACATTTCAGCGGATAAGTCAGCAGTGTAACTGATTTTTCTTATTGTTCAGTGTAATTCTAGATGCATTTTGCACTTGGTGGTTTTCTTCGTCATCTTAAAATTTAGTATGCAGCTGTTATGAATATACTGCAATCCGTGATGTGAAAACTGTTGATATGACTGTTGTCCCTAAGACATTTCTGTCTTTTGACAAAATTAAGAATGTTAAAGACTTCAGTGTCCAAGTTCCTTCCAAATTATAAGGTTTGCTATTGTCTATACCTTCGGCCTTCATTTATTTTATCACTAAAAAGAGCGATTGAGAATCTCGAGAACCTTTTCGAGCGTCTGTCTTTGCGGGGAGATTGGAAAAGAAAGGAGTATTTAATTCTTTTACTGCCTTCCATTCCAACTGATGCTTCCTTTGCCTGTGATGTTATGTCATTCTTACAAGTGATGTTAAAATGTCTTTCTTCCACCTGATTAAAAATGTTCTCAACCTTTTAAACCTTTTTTTTAGGTCTGAAAATGCTTTTTTTTTTTTAAAAAAAAAAAATGCCCTCCTTGCACTTATCATATCGCATGGCCAAACCGGCCTTAATATCCAAAGACAGGCAATTTGTATCATCAAAAGGAAAAAAAGTGAGGAGAAAATGCTCATACTGAGGGTGTGAGGGGTAGGGAGGAAATCATTTTTCACAATATTTTTCAATTTTTTTATGTTTGGTTGGTCAAATTTTTTGAAATTTTTTTTTTCTAGGAAAATAAGTTTCACAAGTGATATTCTCTAGTGAAAGTAGGAAAAACATGTTCCACAAGTGACATTCTACGCTAATTGTGTCTTCCCCATTCAACACACCTCAATTTCACCCCACTCCGGTAGCCTCCACCCCACCACTCTTGCCCACACCTCCATCTCCCTTACTATTTGTCTAGATTATACACAAATGCTTTTAAAATAATATTTTTTACTTACATATCAAACACAAGAAAATAAGCCACTTAATTTCCTAGAAAATATTTTCCATCGAAATCATTTTTTTCCGTCATAACGAACACATCCTAATAGCTAACTCAAATTACGTTAATATACCATATATCATATTAAAATATATTAAATTTATAAGACTAATATCATATTCACGATATACTATATTGAGTGTACACCATTCTAAACAATGTTTTTTTTACCTTTACCATATTCTATATTTATTCTTTATTCAGTTACTTTCTATAGTAATAGATTTTTAGCCTTTATTACTATCCATGTAAGAACCATTAGAAACGGGTGAAAATCGTTTACACCCCCAACTTTATTTTAAAAATCAAACTCCCCCCTTAACTTTGAAAAATAATTATTTCCCCCCTTATCATATGTAATGTCTATTTTATCCTTGCCATTCATTGATCCATTTATGTAAAAAAAATTATATTATATATAATATTTTATTTTTTAATCTAAGTATTTATAGTTTTTTATTTTAATTCATTAATATTATAAGTAGAATAATTCTTTTATAGATTTATTACAAAATTAAATATTATTTTTTTATAATTATTATTCTAATATCACATGCATTAAATATATATGTATATATATGTATATATATGAAGTTGAACTTGAAATCTTAAGATGAATTTTGAACCTCCTAAATCAGTGAGCCAACCTCTAGTCCTGTATTAAATGGATTCAATATATATATATATATATATATATATATATATATATATATATATACACACACACTAAAATTAAAAAAAATACCTTTTATAAGATTTTAAAAAATGAAATATACTTTTATTTTTATTAATTATTATCTTATTACATGCATCAAAATATATTTATAAATTTATTACATTATAGTTTTCATTATTATTAAGAAAATTATTTTTTAATTATGTTCCTTTATTTTATTATAGAACGACATTAGCTTTTATATTCAATCAAAAAATTTTCTTCTCTTTTTTCAGCAAAAATAATTTTTTTATAGACAATTTATTACATAGATTAAAAAATAAAAATATCATAATTTTAAAGAAGTAAAAAAGAAAAAAAAAGATAATGATTGATAATGTAAGGGTAGAATAGATATTTAGAAAAATAAATTAGGAAAGAGAAAAGAGAATGATTATTTTTTAAAGTTGATGGGGAGTTTGACTTTTAAAGCAAAATTGAAGGGTGTAAATGATTTTCACCCATTAGAAACATTGATCCCATGAATCTACAACATTTATTTTTCCTCATTGTCTGCTTTAACCACAAAATATTAGCACTTAAATTTTCTGACAAAATCTTACGTTAATTAATGTTCGATCATAGTGTAGCTATATTATTTCTTCCTACCATAAATTGCTGCTATTTTCCATAATTAAAATCTTTATCTGTAAATTCAGTATATTTACCCTTTATGACACCATTTTACTTGTTTAGATCCTCTCAAATTCCAGAAAGTTTTTGGGAGGATAGAGTGAACGTAGACCTTACCCCTATCTCGTTGAAGTAGAGAGACTGTTTCCGAAAGATCCTCTTGCTGGTGTAAGTGACAAACTGGAAAAATCACTTGTTCTATATTTGCTCAATCAAGCTGTATTGATGGAACAGAGTCCTGATGATCCGGTATCTACATTTTCTTAATTTTCATAATTTATCATTCTTGATATGTATTTTCATCTTACAATTTCATAATTGTATATATGTGAAGTAAGAGAGTGTTCATCTTTGATGCACAGGTTTGTGTTATAAAAATTGATATCAACTGTTGCAAAAGCTTGTCCAAAGGAATTGAAGAAAGTTTTATCACAAGTCAAAGGTATAATTCTCCTATTGTTTTTGCTTTTATCTATCAACTTTCATGTCAAATAGTACGAAAACCCGTGTTTATTTTCTTCTACCACAAAGGTAGGGCACAAAGGTAGGGGTAAGGTCTCCCCAGACCCCACTTGTGGAACTATACCGGATAGGTTGTTATGGTTATTTATTTTCTTCCGAGTCCCATGACTATTCTACAATATTGATGAAGTCTGAGCATGAATTCTTTGGTTAAATATTTTATGAAACCAGTTTTAACAGAAAAAAAGTTTAATGTTGGAATTCTAGGTGTATTTGATGTTATGTATGATCCAACCACAAAGTTGGCTACCATTAAAGGAAGATTTGATCCTTTTGTGCTCATGAATACCATTAACAAACTGGGAAAGAAAGCAGAACTCATATCCTATAATAAGCATTCCCCTCTTCATGAAGAAGTACATACTGCCCCTGATCAACAAAATGCAGCAGCTAATACCTACAAGGACAAGGGCAAAACTAAAGTTGGACATGAGAAAAAGAATCAAGATTGTTCGCGTCACGATGATTCTGATGATGAAGCTGAAGAGTTTGTATCAAGAAAATCAGATAACAAGTATCACAAACCTGAAGCTTATGTGCCACCTAAAGGGGTTGATGAAGCGATTTGCAACGATCGTTTTTGCAGAATACACAAAAGACATGGATCCATTCACGAACGTGTAACTAAAGAAGCGAGAGAGAAAGCCTCTTCTATGTTTTGGCAGATGCCACATCTTTACCAAGGAGTATATGGCAGTGAAACTAGTTACCCGCCTTATCATCCGAGTATGTTTCCACCGGGGTATGGTTTTTATCCGCCAACTTTGCACATGTCAGGGATGAATGACCCAACCAGTTACCTCAATAATGAAAATCCAAGCAAATGTCATACTATGTGAGGATGGGAGCTGTAACAAGCTGGGTGCACACTCTGGTCAGGTTTTATTTTCGTGTTCTAACGATTGTTTATCAGTAGGACTACTGGAAAGTCTCATACTCACATGACTACTATGGATTGTTTAATGAGTTTTAACTTTTATACACTGATAAAATAAATTTATTTTTACACAATCAGATGACCTAAAAGATAACTACAACAAATCATCCATAATAAGTCGGGTTAGTAACCTGAAAAACAAATGGTAGCCTACAAGAAGATGATAAACTACACTGATAGTGTAAACACTCTTTACATGATAGGTGCATATAAGTTAAATCCTTGTCGAGTTAACTACGGATCCTTCGAAAACATCATTTTCTATTGCACTACTTACCCGACAAATCTATTTATGCTGGCATGTAGCAATTTGCCTTTCTGAAGTATGCAACACTTCGTTTTTCTGCTGGAGAATTAGCACCTGAAATATCCTTGCACTTGTTGATAAATGACTTTCAGTTGTTCCTAACCAACTGGCAGAGTCAGTATTTTCACTAAGGATGTTTAAAATATAAAAAAGTAAACACATGAAGTCTTGCCAAGGGGATTCAGCATATAGTATATATACATAAATAATATATTTAACCTATCTACATTGTATAGTTTTCCGACAAAGGGGTGTCATGAACTGACTCCATTTAGACAAGGATAGCTCCACCTAGTATCTGGCTATTGACTTATCGATAAATTTCTGAATGTTTTGTCCAGGTTATACACCCAGCTTAAAAATTCATTTCAAGTCCAATCAGCAAGTTGAGAAGTACATGTCTGATAACTTGTTGATCATAGTACATGGTCCTGAACAGAGCTTAAACCAGACATCTTATGTCTCTTTTATGGAGCCAAACATAACTCTAAAGTAGTCACTACGCTGACAGTGAATAGAATTACTGATGAAGCAAACTGCAAATTCAATGTAGTTGTTTGCTTGTGTCATCTAAGTAACAGTCAAGTCACATAGAGGGCGGGGACCTCGGCCACTGCTAAATTGTACGACTGCAAAAGCAGTACATATTCTAGCTGATGAAAATCGAACCTCTTATAGAAGACTAAAAGAAATAAAGTTGTCTGCATTTATTTGCTGAAAAACAATGTGCTGCTTGATTCAAAGTACTCGATTCGGGGTTGAAGTTTGTGGAAGAATCATTCTATAACTACATCTAATCAACTTAGTACTAGTATACACCAGTACTAAGCAATGGAACTTGGTTCAGAAGCTGTATTTAGCGTGACATGAGAAAAGAAAAAAAAAAGTGCAGATCTATACTGCTAAGAAATAAGAAAAGATGTACAAATCACACAATCAAAAGTCTAAGCCAACTGTGAAAAAAGAATTGACTCACATCATAATGTCAACATAGCAGTAATATAGTCGGGCTTACGACTTCCAACAAATTAATGAACCTTCGAGGATTGAAACATTAATATATATATCTGATCGCAGCCTTCATATCCACATGTCTACAAAAATCTATTGGAATCTTGAGACTGCTCAGTTATTTTTTTTTTACCTAAATTAACAACATCAAAGAAATGATAGTTAAAAAGGATGTTGTTACATTAACAACCACATGCAATAGGAAAGAATTTTACTATAGTGCAAGGTGCTTTTGATAACATTAGTTTCTGGACACGTGCACGTGTTATCCAATGTTAATTGCATCATGAAAATATCTTAAATTGCTTGCTCAAATTCTTGACTTTGTTTTCCATCAACACATGAATGACTGAGTAATAGTAATCGTTTTTTTTTGTCTGTAAACACTACGAAGAAAATAACTAAAGCAATTAAGGTATCATTTGATGCTCGCAACAAATACGCAATACATCACTTCTTAGTCGTAAGTAGTTATAATATGTTGAATTGTATTTATTGCCTTTTCATCTATAAAAATTATAATCATAATAAACTACGAAAAATGAACCAAGTAATGAAAATCCTAAAATCAGCCTTCCAAAGAAACCAATCCCCTCCCTTCCATAACTCATTACGGGTGGAGATGATGGTCTTCATATATCATCCCGCAAAGTTTGAAGGTAGTGGGAGCTGGATATGGCGATTACTTAATTTCAGCATATATCCATCAAACTCTACATACTCCTCCATCTCTCATTTTTTTTAATTTCATGCAAATTCTACTTTAAGAGAAAAGAAAAGAGAGGGAAAAAAAAGAAGAAATCGATAAGGAAAGAATAACAAAAATCTGCTCAACTGATCAGAAACGTCCTGGAGAAAAATGAAAACCATTTGCTGCCTTTATAATATAAAGTGCTTCTTGTTCTTTGGAATTCCTTTTACATATTTATTTATTAAATAAATTAAATCAGCCTACATTTGATTACTAAAAAGCTTTTCAAATTCTGCAGTTTTTTTGTATGAATGAATCAACCTTTAACCACTCATTAATGTATACATCATGTTTCGTTCTCTTATTTTTTAATGTAAATTATTAGCCCAATTAATTATATAAATTAAAAATTATAGAACTTAGAAAACCAATTAAGAAAACAAAAGATAAATTAAAGGAATTGTAAAAGTTAATATAGTAATACATGATGTACTAATTTAAAGTAATTAAATCCGTATAATGTGAATTCATTAGATTCATGTATCTTAATGAGTGTTTTAAGAATTCTAAGATAGATATTTAAATTTCATGACTAAGCTTATAGGGGAAAACCGTAGTTTATCAATTAGTCACGATTTTCTAACTTCTTTGTTGTTTATCAATTGGTAATGACTTACCAACTTCTTTTTCATCCGGAGTTTTATGATTTTTAGTCTTATAACATAAATTAAATGAATACATAAATTCTCTATTACCACAATTGAATTATTTTTCAGTTTTTTTTTGAAGAAATACAAGATGGACAATTAATTTTGCCGGGGTAAAATGGTATTTCAACTTTATACTTTGAAGCTTCTACTTTTAATATAATATATATATATATATATATATATATGATGATTGAATTGTGAGTCACAATAAAAAATATTATGACTCAACTTCAGCAGAATTATCAATAGTTAACAGGTTACTTAACTATGGGCACATAGATATTTTGGGAATTGCAAGAAAGTAAAGCTAGATGTGAACAAAAATAATCTATGCTGACAAGTAGATTAATAAACTTTAGAGAGAAATTAACTGCAGTATGAGTTGTGGTTGCTCCAGATTTGCTTTCGCTATGGAGAAACCCGTAAGTATCCTAAATTAGTATTTAGGATTCAAATACTACAATTATAAAATGAAGGATCTTCTTTCAATAAGTGTATTTTCTCAAAAGTGTTTCTCAAAATTGTATAACACATACGACATGATTTTAATCTCCCTCGTAGTTTATGATCCTTGTTGGGATAATAAACTGTAAACTGAAAAATGAGCTCTCGGCGTTGCTAGGTAAGAGGTGGTGTGGGACTAGATCATCGATCGGATCTCCATATATCCGAGACAAGTATGATTACTTATACAGTGCAAATACATTATTTAAACATCTATTAAATTTAGTAAAAATGTTTATATTTTTATTTTTATATATACAAGACAAGTATGATTGTATTACTTGAAAGTATAGGGGTCGTTTTTTTTTATTTTAACGGCATTTGTGGTCTAAAACATAGACGGCAAGGGTAGTTTTGGTACCAAAAACAAATGGAGAATAGATGTGAGCTATTTCGAATATATAGGGGTTGTCTTTTTTACCGAAAGCATACCTATCGTAGCAGCCATGACCATGAGGAGAGCCAATGTAACAAACCCTAATGGGAGAAGGAAATCGAGGATTAAATTCACTCAAAATCACAAGGAAAGAATGTTCGGAAAAGGGCTAAAAATACCCCTGGACTATCTGAAAAGGTTTAAATATACCCCTCATCCATGTATTGGGCTAAAAATACCCCTCAGTCCATCTTTTTGACCTATTTTTACCCTTGAAACTTGACAGCCTTCTTTTTATCATTTTTTATTATTGTTATTTATTACGTGGTGCCTTCTTATTGGACAAAATTAAATTTTCAACCCATCTGAATTTTTCTAACCCGCCCCGACCTAATTCCACGATCCATGACCCAAACCCATTTACAAAACCCACCAAAGAACATAAAACAGACAAGAACAAACATTAGCTAAATTAGTAAGGATGAGGAGCAAAATATGATCCCAAAAATCACTTTCTGGTGGCTCAGTTTTATTTACAGAGACCATTCAATTCACTCTTTAGTTCATGTAACACAGAAATCATCCATTATCAAGTACTTTTCACCATATTAGTTCAACTTATACGAAACTCATATCGATTTCAGCAATTTATTGATTTTATCTTGCAAATTCAAGTATTTAACCAATTGCCACAAGACCAACCTACAACATTTGTAGTATCTTTCCTGCCAGATAGATAGAATAGACATGTTGTGTACTACATTGTACTGTTTCTCTAGTTGGATGAACCAATGTCCCATGGCATTTGGTTCATTCATTTACTACATTCATCTAAGCCATTAAAAAAGATTGTCTTTTTAACTTATCTCAACAACCAAGAAAAGCTTATCTTGGAAGAAAAAAGGAAAATCAGTCATCAAAAAATTATCTTGTTTATTTTCTCAATCAACAGCAGCTCATTACAGACAAAAAATGAACAAATTCATTGAAACAATTGTCAAAGATGGCACAAGACCAGTAGCAACTTTTGAAACCAGCAGCTACCTTACCTACAAAACCAAAACACTCAGTAAATTCACTCACAATCAAACACAACAACATGCCCAGTATAGTCCCACAAGTGGGGTTTGGGGACGGTGAGTGTACGCAGACCTTACCCTACCTTGACAAGGTAGAGAGTTTGTTTCCGACAAAAAAATCAACAACCAACCAAAGGAATCAAATCTTTTAGCATATCTTCCTTATAATTCAATAATTCACACCAAATGTATCTTATGAACACAAGTACACAACTCTCAAGTCAAAAATCAACCTTGAACAATCAAACAAAACACACCAAAAAAAAATAAAAATCAAATAATTGGCTGAGTCAGTGGAATGAATTGGCAGGGCAATTCAAGAACATCCTCTTTCAGCATTTGAAATCAATCCAATAGAAACGGCATCTCTTCGTCAACAAACAACCCTTCTGGATTCCTCAACCCTTTTAGGAAAATAGATTGTCTGTTTTATGTTCTTTAGTGGGTTTTTTAAATAGGTTTGGGTCATGGATCGTGGAATTAGGTCGGGGCGGGTTAGAAAAATTCAGATGGGTTGAAAATTTAATTTTGTCCAATAAGAAGGTGCCACGTAATAAATAACAATAATAAAAAATGATAAAAAGAAGGCTGTCAAGTTTCAAGGGTAAAAATAGGCCAAAAAGATGGACTGAGGGGTATTTTTAGCCCAATACATGGATGAGGGGTATATTTAAACCTTTTCAGATAGTCCAGGGGTATTTTTAGCCCTTTTCCGAAGAATGTTTGAATTTGCTGAAAGAGTTGGGTGGGAATTGCAGAAGCGAGATGAAGAGCTGATTAGCGACTTTTGCAGCAAAATCGGAGTTCAAAAACGGCTTCTTAAGATATGGATGCACAACAATAAGAATAAGAATTATTCAACATTTGATATATTGCCGGAATGCCTTCATTCAAAAAATACTCTGTTATCTTAGTTATGACGAAGCATCCTGGATGAGCATTCTCTCCAAAACATGGCTGCAAGCCTTGTCGACTCTTCCCAACTTGAAATTCTCACTTTATTATGGCAAAAGCAATACAAAAATAGTGGACGATATCATGGAGAGATATAGGAAGGGGGAAATCCCTATAGAAAAGTTTGAATTATTAGATCACTCTTTTGATTCTAGTAAAGTATTCCCTCTGATTGATAAGTGGCTCGACATTGCACTTCACAATGGTGTAAAAGAACTTGTCCTTAACTCTGCATCATACCCCTTTCCTATTTTCACAATCTTGGCAGCAAAATCTTTAAGAGAATTGGTTCTGTGGGGTTGTAATTTGAAGCATGTTTCGCTATCTACCGGTGTGGTGAACTGTCATTCTTTGAGAAAGCTTTCTCTAGTCTGTGTATATTTTGACGAAAACATGCTTCATACTCTACTTACTAGCTGTCCCTTGATTGTCTCTTTCATCCTTGACAACGGTACGGGGTTGGAAAAGATTGAGCTGCTAAATCTTCAAAAGATCGTCCGTTTCCATTAAGACAAAGAAGAATCAGTTTATTAGAATCCAAGCACCAACTCTTGAACACTTGTCTTATTCTAGTTTTAATTTTTCGAAAGATCAGTTGGATGTTGTTGAATGTCAGAATCTGAAATCTTTAAATCTATCACGTGTGACGATATCTGATAGATTTGTGCAGCACCTTATTTCTAGATCTAAATTCCTCGAGAGTTTGATATTAGTTGACGTGTCGTTGGAAAGGCTTAACTTTTACAGGAGTCAATCCCTGAAGATCTTGAAGATTCGGGGTTGTAAGGGCATAGGGGGGATTGATGCTCCAAATTTGGTATCACTTGAGTACACCTGGAATGAAATTGCTGAACTTAAAATTGCAAGAGAGTCGAGCCAATTGGAGCACTCAAAAATCATTCTTCAATGCTACGACAATTTAAATACTGCATGGTTTTGTAAGTTGAGGAAGTTTCTATCAAATTCGACCTCTTGGTCTCAAGTTTGCATTGGTTTTGCATGCTTCAATGAGATCAACATGAAAGATTTGGAACTAGACCACAGAGGTTCTATCCCCCGGGTAGACGTTTTAGATTTCAGAATTCTATTTCAGAATGAGGAGTGCCCAGCTTTTGTGGATGCTTTGCTATGGAGTTGTCAGCCTAGGAAACTCATCCTACAATCAACAAGTGCAATGTTTACATGCTTCATTAATCATTTCATATATATGAAGAATTTGACTCACGCTCCTTCTCATGAAAGTGAGCCTTGGCATAGTCAATTAAAAGAAGCACAAGTCTACAAATTTGATAAGATAAGTCAAAGTTGGCATCCTGTAGAACTCTCAATAAGGACCGTCAGAAAGTATGAGAAATATTTCAATGCACAGAGACACTCTGTTTGGTGCTCTGTTTTCTTTTCTGTTCATATGAATTTGTTGCGTCTTTTTTTAACTTTCAGCAGATGACTTGGTAAGTGATACATTATGACTATTACTTCTCTGTATAAATTTTTTCAGATATTATAGTTATTGCAATCTATTAGATACTCTAACATAATTCTCCAAGGCCCGTATTATAGATGCTCGTCTGTACTTTAAAGTTACAGAAACACAGATGTAATTTCAGCTGAACATACCATTAAGCATTTGGAAAACAAACTCAGAGTTACTTTAGATTTTGTCACTTGAGTTCCAGTAGAATACACATAGAAATAGAAGTAGAAGCAGAAATCCCTGCTTGCACATTGGAGCACCCTAACTTCAAACTGTACTTGCTGTAATATAGTATCTTTATCAGTTGTGTGGTTTCTATACAATTTTCAGTTCCTTGCAATCCATACGTGGTAAATCAATGCTCCAATCCCAGCAGTCAGTATCTCCTTTTTAGCTTTCCTCCAGTGCTTTCTTTGAATGACTCCAAGGGTCCTTGCCACATCCGTTTGTTGTAGTGTCAATCTGTACCAGTTTTTGAACGCTGTTCCATAGTTCCATTGTCTAGCTGCATTCATGGAACACATGTGTTGCAGTTTCGATCACACCACTATCACATAAGCAGCATGTATTCTCATCACAGTTGATGCCTATACGCAAAATTCTATCCTTGCCGAAAGGTTGAATCTATTTATAGGAATAGTAAGTCCACACCACACTAACTTGACCAAGTTCCACACTTGTCTATCCCTATCATAGCCAAATAACTTCTCGAAACAGAATATTTGCCATTAGCTGTTAGTGTAGAATTTCCATTAGCATACCGGTCCTTCACCATATCTTTTAATTTGTGCATTCTCCTTCAATACCAGCTGCTGTCAGATTCAATCTTCTTCTTCTCTTCATTGCCACCCCATAAGTATTCCCTACATTTCCTCTCCACTTCCTTCAACACACATTGGGGTATAAAGATTGATCCCCAGAAGTTGTGAAGTGAAATTAGTACAGAGATGATAATCTGGAGTCTCCCGGCATAGGACAAGTGCCTTGAAGATGCAACATGGATTTTCCCAGTGATCTTCCTTTGGAGCTGGTGGCAGTCTAGCTTGTTCCATTTCTTTGGAGACAATGGCACGCCGAGGTATCTTATAGGGAAAGATCCCAGGGAAAAACCAGTAACTTCTAACAATTGCAACTTTGTGTTCTCATCAACCCCTGCTATAAGATGCTCGATTTGTCCAAGTTTGCTATCAGACCAGAAGTACTTGTGAAGTGTTGTAATGCCTCCATTAATCTACTGAAGACACATTCCCCTTGCAAAAATTCATCAAGTTGTTGGCAAAGATTAAATGACAGCCCTTTGCACATGGGATGAAACCTGTAATCAAGGAGCTCTGCCACCTTCCCCATCAGCCTCGAGAAATATTCCATGATCAATACAAACAAAAGGGGGGAGATAGGGTCCCCTTGCATGATGGATTTTACTAAGTAAGATATGACATATTTCACCAGAATTTTGGAAAGATTCTTCAACAGAGGTTGCTAATGTTTTTTCATGTCCCAATATTTTTGTGTGTAATAGTTGGTTCCATTGGCATTCACTTATTTTTGGATACCTGCCCAAAATACATTGGTGCATTAAGCGGTACCATTAACCTTATTGCTACTTCAACTAGACGCAAATCTGAATGCTTTGTTATATCTTTCTACTTAGCAGACGAAAAATTTATTGTAACTCCAGCGCCAATAAAGGACAGGAGTTGTTTGAGTTGGAGATTATGTACTTTTGTCTTTTGCCAATCATATCTGTGACTTTTAAGGGGGAGTTTTCGATTCAGGCACCAGAGAAAGATCTGGCTTGTTGATTTGGACTAACACCATGAAGATTCTAACTTCAGGCTCAGCGATTCAAAAGTTCCCCTGGGGCTTGGTTTACTTCATATGTTTTTGTTGAAGTAGCTTAATTTGTCCAGTTTCAGTAGTCCTTTTCTTGTAGTTATGACCATTGGCTACTTAAAAAGTTGAATTCTACAGGCTTTAGATGTTTGAAGGGTAACTAAATTGTGTTCATCAAATTGAAAATTGCATATACAATTTGTGTACAATGGATGAATCTTAAGATAATTTTACCCTACTTCTTATTGTTATCCCTTGTTTGGTATATAGTAGCAAGATGTGAAGTCATTTGGATCAATTTTAATGTAAAAATGTGATGATGAATTTCTACACAACAAAGTCATTTGGAGTTGATTTGGTCTGAAATCCTGACGATCATCATAACTTGTTGTTAAGGAAAGTCTTGCCAAATATCAGATAGCAAATTCTGGCGACCTGTCATGGGTGACCCATGTAAAGCACTGTTAATAATTCATATTTCAGGACAAAACCATACCCAGATCAGCAAAATACGATTTCGGGTAATGAGCCTTTTGGACTCATACCTTCTCGGTTAACCATCTAATTCTCTTTAAGCCCATCTTTTAATCTTCTCAAAACAAGAAGTAAGCCATTCTTAAGGGACGTTCACCATTCTTACGGCATCCGTTAAATGGTATCGTCATACCAAGACTTACAAGTCATACATATCATGCCATAACCGTTTCATACATTCGTACATCATTAGTCCCTTCATTTTAAAGATATAAATACATTTAACAAATCCCTTAAAGGTTGCAGATTTCACAATTTCTAGCAATACTTTCAAAACCAAGGAATGTAGAAATTTCCTTTTTTCTCACCAGAGATCAAGACTTAAATAACAAGGTGATTTATGAAAGAAAACAAAAACGTCTTGACTTCAATATGTCCCAATAAACTTTCATAATAGCAAGATTTCATAGTTCCAACAAAAATCTCAATTTTTCAATTCAAATAACAATTAAAGAGTAGTTTCATAGAAAAGGGTTCGCAACTTTAAGTAAATTCTCCTTTCAAAAATCATTCAACAAACCCACATTTAAAACTCACATAAATACCATTTTCGTAGTTAGAAATCAACTACTTATTATAGATTTAGTTGAAAGGAGATTGTTCAACATACCTTTTTGGCGGAGAGAAATTCAAGAAACACTTTGAGATTGACTTTTGAACCTTGAACCCTAGGTGTTCTTGTTTATTGGAACTCTGGAGAGGAGAGTAACTTATTTAGAGTGTAGAAATCGTGCCTTAGGGACTTAGGAACGTTTTGAATAAGGGGGGGGGGGGATTGGTTTGGGTAAGGAAAAGACCAAAAGACCCTTAAAAACGCGTAAGAAAATCAAAGGAGGGGACGCTGGACATCACCTCCGTGACACTTCGATATCTCGGAGGTCCATCTCCGTGACACTTTGATATCGCGGAGGTCCATCTCCGTGACACGGAGGAATTGCGGACCTCCATTGTTTTGTGCCTAAATTTGATTTCCGTGTGAACTGAGAAATGTCTAGTAAAATGGGCATAACTTTTTACTCGGAACTCGGTGAGTGGTCAGTGGCGTTGGAAAGAAGACTCAAATAACTTTAACTTGGTGGGTCATGGGCTATGTAACTCTTCATATAATGGGAGAAATGATCGTTTGAAGTTGAATTTATTAGAAAGTTATACGAAAACTTAGTCGGTAGAGAAGCTTTCAACTTAACTTGTGATAGAGGTTCCTTAAGACCTTAATTCACATCTATTGCACTTCCCACACTTGCGAATCGATCTTAACATTGAAGTACAATAGAATTCATTGGGTTCTGATCTAACCACATACTTAGAACGGTTCCAAATCTTAGCCCAAAAAATTTGAGGTCTTACATTTTCTCTAGTCAGTGTATATTTAGACGAAAACATGCTTCAAACTCTACTTAATAGCTTTCCCTTGATTGTATCTTTCATCCTTGAGTACTATAGGGGGTTGGAAAATATTGAGCTGCTAAATCTTCAAAAGATCAAGCCGTTTGCATTAGGACAAAGAACAATCAGTTTGTTAAAATCCAAGCACCAACTATTGAACACTTGTCTTATTCTAGTTATAATTTATCAAAAGATCAGTTGGATGTTGTTGAATGTCAGAATCTGAAATCTTTAAATCTATCACGTATGACGATATCTGATAGATTTTTGCAGCACCTTATTTCTAGATCTAAATTCCTCGAGAGTTTGATATTAATTGACGTGTCGTTGGAAAGGTTTAACTTTTACAGGAGTCAATCCCTGAATATCTTGAAGATTCAGGGTTTTAAGGGCATAAGGGGGATTGATGCTCCAAATTTGGTATCACTTGAGCACACCTGTAATGAAATTGCGGAACTTCAAATTGCAAGAGTCAAGACAACTGGAGCACTCAAAAATCATTCTTCAGTGCTACAACAATTTAAATACTGCATGGTTTTGTAAGTTGAAGAAGTTTCCATCAAATTCGACCTCTTGGTCTCAAGTTTGCATTGATTTTGCCAGATGCAATGAGATCAACATGAATGGTTTGCAACTGGACCTTAGAGGTTCTATCCCCCAGGTGGACGTTTTAGATGTCAAAATCTTTGGCAGAATAAGAAGTGCCCAACTTTTGTTGATGCTTTGCTATGGAGTTGTCAGCCTAGGAGACTCAACCTACAATCAACAAGCCCAATGTTTACATGCTTCATTAATCGTTTGATATATGAAGAATTTGAGTCACGCTCCTTCTCATAAAAGTGAGCCTTGGCATAGTCAATTAAAAGAAGCACAAGTCTACAAAATTTGATAGGATAAGTCAGAGTTGGCATCCTGTAGAACTCTCAATAAGGACCGTTAGCGAGTATGAGAAATATTTCTTTTTATTAGACAGGTGATGCAGTTTATTCTATTGCAAACTGAATGCACTCAGTTCATTGCCAATTGAATGCATTTTTTTCCAAAGGCAATATGAAAATATCGAGTTGGATGAGCATTCTCTCCAAAACATGGCTACGATCCTGGTCGACTCATCCCTACTTGGAATTTACTGCTGATTTTTCCAATGGCAATATGAAAATAGTGGATAATATCATGGAGAGATATAGGGATGGCGAAATCCCTATACAAAAGTTTGAATTAGAGTTCCTTACTTTTCATTGCCTATTTTCACAATCTTGGCAGCAACATCTTTAAGAGAATTGGGTCTGAGCTATTGTGATCTGAAGCGTGCCTCGTTATCTAGCGGCGTGGTGAAATGTCCTTCTTTGAGAAAACTTTCTCTAATCTGTGTATATTTAGACGAAAACATGCTTCAGACTCTACTTAATAGCTGTCCCTTTATTGTCCTTTTCATCCTAAAGTATTGTTTGGGGTTGAAAAAGATTGAGCTGCTAAATCTTCAAAAGATCAAGTCAGTTTTCATTTGGAAAAGATCCCAGTGTGTTAATATCCAAGCACCAACTCTTAAACACTTGTCTTATTCTGGTTATTCATTGGAAAAAGAAACCAACTTGTTATTAAGGTAGTGTTTACATGGGAAAAGGATTTATTACAAACCGACTTAGTTGGATTAGGATTAAATCTATATAGCGAATCACTAAAACCCTAAGTAACAGACGCTGATTATCCAATGGGTAGTTTGCCTGACGATATCCTCAACTCCATCCTCTTAGAGCTTCCCGTGAAATCTCTTTTACGGTTCAAAAGTAGCTGCATATCATGGTGTTGTTCCATCAATGATCCCGAGTTTATCAAGTCCCATCTACATAAATCATCGGCCAATATTAGTCGTCAAAAAAATCTCTTTTTTTATGTTGTTCAAGGAAAAATACCCTGCAGTAAATCGATTAAAGTCCTATCAACGGAAGCATCAATTAGTGCTGATTCCAAAGTTGTATCGCTGGATGAGACCAATATTCCGGGATTCCATAGTGACGGTTATCATTTTTTACAAGTGAGTTCGTGCAATGGCGTGGTATTTATTCACCATGCTAGCAATATGATGTTATGGAATCCTGCAATTCGAAAATACAAACCAATTCCAAAATCTCATCTGTTGCAACAGAAGTCTTATTGTTCATGGTTAAAATTCGGTCTTGCTTATGATGTTGTAGCCGAGGATTACAAGGTCTTATGTGTACATCTGGTGAACAGGATTACAAATTATCCACGTGAAATTGTTGAAATATATTCGGTAAAAAATCAATCATGGAGAACAATTAACAATTTTTTGCCTGCTGATTTTCAGTTGTACTTTTACCACAATCCAGTTTCATTAAATGGTGTCATTCACATAATGGCAGGCAAAGGGGCGGAATCTGAACACTCAGTTATATCTTTTGCCCTATCAGATGAAAATACTATTGTAACATCATTGCCAAGTAAATGTGGGCAACATTCGGTGTTACGTGCTTTGGGTGATCGCATCTGTGTTATCGGGAGTGTTGGCGAGGAAATGTCGATTTGGTCTCTGGTGAAAGATGGTAAAACCCCCTTGTTGAACTGGAATCACATCATGAAGTTTCCTAGTTTAGGCTCACTGATTAGAAAGGACGTCATATGTGTTAAGGAGAAGGGAAACATATTATGGAGAAAGTGTGATGGTCGATTTATTGAGTACAACGTGCAGACAAATGAATACACTGAATTTAACCTGAAAGAACTTCCGCAAAATGTGGGAAAATAGATTTTGTATGTGGAAAGTTTAGTTTCCTTGAAGATTCCGTGGGATTAAGAAATTCCAATGTAATGAAATATAGAATTTCAAGTTTACTTTTCTAGTTTCCCTTATTTTTGTGTGAGCTTCTTCGTCCTTATAATTTCTAGTATTAATTGAAGTATATTACCTTCCATCCATGTAAAAATTATAATATAAGCTTATATGATAATAAAACTATCCATCTAATTATGGATTCCTGCAATTTGAAAATACAAACTGATCCCGGCCACTTAATTGGAGATACTTGCTATTTGGTTTTGCCTATGATTCTGTGGCGGAGGATTACAAGGTAGTACATGTAAAGGTGACTGATAAAATCCATCGGAATCATATCGTTGAAATATTTTAGTTATTAATCAATCTTGGAGAAGGATGGAGGATATTAGTGTTCCCCTTGGATTCCGTTGCATGTACCAACATCCAGTTTCATTAAGCGGTACCATACCTTATTGCCACTTCAACTAGATGCAAATCTGAATGCTTTGTTATACAGGAGTTGTTTGAGTTGCAGATTGTGTACTTTTGCCTGGACTTTTAAGGCACTGGAGAAAGATGGGGAAACTGGCTTGATGATCTGGACTAATATCTTGAAGATTCGAACTTCAGGCTCAACGATTCGAAAATTTCCCAGCGGCTTGGTTGGCTTCATGTTTTTGTTGAAGTAGCTTAATTTGTCCAATGACCATTGACTACTTAAAAAGTTGAATTCTACAGGCTTTCGATGTTTGAAGGGTAACTAAATTGTGTTCATCAAATTGAAAATTGCATATATAATTTGTGTACAATGGATGCATGTATAGATACTTTTTACCCTACTTATTGTTATCCATTGTTTGGTATACAGTAGCAAGATGTGAGGTCATTTGGATCAATTTTAATGTAAAAATTTGATGGCGAATTTCTACACAAGGTCATTTGGAGTTGATTTGGTCTGAAATCTCGACGATCACCATAACTTGTTGTTAAGGCAAGTCTTACCAAATATCAGATAGCTGGCCGGAATCTGAAAGCTTGGTTATATCATTATACCTAGCGGATGAAAAATTTATTGTACAGCCAGTTCCAAGTAACGGAAAAAATGTTTGAGATTTTGTGCTTTTGCTAATCATATGTGCGTTTCTAGATGGATTTCTAGTGAGGAATTTTTGATTTGGTTGCTGGAGAATGACGGGGAACGTGGCTTGGAATAACACTGTGAAGGTTCCTAATATAGGCTTGATAGGCTACAGGCTACAGTACGTAATGAATCCTTATTCTGTCAACAAAGATCACAAGACATTTGGAGACATCGGCAAAGCAGAATCTTATCACAGTGTATCTTCCTGTTAATGACTCATCTCCAACACACAAAAATAATTTTGAAAGCGTCTTTATGCCACAGGCTATATTACAGCAGAATGGAAATTCTTTTAATGATTTACATTCAATTTGGTACGCAAACACATAAATCAATCGAACTACAGCAAGAAAACAACACTTCCTTCGGTAAAATATGCTCCTATTATTTTCTACAACAAAGGCAAATATTCACTTAATTAGTAGTTAAGTGAAAATACATAGCTTAACCATACTAATAAACTCATAAATCTACGAACTAAAGTGGTTTTTGTTCAAAAGACAAGATGGATAGCTAACTCAACTGAAATACTAAGAGAAACAGAGTTGTGTAATCCTATAGACCATAAGGAGAGATTAAAGTCTTCACATACATTAACTACTACTTTGAACTTCCGTCTTTCTGAATCAGAAACCAATGTTATGATCACTTCCATGAATTTATAAAATGATCACTTGTAGAGATTTTAGGCCCTACCTAACTATTTTATAATCATTCAACCAAGAAACGTAGCCTAAACTGTATTTTGTAGCGTATCACTCTCTCTCCATAGATCAGTTAGGGATCAGAACAGGGATCATTCCAGATTCTCTGAGGGCCGGGTTCCGCAGATTAATTTTATAACAAGGGAAAGCTATAAGAAATAAACTATTGCAATAGCACACAAATCCTTTTTCCATATATGTATCGTGAGATTTTTTAGGAGGCTCAAGAAGAGTGACAAGTGACAACAGAATCATGTTGAAGCTTGGCGTCTACGGACTAGTACCCGCGCTTTTCCATGTGAGCCAAAAAGATTTTATGGCGATTTATATAGCTTTTGGATTGGTCACTGTGAAGGTTGATGAATTGGGGATCTTCAATTAGAGAAGGTCATGATTTGCAAACAGGTTTGAACCTTGGAAGTGATTTGATAGAAAGTTTTAGTAGTTTATCAAGGACGATATCATGGGGAAAGAATTTAGTTATGTTTCAGTGCGGGTACCAAACCCAGGAAAATGCAAAATAAGAAAAGAAAAGTGCTCACCAACAATAACAAACAATAGAAAACCACCCTTTTTATATCTGATGCGACAAAAGAATAGTTAACTAGAATGAACAAAAAGAAATAGAATATAATTAAACTTCTAATATATCAGCATTAGGAGAAATTAAAGTCTCGGCATATGTTCGATCAAAAGTGAAACTTGAGGTCCAGCAATTTGAATTTTTTTTCAACTTTCGTTTTGCTTCAATAATCCCATCAGTAACTTCATTCAACTCTTGAGTTTCTGAATCATAAACCACACATTCATTCTTATCACTCCTGAAAAACAAAAAATCTTGGGTACCCTTTTTAAGGAGCAGAGGCCCCTGTTCTTCAATTTCCAACATTTTTCTCCACGATGCGTTCTCCCTCATACTCCAAACTTCCAGACCGTCCATCTTATTCGAACATGTATCTAAAAAGGGCACCATGGAAGGTTTAGCCAAGAAAATGCGTTCTCCTAGAGCAAACAAAGTCGTATTTGGGATGGGACAGCAGATTGATGTTAATTCCCTGAGGTCCTCGGGGTTCCAGAAAACAATCTTGTCGGGCAATGGTATAGCTAGAAGAAATAAACCGTTGATGCGTGAATTCGCGAATGTTATGCTCAATTGATGAGTGATCACTGAAGGAGGCTCAATAATTGAGTCGTCAATCCACAAGTCCCGGTCTCTTTTTAGGGCCTTTAAGATTTGGTTCAGGTAATAGTTGTGTTTGATGGATTGAAGATGTTCAATTAGAGAACGCCATGATTTGCAAACTTGTTTGAACCTTAGAAGTGAATTCTCTCGAAATTTTAGGAGCATATCAATGGTGATATCGTTGGGAAAGTTACTGGTATTAGCCATTCTGATGATTTTTTACCTGGAAAGGGGGAGACTTTTTGTAGGGCTAGGGTTTAACATTATTAACCGGAGAAAATGCATAAAGTCCTCCTAAAGTTGGACGTGATTTGGATGTAGACATTTAAGCTTTGTGCTGAACAACTTTAAATTGATATTAATACTCATTTTTTTATCAATCTCAGTTTTGAGCAAGAAGCTATCTTTCACGCACCAATCATTGATAACCACGTGTCAAAATGCCAAAAAATTACAAAAAAGAAAGAAAGAAAAGACTAATTTTATAAATTAAAAAATTAAAAGCTACCCCCCACGTCACTGTGTCCCCCATCGTCTTAATACATCAGAAATGGAGGTTTTTTGAGGTATTTTGAAAAACTTTCTTCCACCGACGACAGAATCTACCATGGCTAACCACCACTATTCTGCCATATTTCACTTTCAAACTATTGAAAATAACTCATATGTCTTCCCTATGCTTCACTTTCCTCATTGCATCAGAATTCGCCGACCCAATACCTATTCCATGGTCGGAGCAATTCTATTTGATTCTCTTCATGAACAATGGCAAGGGGAATCTTCAGATCGTCAATTTGTGGTACGATTGGCCTAATGAAGAACTTTAACATAATCCACAATCAATTGGGAAAACTCCTTTACGATTTGGAATGGAATAACCACACTTCCTTCGACTACACTTTGGACGCTAACGAAGAGTCCAGAAATTATCATGAAAATAAAAACTCATCGGAAAAATGCTCTCTCCGGCGATCACTTTTTCATTATTTTCCATCTTCCTCTCCTCTTCCCATAAAACACAATAAAAGTCCATTGGTGTCTACTAGAACTATTCCATACCATCATAGAAAATACTTGGCTAAGAAAGCAAAGCAGCACCAGTGGCCGGAAAATCAAACGTAAGCCGCAAAAAATCCACCAACATTTTTGTGATGAAGAATATTGGAGAAAATAAAAGAAAAAAAAAATAGGGAAAAAGTAAAATAAAAAATAATAATAAGAAATTCTTTTAATATAAAAAGCTGTCAAAATAAAAGTTTTCATTATTATTTTTGCTCCTCACTCTCTCCAGGAGAGTATTATACACGCACTGTACCAGCCAGCCGAAAAAGGTTGCATTAATACTAGTTTAAAATTGTTTAGGGGGTCATAGGACCTCCACAAAGTTTAGGTGTCTACATCCAAATCACGTCCAACTTTAGGGGGTCCTTTATGCATTCTCTCTATTAACTGCTACGCAGTGTTTGTATGGGAAAAGGATTTATGTAGTTTAGTTTGGGCAGAAAGTAGATGGGTATTTTTGACCTTTTTTCCCTTTTCTTACCCCTCCCGACCGGACCCAAATGAAATAAAACTCAATTCCTCTTTTATTCAGTCATCACCGGGGTGATGACTTAGTCTTAGGACACTTGTTCGATTAAACAAGGTCATCAGGACCACGGGCTGATGGCGGTATAAAAGAGCGATTTGTTTATTTTTAATGTATGAGGTAATCTTTTAAAGTCAAATGACATATTTGGAATTACAAAACCAGTTTTAGGATAATATTTTTTTAACTAAGTAAATGTAAGTCTTTTAACGAAAAGGTAAATATGCACCATTTATTAGACGACGAGGATATATATGCATCACTTTTTTAACAAGGGGGTATATTCGTTCTAAATTGCAAAGTTGAGGGGTATATTAAAACATGCCATGATACTTGTCCTTTCTCATAATTTGATGGCTAAGATAAACAAGAGATGTTCTCTTCATATACGAAAAATGTAAACACCTTTATGAAAAGGTTTAAGGCTGAATGTTTTGATTCTCGGCCGCATGGGTTAACGAATGTTTAACCACCAGGCCGGATCAAATTAAGCAAGGAAAATGAAAACCTTCATGGTAAAGGTTAGAACCAAGTGTATGGATTTTTGGCCGTACACTTAAAAACACTTTTTTAAAAAATTGGACAAACACAATCTACTTATCAATTATAGAAAGAAGTAGTTCTCAAAATAACTGGCCAAACAAGCTCTAAATGAAATATGTGAAAAGTTAGGGGACGTAATTAAAGAAAAAGAGGACAAATTACATTAACCCGTTAGAAATAGGATTCCTATAATTTGGCTTTACGGAAATCATAACCTAGAATGCTAACGGGAGAAAACCATTCGCCCAAAATCACAAGGAAAGTATGTTGGAATTCGCCCAAGGAGTTGGCTGGAAATTGCGGAAGCGAGACGAAGAGCTGATTAGCGACTTTTGCAGCAAAATCGGTGTACAAAATCAGGTTTTTAAGGTACGGTTGCACAATAACAAGAAGAATTCTAGGAGAGTTACAGCTGATATATTGCCTGAATGCATCATTCAAAAAATACTCTGTTATCTTAGTTTTAAAGAAGAAGCCCAGATGAGCGTTCTGTCCACGACATGGCTGCAAGCCTGGTTGACTCTTCCCGACTTGGAATTCATAGTTGATATTCGCAAAGGCGATATGAAGATAGTGGACAATATCATGGAGAGATATAGGGAGGGGAAAATCCCTATAGAAAAGTTTGAATTATCAGATCACTATTATTATTCTAGTAAAGTATTCCCTCTGATTGATAAGTGGCTTGACATTGCACTTCAGAATGGTGTAAAAGAACTTGTCCTTAATTTTACATCATACCCCTTGCCTATTTTGAAAATCTTGGCAGCAAAATCTTTAAGAGAATTGGTTCTGATTCATTGTGATCTTATTCCTGTTTCGTTATCTAGTGGTGTTGTAAATTGCAATTCTTTGAGAAAGCTTTCTCTATCTTATGTAACATTAGATGAAAACATGCTTCAGACTCTGTTTAATAGCTGTCCGTTGATTGTCGCTTTCATCTTTGAGCATTGTACGGGCTTGGAAATGATTGAGCTGTTGAATCTTCAAAAGATCAAGTCGGTTTCCCTAAAGGTTTTGAAGATTCAGTATTGTGGGGGCATATGGGAGATTGATACTCCCAATTTGGTATCACTTGAGTACACCTGGAATCAAATTCCTCAACTTAAAATTTCAAGAGAACTGAAGCACTCAAAAATCATTCTTCACTACTTCGACAATTTAAATGCTGCATGGTTTTGTAAGCTGAGGAGATTTCTATCAGATTCAACCTCTTGGTCTCAAGTTTGCATTGATTTTCCCAGACGCAATAAGATCAACATGAAAAATTTGCAACTGGACAACAAAGATTCTACCACCCAGGTGGACGTTTTAAATGTCAATATTATATGGCTGAATAAGGAGTGCCCAACTCTTGTGGATGGTTTGCTATGGAGTTGTCATCCTAGGAGACTCAACCTGCAGTCAACGAGAGAAGTAATTACATGTTTCATTGATCGTTTGATGTATATGAAGAATTCGAGTCAGTCCACTTCTCATGGAAGCAAGCCTTGGTATAGTCAATTAAAAGAAGTAAAAGCCTACAAATTTGATAGGAACAACAAGAGTTGGCATCCTGTAGAACTTGAAAGTGGAAAGCTGCCCCTTAGAGAGTGCGAGAGATTTTGTTTTTTATTAGATTGGTGATGCAGTCAGTTTATCTCCATTGTGGCTCGAAAGCACTTTTTCATTTGTGAAAGTTCATTGATCTGTATTTTTCAGGACAGATTCTAGATATTAATTTTTTGTGTTTTGTCAAATATGTTTAAGATTGAAATATCAATGAACAGAGACACTCTGTTTGGTGTTCTGTTTTCTTTTCAGTTCATGTGAATTTACTGTGTCTTTTTTTAGCTAACAGATTCTGTTCAGCAGATGTTTGGAGGCACTGTGGTACACCAGTTTTTATATCAGAATGAGGTACTTGTGCCTAAATCCTGAATTCACCTTGCTTTGTCAATTTCTTCACAAATAGAAAGTTTTTTTGACTGACAATCTGCAAGAATAATGCAAAAACAGAATCAGGGGCAAAGAATCACTATTTTCCCATCAGAACGCAGAATTCGAAATCCAATAATTGGGTACATTTTGAATATGGTTCCATCAACGGCACAGCCACACATGAAGGGAAAGCAGCAACGGACTTGAAAAAAATATACTATCCTAGAGCTTCAGTTGTACAAGTTTGGAACTCCATGACAATGTCTTGGAGTTTGAACTTATACAAGTGAGTATAACTGTATAAGTTCAAACTTGATGACAGTGTCCTGAAGTTTTGACGTTGCAAAAACTGAGCTTCTAGAAGTATGGTGGGATCACTTTCATATGCTTTTCCCTCCTTCTCAGAGGAGTCTATGCACACGGAAGAACAATTTGTATTTCAAGGAATAAACTTCAAAGATTGAACTACCGTCCCTTGATGTAACTAAAAGATTCAAAGAATATACCAACGTCTGAGAAGTAAGAATAGAACATTTTTCACAGAAGAAGAAATAAAGTTTAACTATTCTTTTGTCCCAAACTAGTTAGGTCAACTATGAAAATCCGCTTGCTATCATTTTTTATTTGTTTTTGTTAAGCAGATTTTGAAAAGAATAGAAAAAAATGATCGAGGACAGAAGAAATCAAAAGGTATCTGATCTTTTTAGGAAAGAAAAAAGTAGCAAAAGATGCTACTGTTACAACATTTTATTGGAGGGGCGAAAGTAGTAAAACTGATTATAGTCTTTCTTACATTAACGTATCTTTTTAGCTACACAGTCTACACCCAACAAGGAAGAGCGGATAATGCCAGCCAACCTATTTTTTTCCCCAATGTAATAATGATATTAAGATTTTACTATGATTGACCTATTAGATTAATAATGGGCTATTAGAAAAGAGGTTCGTTATGCTTACTTTGTAAAAGTATAGTTGTTTTTCGGCTAATGCCATTAATTATATTCCGATGCAAAAAACTTATTGCCAATTTGGTACAGACACCGACAAACAAGCTTTAAAACTTTTAGTATCCCTTTTCATTCACTTAAGTTACTCATATATATAGCGAAAACAGTTATAAATAATTGGACAATTATCCAGAAACTTATGACAATGAAGATTCATTGGTGTACGAAATCAATAAATTAAAACGGATATTGACGATTGATCAACCATCACGTACGCATTTTGCCTAGTATATATATAAGAGAGAATCTTCGGCCCAGTGATGTGGCATGCCTTATTAATAGATTTTTTTAAATTTTTTCCCCCCTCCCTAGGAGCTCCCACTCCTTTCTAGTGACTCGAACTCACAACTTTGGGTTGAAAGTTAGGGGTGCTTACCAGCAACTCGTTATGTACTTAAGACCAACCATCGCACCCTCCAATTGGATAAATAAAATTCTTAAAGTAGCTGACCGTCTACAATGATCCCTTTGCAAACAATACCCTATCAAGTTCCTCACTGCCTCTGGTATGGTTTTCTCAGAATTAGTGATGCACAAACGTTGTAATTGGAGAGAGCTAATGCAGAAAAGGGAAATATAGAAAGATGGATTTTCTTCAACTTTTGATTTTGAAAATAGCAAACTGATAGAAGCCATCAATAAAGGAATAAGCCAATATTTATGTGTTGTTCTTCTTATTTTATCCTTTCTTTGGATCCAATTACTGGGACTAACAGAGAAGAACAATAATATTCGAATCCCAGTTTTAAAACTTGCAATTTATTGATTCGGATAGGATTCTTGCAATTGAGAAACATATGTCTGTTGAATGGACCAAAGGTAGAATAGTTAGAATTATAGCCATATAGTTTAGGATTGTAAACAGACTTCAACTCTGGTGCATTGATTGTTCTTTGTCCTTAATTTTGCCTGCATAGGTTGCTCTTCTGTTATTTGATTTGAGTGTATCATATACTTCACTCTATTCTGCAAAATGCAGGCCTCAGTAAGAGTAGGATATTATTCAAGAGTAGTTAAGGCCTTCTAGATTAGATTAAAATGGAATTTTTCCTTACCAAACTTTGAATTCAAAGATGAAGACCTTAATGAGCTTCCTTGAATTTTCCGATGATTCAACTGCAAGACTAGGATATTATTCAAAGATCAAAGAGACGGGATAGTTCTTGAGATTCTTGATGTAATGTTATAATCTCAAAAAAGACCATTTGATAGTACAACTCCATAAATGTGTATCCGAAGGTAACAAGTATTCTTTTGTGTGAGAGGTATAGATGAATAATTAGAACTATAATATTTTGAGTGTTTTAAAGCTATTTATGAGTTGTACGATATATGACTTGTAATTATATATTGGATTTGTTGCAATCTATTAGATACTCTAACATAATTCTCCAAGGCCCGTATTATAGATGTTTTTCTGTACTTTAAAGTTACAGAATCACAAATGTAAATTCAGCTGAACATTCCATTAAGCATTTGGAAAACAAACTCAGAGTTACTTTAGATTTTGTCACTTGAGTACATTTACAATAAATAAATGTTTATATTGTTTTATTTAGGTCTTTTGACCCCGTGAAGCGCGTATAAATTGACTAGTGTAATGTATACTTGAATCAAACCAAACCAAATCATCAAAATCTTAAAAACTCATAATTGAGACAGACAAGCTCAAGTTGGCAGCCGTCATGAGGACTATATTATTGTATACATGGAAGGAAAAAAATACCTAAAACCCTAAGTAAACATAAGTCCAATGAATCCCCATTCAAGAAAAAACACCTACTTTGGAGATGATGTGATCACTTGCATCCTCTCAAAACTCCCTGTTGAATCTCTTCTACATATCAAGATTGTGCACAAATCATGGTGTTCAATCATCAATGACCCCAATTTCATTAAGATGCAAATCGGCGAATCGTCATCAAATATTAATCGTCAAAAAATCCTCTTAATTTCATCGAAAATAACTCCATCTCCTTGTTTGAAATATAACATGTTAGCGTTCAACATCGGCTCAACAAATGCATCATCACTGAGTGTTAATTCTCAAGTTGTTTCTCTCCAACCACCAAACTTTTTTATGTATCGAGATGTTTCATATCCATTGGTGAGTTCTTGTAATGGCTTGTTATGTATGGTTTATAGCTTTGCAATATTTATATGGAATCCAGCTATTCAAAAATACAAAAAAATTCAAAAGCCTATGTTGAAACGTGTTAATCATTACGAATCAACGCTATATGGTTTTGCGTATGATTATGTTAGTGATGATTATAAGATAGTCACTACATTTGTGATTAATGCAAAGGATAGCAGTTACATTGTTCGAGTATACTCGGTGAATAATGAGTCTTGGAAAAAGATTGACACTATTCCGGATGGTTATCCCTTGTTCGACCAATATCCTGTTTCATTAGATGGTACGGTTAACATGATGACAACTAGATCAGTTCAAGAAAATGGTGGTAGTGCATTTAATAAGTCTACCATTATATCTTTGTTTGTGGCTGATGAGAAATTTGTTGTAACGCCCCTCCCATTGCAATATTGTGGGAGTCATATGAAATTGTCTAATTTTGCTAATCGTCTCTATCTTTCAGTGTTTGTTGAGATGGATTTTTTGGTGTGTTCCCTGGAGAAAGATGGAGAAAGGTGGACTTGGACTATTCTCACGAAGATTCCTACATTAGGATCATTCATTGGACTTGCGAATCACAACTGCTACCTAGATGATATAATATGTTTGAAAGAAAATGAGAATATCTTGTGGAGGAAAATGGATATTGGTGGTTTTCTAGAATACAATGTGCGGAAAGAAGAAGTGAATGAGTTTACCTTGAATCAAATTTTGCCTGCTACAAAATTATCCATCTTGTTCGAAGGAAGTTTTGCTTCCTTGAGAATTCTGTGGGATTAGAAGTTTGTGGAAAACTTAGATTTCTTCAAAATTCCTTGGGACTAGACTAGAAAGTTTGACTATCAATTTAACTGTATTTTATTTTAAATTTTGGGTGATTATTGGTGAGATTCTTATGTGCTCTCTGATGCTTGGATTGTTGTGTTGCAGATGTTGTTTTCTTGAAATATTGTGTTTTTTCATGAAAGGGTGTTTCAACACTAGATTTCAGTCAACTCAATGTACTCTTATTGAACTGGTGGGGAAAAACCAGGCTACTAACACAATGTAGTCCCTTTTTGTGGCCAAACGGTCCTTAGTAACAGAACTATACTTTGTCCTTTAAGCTCCCATTAGAGAAGATAGGTTGTACTTTCGCATTCCCCTTGAAACAATCCATAGTATTTGATTTTAGCTCTCTATCTCCAGGTAGAAAGTCCACCACCCTGTTAGGCTTTCTGTAGTAAATTACTAGATTCACTCATTGATGCATCGCTAATCTAACAGAAAATAATCTTCCTTCCTCTCCATAGGGGTGCTTATTGCCAGCTCCCCATTTCTGGCAGAGGCTGATTTTTTTCCATAAAAAGCTTTTATTTCTATTAATTGACTATGCCAAGGCTTGCGTTCATGAAAAGAAGAATGACTCAGATTCTTCATATACATTAAACAATCGATGAAACATTTATTCATTTCAACACTTGCTGATAGATTGAGTCTCCTAGGATGACAACTCCATAGCAAAGCATCCACAAATGTTGGGCACTTCACAGATGACCATACAAAGTTGACATTTTTAAAACGTCCACCTGGGGGGGGGGGTAGCAACTTTGTGGTGCAGTTGCAAAATATCTTTCACGCTGATCTCATCGCATTCGAAAAAGTAAAGGAAAATTTGAGACCAAGAGGTTGAATTTGACAGAAACTTCAACTTATAAAACCATGCAACATTTAAATTGTTGTCGCATTTAAGAACAATTTCTGAGTGTTTCAGTTGGCTTGACTCTCTTGCCATTTTAAGTTGAGGAATTTCATCTCCTATATACTCAAGAGATACCAAATTTGAAGAATCAATCTCCCCTATTCCCTTACAATCCCAAATCTTCAAGACCTTCAGGGATTGAAATCTAGAAATAAGGTTATGAAGAAATCCATTAGATATCCTCACGCATGATAGATCTAATAATTTCAGATTCTGACATTCAACAACATCCAACTCTTCCGATAAACCAGTATAAGACATGTGTTCAAGAGTTGGTGCTTGGATTTTGACAAGCTGGTTTATTTGTCTATGTGTCCTAATGGAAACAGACTTGATCTTTTGAAGATTCAACAACTCAATCTTTCTCAACTTCGAACAATACTTAAAGTTGAAAGAGGCAATTAAGGGACAAGTATTAAGTAGAGTCTGAAGCATATTTTCGTCTAAATAGACCTCATTTAGAGAAAGCTTTCTCAAAGAATTGCAATTCGTCACACCACTAGATAACGAGACATGCATTAGATCACATTTACTCAGAACCAATTCTCCCAATGAAGCGCTTGTGAGCATCTCAGAAGATGAAAAACAGAGTTCCTTAGTTTATATTGGATGGCAAAAGAGATGTACACCACACTATAACTACAGAGTTCTTTGTTCTAGGTGTTCATAAGCTCGTGCCTTCACAATGTCTGGGTTCTTAAGTAATCTTGTCCCTCATGCAAAGAATTAAGAGCTTAGGAGATTGTCTTCCAAAACAAGAAGTTAATCCTAGAATTACTTAGCCAGATATTTTTATATTAGTTAGTTAGTTAGTTAGGATATTTGTTAAAAGTCGGTTAATGGAATTAGTAATAGAAACAGAAGCTATATACCATTGCTCTTTGGATTGCTAATACACAATATATATTTTCCCAAAATATCTTACTTACAAGCAATTGAACTTTACTTTTTCATTGAGTCGATCTATGAAGATGTGCTTACTGGTGAAGAACAAAATAGGTTTCATCGACAGAACTTGCAAAAGAGAGAACTAAGAGACAGACACGTTTCGATTATACAAGTGGGAAAGGTGTAATGGAATCGTTCAATCATGGATTAAGAGCTCAGTTGCCCAGGAATTGAGAAGAGGAATTGTTTGCTCATCCAACACGCAGAAGGTATGGAAAGACCTAAAGGAGAAGTTCGATAAGGTTAAGGCCACAAAGACATGTTATACAATTTGCTTTGAATTTTGAAAAACTCAAAAGCAAACTAGGAGTAACTTCTAACTGTTGTATATTTTGGTACTAACCAAATTGGCATTCAACTCTAACTACAATACTTATCTTACTGAGTTTACAATCATTGATCTGTGCATGTTTGGGAAAAAAAGGACATGATATGGAAGTTACGCCTCTAATTTTGTCAATTAGGCATTTAAATTTAGCTAGCGACAACACAAGATAAACAGAGGGATTGGCCACTTAGACTATTCACGTGAAACACGCTAATGATTGACATGTCAAAGGAACAAATTAATATTTAGAAAGTGTTATGACACTATAAAAAAAGACATACAATAGGCCTCCCCCTCCATCTTAAAGGGCAGTCAGGTGCACTAAGTTTCCACTGTGGATGGGGTTTGGTGAGGGCCGGCTCACAAGGGTTTATTATACGTAGTCTTACTATGCATTTCTACAAAGGTTGTTTATACAACTTGAATCCGTGACCTCCTGGTCACATGACAACAACTTTACCAATCACGCTAAGGATTTGTCACGCCCCGAGCCTACCCCCTGGATGTAACATGGGACCCAAGATCACAAGTGATCTCAAGATAACCCTCTGGCATTAGCATGACTTAAAAACTGAAACAAACATAAGTACAGAAGCTTAACTGAAGTAATGAACAACTTAATCTGTTATATAAATAAAATCTAAGATTTAAGATTCGAAAATAGCTGAGTGTCTGACTCTACATCTGAAAGCCTCTACTACTGGCGAGTTATTGGGACAGGCCCCCAACTAACCCTAAATACTGAAATACTGAATAAACAAACTGTCACACCCCGAGGTTACCCCCTAGACGTAACACGGGACTTGGGACCACAAGTGCCCCAAGCTAACCATTGGTCATAGCATTCTCAAGCATAACAAAAGATAAGCGGAAGCATAATAGATGAAGTCGGAATAGCAATAATGGATAATCAAGTCAAATAGGAATACAAGATCCATAAGAAGACTCGAATATTGTCTATGTCTGAAAAGCCTCTACATGACATAAGGAGTTGCTAGGACAAGACCCTAGATAACTCGAAGTATGAAAATAAAAGCTAACATAAACTAAGAATATAACTAGCCCTCGACCTAAGAGGACTCACCAACAACTGACTGGGAAAGTGGCCTGGGAACTCTAGCCACGAATCTGAGAAGGAACACCTGAATCTGCATCATCAAAGGATGCAGCGCAAAATATGCGTCAGTATTATAGAATGTACCGAGTATGAGAGCGATGCATGAATCATGATAAAACAGTTTAAAAACATGCTTAAGAATGAACTTGTTACTTAAAGAAGGACCATAAATAAATATCAAGGTATAAAACATAAAACATGAAATAAAGCTTAAGTTTCATAATATAGAGTCATATAACTTCATAGCTTGAAAATAAATATGTGGGAGTTTCTCTTAACTGATATTAAACCATGCTGAGCTACATGGAGTCCGATGTCATTGCCCCACACCGAAAAAGGTCATCCTAACCTGCCAAAGTTAGAACCATTTCATTTCATACTAGGATCCTGTCATCATAAGCCTCAACACGGGCAACCTATGGTGGAACGTAGTTCTGGGACTAAGGGTACTCTCACCCGGTCCAACTCGGTGCTAAATACTACTCCCAAAACATATATATACATGTAACATGAGCTTACATACATGTGTCACATCAATGCCAAACTTATTCATACTTGTTTATAACATTTTTCATACCCCGGATCGTCATACTACTCATGAATTAGGGTTTTGAAATCGATTCATGAGCATTGATGGAACATCAGGTGTCTTATCTTGCATCATACTTCATAACATGGAAAGATTTGAATACTTCATGACTTGTAAAATTTGCATGGCTCTAGTTCAATTTCATAATACGTATATTTTCATAGAACATAGGAACTAGGCATGCACATGCTTGAAAATCCATAAGGAATATGCTATCAAAATCCAATTTACTTAAATCAACTTCATGCATGTAGAAATTTTCATGGTTAAACTTTTATTCATGAAATAAGAGTCATATGTAAAAAAATCCATGTGAAATCATGCAATTTAGTAGTAATTTCATAAACAAATCATGAGAAGATCATATTTAGCAAAAACCCATAAGAATTGGATAAGAACCCTAATTTGAAAATCATGAAATCAAAACTTAAATTAGGGATTTTGGGCACAAGGGTGAAAGAAACCCATTGTTGAATATCCACATACCTTGATTGAAGCTAACCCACTTGAATTGAAAAGACTTAGGAGACTTGAACTTGGAGTTTGAGACTTGGAGCTTGAAACCCTAACTTGAAACTTGAGAAGATGGAACTCCTTTTCTTCTTTTGAAAGTTGATTGAAAGAATGGGAGAGAACTTAGGTCAAGTGGGAATAAAACCCTTCTAAATAAGTTTAAAACGATTTAGTATAAGAGTTAAAAGAGTGAGAGATTAGAAAAATACCCGTGGACTTAAGCTTGGAAAAAGCTGGAAAAAGTCAACTTTCAGGAACCACAGATGGGTTCCACGGGCCGTAGATCAAACCACGGTTCGTGGTTTCCTCCCGTCGTTCCTGGCCCAAGAGTCAGGCTGCAGAAGCAAAAATCATGACTCAACAGGACTGACCCGTCATCCAAATGACGAGTCGTAGACCTGAGCAGTAGTTCCTGGGGATCATGCATCCCTCAGAACCAACTTCTACGAGTCACAAACGATCTGTAGTTTGAACTATGGACCGTAGACATCATTCGTCATTCCTGTCTAGGAATTAAGATGCAACAGTCATTCTACGAGTCAACAATACGGACTCGTAGATTGAAACACGGGTCGTAGAATCACTCGTGGAATTTGGGGAAGAAAAGCTGAATTTTGACAAACTACGGGTCACTCTACGGACCGTGGTTTTGGTCTACGGGTCGTGAACCAACCAGTGGTTTTGAGAATGAAAATTTTAAGGTTCAGTACAACAATAATGAGTCGAAGTACGGACCGTCGTTCAGAACGATGGTTCGTCATTCCCATCCGTCATCACTGGCAGCACTGCAATAAACTGCCCATAAACTTTTACTCCGGAGTCGGATTAATGCGCGGTCGGTGGCGTTGGAAAGAAGACTCAAAAATCTTTAATTTTGTGGGTACTAGGCCACCTAACTCTTTATATTTTGGGATGAACGATCAATTGAAGTTGACCCTAGTTTAGACTTACATGAAAAGTTACTTTGATAAGGTGCTTGCGACTTAACTTGATGATAGGAGTTTCTTATGAACATGATTCGCATCCAAAGCACTCACCACACTAGGAAAAAGATTATTACACTCATGAAAAAGGTTTGGGTATTAGCTTAGAGTTTTGGGGTGTTACAATATCTCCCCCTTGGGATCATTCGTCCTCGAATGAAGACTAAGCAAGGGAACTCTAGAGAGAAAATAGCCCAACCAAAAACGAAACATGAAAATAGTAGAATCAACATGAAACTGAACTTTTCAACTTAAAACATGGCTGAATCAACTTTGAAAATATGAATACATGCTAGGATCATGAGAGAAACTGATGGAATAGAATCAGAGGGACATACTAAGGATGGAACTACAACCTCAAGATGAAACTAGATTGGAAGGAAAAAGGGTGAGGGTACTTGGCCTTCATGGATGATTCTGCTTCCCAAGTAGCTCCTTCAACTGAGTTGTCAAAGCTGAAGTACTATCGTGGTAACCGACTTCTGATCAAAACTGAGCTGGATTCATGAGACACGTATGCATGCTGGGAATGTAAGAACGACCAACAGGACAGGAACGGGATATCCAACATGATAACTGGTCTGGGATGAGAGTAGGAACTCAGCTAAAACTCATAAAGAACGAACATACTTTAGAAATTGCAGTTAACCAAAAGGAACACCAAACTGAGAGAAGTAGATATACGTGAAAACCATTCTCTTCTAAATACCACCCCTACCAATTACAACTAACAACCTCAACAGTGCACATAAAGGTACCAAGGTCTGAGTCTAACTACCCGATTCCCCATGCTCAAACCTATCCATATCTTTTGCTTTAAGAACGTTTTCTAAGTATAGTATTCCCTCTTATCACAATAACTAACTAACCTAGGGCTCCCAACCAAAGGGTCTCTAGTTGCACAAATAGGTACCCACATAAATCCCATCATGATATTCAAGCTTAAAACTATGGTTATCTTATGGTTTCGTAGCTTACCCTATTGTAGACTTCTCTCCTCTTTCCTATCATAACTAGGAATCACAAATTCAAGAACTTCTATAGAGGGACATACTAAATTTCCTTATCTAACTATTCTGCATGAATAATCCTTACCTCATAGTTCACCCATACCTAGAAGTCAAGGTGGAACAAGTACACTAACAAGGAAAAGGAATCTTCTACCAGCTAGCTAGGCTACTACAAGGCCTTCTCCCCTAACACTTATAACCTCATAAACTAGAACCATTGAAAGAAAAGAGCAGGAGCAGGAGCATCACGAATTAAGGATTACCGATTGATCTAGACTTACACTTAGCGTGATCTAGGCACTCAAAGTGAGGCTTGAGGAATTGAGCACAATAGGCATAAGCACTTCACATACTGGGCACATAAGACAAGAATTAGTGGGGATCACCACCCCTCGTCATCAAGGCAAAGGTAAAAAGGGATTTAGAATAAGGAAATCATAAGCGAGAATCGTTTGAAGAATCAGGTCTAAGCATATACATGACGTAACATGATTTGATTTGCCATTAAGGCATGTCTGATGACTGAACTGAGTAAATAGGACTGAACGTACTGAGAGACATGAGTTTACATAGGTAACAACCCTCAGGCATAAAGCTGGAATTTATAGAATCACAAGATAAGAGTAGCATCGTTGTCTGAAGCAATCACTTGCCATTCTAGAATCAGAACATGAGCATGAGTCTGAAATAGGACCATGGCGCTGACACACAAGGCATGCAAAATGTATCATAATGGCAGAAGTATACTTAGGATGCTAGGACGGAAATAAGCTTCTGCCTCCCCTCCCTACTTTGTTCTAACACCCACAAGCATCACTACCTGAGCCTCCAAAATCTGACCGATTCTACATTCCACCATCTCCCCCTAGGTTCATGCTACCCTCCTAAGTCTATGGACCTCTCACCAACCTCTCAAAGGAACTATGATCGTTTTACCCTAATAGAACATACACTACCCCAGAATCTAGCCCGAATAGCCACTTCCTTCTATAGTCTAAGATCCTCCTTCACCTAAAAGTCTAGGCCTCAACCCTTCTACCTCCACTTTGTTCTAAGTTAAGACGACTCACAACCAAACAAGAATAGGGGTCCGGGAACTATGGATGCATACAAGAAGAAAATCTAGTGACGTACCTGACTCAACTTCTAGAGGAATACACTGACCTGGCTGGCTAGGAAATGAAAGGAATTGACATTGGAGCTGAAGACCACCATTGCTCCACTTAGATGAGGAGCAATTCTTGATCCTATGGCCTAACTGACCACATCCAAAACACCTCCTTTTGCCAGCAAGGCACTCATCTAGATGAAACTTACCGCATCTACTACAACGAGGGTACCTCAAGGTCTTCGAAGCACTATTGTGACAAGACTGAGAATCGAAGGCAGGTGTGCTAACTGAAGATGGGGTTGGTCCGGATGACCTCTGCTGAGAAGACGATTAGTTCCACATTCTGGCCTTGTTGTTCTTCCTCTTCCTCTTCTTTAGTTTTCCTTTCTCATTCAACTGAGTTGTCATGGCTTGAGCCAACATATAAATGGCTTTACTAAATTCTGCATTCGTAACCTCATGATCCGGAGTGATCGGATTAGCATTCCTCGTGGAGTTTCTTCACGGAGAAATTATCTGAAATGCGTACGGAACAAATTAGAAGGGTAAATAGAGTCAAACTCTATCGCACGATAGTGAACATGAAAGAAGTGAAGTTTTTCCTAAGACATCTCATAGCCTCCCTCTCATAAGTGTGGCACGCTTCATACCCATGAAAGAGACACTACTTGATACGGCTTTCAGACACCATAAGACTCTTGAACCTGAGGCTCTAATACCAAGTTTGTCACGCCCCGAGGTCATCCCCTAGACGTAAGATGGGACTTGGGACCACAAGTGCCCCAAGCTAACCCTTGGTCATAGCATTCTCAAGCATAACAAAAGATAAGCAGAAGCATAATAGATGAAGTCGGAATAACAATAATGGATAATCAAGTCAAATAGGAATACAAGATCCATAAGAAGACTCGAATACTGTCTATGTCTGAAAAGCCTCTACATGACATAAGGAGTTTCTAGGACAAGACCCTAGCTAACTCGAAGTATGAAAATAAAAGCTAACATAAACTAAGAATATAACTAGCCCTCGACCTAAGAGGACTCACCAACAGCTGACTGGGAAAGTGGCCTGGGAACTCTAGTCACGAATATGAGAAGGAACACCTGAATCTGCATCATCAAAGGATGCAGCGCAAAATATGCGTCAGTACTATAGAATGTACCGAGTATGAGAGCGATGCATGAATCATGATAAAACAGTTTAAAAACATGCTTAAGAATGAACTTGTTACTTAAAGAAGGACCATAAATAAATATCAAGGTATAAAACATAAAACATGAAATAAAGCTTAAGTTTCATAATATAGAGTCATATAACTTCATAGCTTGAAAATAAACATGTGGGAGTTTTTCTTAACCGATATTAAACCATGCTGAGCTACATGGAGTCTGGTTTCATTGCCCTACACCAAAAAAGGTCGTCCTAACCTGCCAAAATTAGAACCATTTCATTTCATACCAGGATCCTATCATCATAAGCCTCAACACGGGCAACCTACGGTGGCACGTAGTTCTGGGACTAAGGGTACTCTCACCCGGTCTAACTCGGTGCTAAATACTACTCCCAAAACATATATATACATGTTACATGAGCTCACATACATGTGGCACATCAATGCCAAACTTATTCATACTTGTTCATAACATTTTTCATACCCCGGATCGTCATACTACTCATGAATTAGGGTTTTGAAATCGATTTATGAGCATTGATGGAACATTGGGTGTCTTATCTTGTATCATACTTTATAACATGGAAAGACTTGCATATTTCATGACTTGTAAAATTTGCATGGCTCTAGTTCAATTTCATAATACGTATATTTTCATAGAACATAGGAACTAGGCATGCACATGCTTGAAAATCCATAAGGAATATACTATCAAAGTCCAATTTGCTTAAATCAACTTCATGCATGTGGAAATTTTCATGGTTAAACTTCAATTCATGAAATAAGAGTCAACATGTAAAAACCCATGTGAAGTCATGCAATTTAATAGTAATTTCATAAACAAATCATGAGAAGATCATATTTAGCAAAAACCCATAAGAATTGGATAAGAACCCTAATTTGAAAATCATGAAATCAAAACTTAAATTAGGGGTTTTGGGCACAAGGGTGAAAGAAACCTATTGTTGAATACTCACATACCTTGATTAAAGCTAATCCACTTGAATTGAAAAGACTTAGGAGACTTGAACTTGGAGTTTGAGACTTGGAGCTTGAAACCTTAACTTGAAGCTTGAGAAGATGAAACTCCTTTTCTTCTTTTGAAAGTTGATTGAAAGAATGGGAGAGAACTTATCAAGTGGGAATAAAAACCCTTTTAAATAGGCTTAAAATGACTTAGTATAGGAGTTAAAAGAGTAGAAAATTATAAAAATACCCCTGGACTTAAGCTTGGAAAAAGATGGAAAAAATTGACTTTCAGGAACCACGAATGGGTTCCACGGGCTGTAGATCAAACTACGACTCGTGATTTCCACCCGTCGTTTCTGGCCCAAGAGTCAGGCTGCAGAAGCAAAAATCATGACTCAACAGGACTGACCCGTCATCCAAATGACGAGTCGTAGACCTGAGCCGTAGTTCTTGGGGATCATGCAGCCCTCAAAACTAACTTCTACGAGTCACAGATGATCCGTAGTTTGACTACGGACCGTAGACATCATTCGTCATTCCTGTCTAGGAATTAAGTTGCAGCAGTCATTCTACGAGTCAACAGGACGGACTCGTAGAATGAAACACGGATCGTAGACTCACTCGTGGAATTTGGGGAAGAAAAGCTGAATTTTGACAAACCACGGGTCGCTCTACGGACCGTGGTTTTGGTCTACGGGTCGTGAACCAACCAGTAGTTTTGAGAATGAAAATTTTAAGGTTCAGTACAGAAACGACGAGTCGAAGTACGGACCGTCGTTCAGAACGACGGTTCGTCATTCCCATCCGTCATCACTGGCAGCATTGCAGTAAACTACCCATAACTTTTTACTCCGGACTTGGATTAATGCGCGGTCGGTGGCGTTGGAAAGAAGACTCAAAAACCTCCGAAAAGGAGTGCATGTTTCTATACTTAGTATGTTTAAAAACTTCAAAATCGAACAGTAGGAGCATATTTTCACATGACTTGTCTCATCCATGATAATTCCATTGTTCTAACTTATGTGCAGCCTCATTAGACAAACCATCAACACAACATTTCATAAGGAAGAGTTACTGAGAAGGGGTTGGACCACGGACATAACCATTTTTTTTCTTTTTTCGCGGTCGGTGGCGTTGCAAAGAAGACTCAAAAACCTCTCAAAAGGAGTGCATGTTTCTATACTTAGTATGTTTAAAAACTTCAAAATCGAACAATAGGAGCATATTTCCACATGACTTGTCTCATCCATGATAATTCCATTGTTCTAACTTATGTGCAGCCTCATTAGACAAACCATCAACACAACATTTCATAAGGAAGAGTTACTGAGAAGGGGTTGGACCACGGACATAACCATTTTTTTTCTTTTTTCGCGGTCGGTGGCGTTGCAAAGAAGACTCAAAAACCTCTCAAAAGGAGTGCATGTTTCTATACTTAGTATGTTTAAAAACTTCAAAATCGAACAATAGGAGCATATTTCCACATGACTTGTCTCATCCATGATAATTCCATTGTTCTAACTTATGTGCAGCCTCATTAGACAAACCATCAACACAACATTTCATAAGGAAGAGTTACTGAGAAGGGGTTGGACCACAGACATAACCACTTTTTTTCATTTTTCAATACTTGAGAATACACATTTCCTTTCCAAGCAACACTGCCATGAGGTTATTCATTAGGTGTTTCACCATTACTCAACTTCTCTTTCATCATGTCCTGAGAGTAATTAAGATAACAATGTATGTCCCGATCTTGTTATTTAAAACTATACATGCTACATATTAATGGGATGCATACAAGTACCAAGTTTTATATGTTCCACGAAATGCAACTCAGTTTGGCCATTTAACACTATTGGCAGCAAGAAGTTTTTTGAAACCAAAGTTGACACCAAATGTAACAGCATCTCTCTAGTTAAATGGTGCACTATATAAGAAGCACTGGATGTTATCATTGGCTTTGCCTCAAGCTAAAAATAAAAAAACAAACGAAATCATTGGCTTTCAATGTGCAGCTATCCTTATGTTATCTCTTGCTACAATTATCATATCATATTAAAAGTGGGAAACTCCTATCTCAAAAGTTAAATTACAATTTTGCCCCTACAATAAATCAAAATGTAATATTAAATATTAAATAATAATATTTTAATTACCTTTCAAAAATAATAAATTTGAATAATAAATCGCTATTAATTAATTTCAATAAAGATTCTTAATTAGTATTGGACAATTGCAGCCAAATGCCAATAATATTCATTGAGAAACAATTAATTTCTTATTTGATACATATGTTTTGTAACCTTTTCATATTTCCAACTCCTATCTAATAAATGACATAAATATTCTCATATATGCAATTTTCATTGTAGAATTTTGTGTTCTAATCATTATTTCATAGTACAATAAACGTGAATGTAAAGAATTTTTTCATCTATCCATAGTTATTGTAGGTGTAAAGTTCCTTAGTTATTACCTATAGTTACTTTATTTTTTTGTTCTTTATTTGTTTCATCTTCCATATTACTCAATTATCTTCTTTATTGTTTGTTTCTTTCATCTTCCACATTATATATATATACTATTCTAAATGTGGGAACCAAAAATCATATACTATTCTAGATGTAAGAACCAAAAAAAGTTAAAAATTGAATTACTAAACTGTCCATCAAATATTGAACGACATTTTAGCTTTAAAAAAAAAATACTATTTCAATAACAATAATGTATAAAATTGTAAATACACCTCATAATAAAATAATAAATTGTGTACTTTTAATATAATCCTCTATCTCTTTACCTTTTTTTTTTTTAAAAAAAATGAAGTTTTAATTGCAACTCCATAATCAAAAAAGAAATGAAAAGAAACCGTTTCAAAAGATAGACATAATAATAATAATAATTCAATATATAATGATGGGCATAAGTTACTATATTCATTACTCCTACTAATTTATTGTATATACTGATGGAAAATTGGAAAGCCACCATCAGTTTTTAACTTCATAGATCGTGCCTTCTTCCATTAACGTCGAGGCTATTTGTTTCACTTATATATTTTTCACACACTCACTTAGAAACCTCCAATTTTTATTCTGTTGTAATTTCTTAACCTGGTATGTGGATTATTTTTTGCTATTTTTTATTATGATTGCTTATATATACTGCAGTGCTATCTATATATTTAGTATGTTTTCTTGGTAAGCTGCAGATCATTGTTTGTACAACTATGGTTTTTAAAAAAAAATTGAAGAGCAAGTTAGTCCTATTTAGTACTGATCCTTTTCATTTTAAGCTCTTTATAATGAGAAAACAAATTAATGATAAAAATCTAGAGTCTCTTTTCTTTTCTATTTTAAAATTGCCTTCAATAAAATCTACTCTCATTAAGGATGTTTATCAATCAGTTCGATATGATTTTATATATTATTGATTTGATTTATCAGCTATAGTTCGTAAACATGATAAATTGATAATAAATTATCATCATCTAAGTGTGAGGCAATGATAATTCAGAAAGTCTTATTCATATAATATTAAATGGCTTTGTCTTCATTGCATTTCGGAAATTATGGGATTAAAAATTCGAAGTTTCAGCTTTGGTAAATACCTGTTAATTGTGAGCGCTTCATTGAGTAAAGAGGAATATTAATTACTTAATACAAGTTGAATTTCATATAATTTTATTTTTATTCTTCTTTGAATATTTTCCAAAATTTAAACAATTCATCCTACTTTTAAATGGTTAGGACTAAGATAAATATACATATATTGTGCTTTATTTGCAGGTTTTGCAATATATTTTCGTTAAAGTCATTTACATGCGTTCCGTTTTGTTAGCTATAAAAAATTTCATTAATTGATTCATTCTTATAGTGTATTGTGATTACAATTTTTATAGATGAAGAGACAATACATATGATTCAACATATAACCATTTATGGTTAAAGATGTGATGTTATTTATGTAATTGGACGGAGTATAAAATGATATCTTGGAATATTTTATTATAAAAATGAAAACTACAAAAGTTAAAAGTTTACGTGTCTAACATTCATCTTAAGTCTATATAAATTTTATAATGTAGTAGGGGTCAAACGTGCAACGCACGTTCCCAGAACTAGTAGTACTAAAAACACGAGGGGCTTATCTCAGAAAGTCATCCAACTTTGCCTTTTACTTTAAAAGTCACTCAACTATAGTTCTTTTACCTATAAAGTCACTCAAGCTATTTAATTCTTTTTTCCATTAAAATTTGCTTTTATGAAATTTTTATTTAAAACAAAAATTCTAAAAAATAAAAGGTATCCATTTAAACCACTTTAGAATTTATTTTACCAAATAAAAGAAAAAAGGCTACTCTACCAATTGTTCAACTAAAATAAAATAGCAACTTTTAAATTGTTATTGTATAATTAAATTTAGAGTTTCATAACATTATTAATAAATTACACATTTAATAAAAAAAATAAATTAAAGAACGTATCAAATCAACCTGACTAAGTAATATAAGACGAAAGAAGAATATAAGTTTGAATTTTAAGATAAACATACATTTATGTTAGTACTAATTATCGGCAAAAGTCTTAATGTAGGATACAAATTTTATAAGTAATTAGTTTTTTTTTTGTTTATTCAGTACGTTAGTGGAAATTTAATAAACACATATTTTTCGAAAGAATTTTTTTGTGAAAATTAAAAAACAAATTCTCATAATTTATCTTGAACAGTCCTTTTCAATTTAGAAAATAAAAGGATTTTTTTAGAATTTTTGTTTTAAATAAAAATTTCAAAAAAAACAAATTTTAATGAAAAAAATAATTAAATAGCTTGAGTGACTTTCTAGGTAAAAGAGCTATAATTGAGTGACTTTTGAAATAAAAGGCAAAGTTGAGTGACTTTCTGAGATAAAAATCATTAGTTGAGTGACCATTTGGATTATTTAACTCCTCAAATATAGATATGCGAACGCACACTCAAAGTATCATATAATGCAATGATGATCGGGTGCACCTCTATACGTGAGGTTAGAAATTTAAATCTAATATGTATCTTTTTTTTTTAAACCAGTCAAATTTATATCTTAGATTCATCTTTTCATAATAGTGCACCCATTCTCTTGGAATCCTGGATACACCTCTGCCTTACGGGTATGTTGTTGTTTAACAATGGCCAAATACCTAGATAACCCCTTAAACTTGACATGTTTTGTAAGATAAACACTCAAACATAATCAATGATCAAATAGACACGTGACTAGCTGGTCACTGACTATGTTGTTTACTTTTATGGCGTTCTGAAATATCTCTATTTTTCTGGCATATGATAATTATTGTTGTTTACTTATTCTCCTTTTTCTTGATTCTCATTAATGGTATTTTATTAATTTCTTTGTTTTCTGCTAAAATTTTGAAACTTTATTTTCTCTTTTCGAGAGGAGAAGAATAGAATTTGATTTATTTTAAAGAATTGATATTAAAGAATTACTTTATGCCAATGATATTTGCTGGTGGTGATGCTGGAGAAGTTTGGCCTCCAATGAACCATGAGCTCTTTGAGTCCTACACTGGAGAAGTTTGGAGCCAAGCTTTGATCACAATCTTAGAGGTACGGAAATTTGTGATTACCACTTGGAGACGAAGACTTTTTTGTACGTAGAAGACTTGCGAATCACCACTGAAAAGCATAGCTTCTTTATGTCTTCTTTTTTTAGCCTTATGAAGACCCTTTTATATAGGTAACCTAGTTAGTAGTGGCGGATTCAGGACTTTTTCAAAGGGAGTTCGAACAATAAAAATATAGTACTAGGAATTTGAAATTGAAAACTCAAGAAGAATTTTAAACCCCTTCAACCACTGCTTCTAATCTTATGTTCATGGGGTTCAAAATCTATAAATATACATTAAAAAAATACCTTATATATACAGTGTAACTTTTTACCCAGGGAATTTGGGTGAACCCCCTTGGTAGGCCTCTAAATCCGCCCCTGCTAGTTAGGGCTTGAGATATTTCGATCTCCAAGTAATTCTGACGGACCTTGGACTTGAAGGGCATGAGTTGAGCTCATCTTGTCAGCTTAATAGATTAGTTAAAATGCAATTAGACTTCATTTAAGTCATGTAATTTTAACGTAAACACTAATCCAACTTTATTACTCAAAAAATTGACTTGATCAACATATCATGAATTTAAGATTTAATTCAAAACTTAATATGGAATTATCCAATAAGATTTCAATGTCTACAGATATATAATATAGAAAATTGAAGAATCATTGTTTATTTCTGGTTGGACATAAATGGTTACTGTTCAAATGATTTTACTTTGTCTATTCCTAATGATTCGAATTAGTTAAGAAAATTGAAAAAAGTCATTATCGGGTTTTGTTGAGCTTGAAAAAAACCTGTTAAAGAAGTGGGTTTATTGATTTTTGAATGTTTAGGTTGAATCTAACTACTGAGAATTGTTAGGATTGGTATTAGAAACTTAGTTATCAAATTTGAAGTCATTAAGAAGCAAAGCATGCTGGTGAATAGTTTATACCGTAAGTTATGTCGACAATCCCTCATGATTTAGTGGCCAAATTTTGGCTTCCGTCAGGATTTGTGGAGAAATTCTCGCGATTTATCAAAATTTGGCCACAAATCCCAATGATCCATCAAGATTTACGACAAGTTTTAACCACAGGTCTTCAATTCGTTCAAATTTGTGGCAAATTCTGACAATCCGTCTGATTTGTCAGATTTGGGTGGCAATTTTTTTTATGATTTGTGAACAAGACAAATGAATTTAAAATCTTATTGATTCGTCAGGATATTTGCTTGTCGTGAATATGTTCCTTTAAAATTTATTCACTCTTCTCCATTTTCCAAGAGTAGTTAAGGCCTTCAGGATAGACGAAAAATGGAATTTTTCCATACCAAACTTTGAACACTGAAGACCGAGATCACCCTATGGTTTCAAAGATGAAGACCTTAAGGAGCTTCCTTGAATTTTTCGATGATTCAATTGTAAGAATAGGATATTATTCAAAGATCAAAGAGACGGTACAGTTCTTGAGATTCTTGATGTAATGTTATAATCTCAAAAAAGACCATCTAATAGCACAACTCCATAAATGTATATCCGAAGGTGATAAGTATTCTTGTGCATGAGAGGTATAGATGATGAATAATTAGAACTATAGTATTTTTGAGTGTTTTAAAGCTATTTATTAGTTGTACAGAAATGAATTGTAATTATATATTGGATTTATATTGTGCTCCACCACTTGATCATAAGAAATATTGACATTTTTGAAGAAAGTGAGCAAGTAGGGAAGTAAGAAGGAAAACTGAAACAAGAGAGATAAAAATAGAAGGAAAAAGGAACAGAAAAATACATATAATAGAAGATTTATTTCAGTGAATTTTGGGTTGTACCCGTCCCATTACCTTTTTATTCCTCTTTTATTGTTGCTGTTGTTTTAGAGTGAAAAAAATAATATACAAGTGTGTTAAAAATGAGCTAGATTAAAACATTAAATTTAATCTATTAAGATTTGAATTCGTTATTTTTTATAGGTTTTTAATGATATCTTCTGTTTAATTTATTGTTGTTATTCTTGTTTTAGAAGGGAAAAATAGGAAAAATATAAAGGTTAGTGTTAAAAATAAATTAAATTAATCTTTTAGGTCTTTAATGGTATTTTCCTTTCATTCTTCTTTTATTATTATTGTTTTAGAATGACAAAATAGAGAAAAATATAAAAGTAAGTGTTAAAAATAAATTAAATTAAAACGTTAAATTTTATTCATTTAAATTTGATGTCTAAATACATTATAATATATAAGTATTTATATTTTTTATTTGGCCTTTTGACCGCGTGAAGCGCGTATAAATTGATTAGTATAATGTATACTTGGATCAAATCAAATCAGATTATCAAAATCTTAAAAATTCAAAATTGAGACAGACAAGCTTAAGTTGGCTGCCGTCATGAGGACTATATATATGCATACATGAAAGGAAAAAAATAACCTAAAACCCTAAGTAAACACAAGTCCAATGAGTCCATGCTCAAGAAAAAACACCAACTTTGGAGATGATGTAATCACTTGCATCCTCTCAAAACTCCCTGTTGAATCTCTTCTGCGGTTCAAGATTGTGCACAAATCATGGTGTTCAATCATCAATGACCCCAATTTCATTAAGATGCAAATCGGCGAATCGTCATCAGATATTAATCATCAAAAAATTCTCTTAATTTCATCGAAAATAACTCCATCTCCTTTTTTGGAATATAACATGTTAGCGTTCAACATCGGTTCAACAAATGCATCATCACTGAGTGTTAATTCTCAAGTTGTTTCTCTCCGACCACCAAAATTTTCTATGTCTCGAGATGTTTCATATCCATTGGTGAGTTCTTGTAACGGCTTGTTATGTATGGTTTATAGCTTCAGAATATTTATATGGAATCCAACTATTCAAAAATACAAAAAAATACAAAAGCCTATGTCGAAACGTGTTAATCATTACGAATCAAACCTATATGGTTTTGCGTATGATTCTGTTAGTGATGATTATAAGATAGTCACTACATTTGTGATTAATGCAAAGGATAGCCGTTACATTGTTCGAGTATACTCGGTAAATAATGAGTCTTGGAAAAAGATTAACACTATTCCGGTTGGTTATCGCTTGTTCGACCAAAATCCTGTTTCATTAGATGGTACAGTTAACATGATGGCAACTAGATCAGTTCAAGAAAATGGTGGTAGTGCATTTAGTAAGTTTGCCATTATTTCTTTGTTTGTGGCTGATGAGAAATTTGTTGTAACGCCCATCCCATTGCAATATTGTGGGAGTCATATGAAATTGTCTAATTTTGCTAATCGTCTCTATCTTTCAGTGTTTGTTGAGATGGATTTTTTGGTGTGTTCCCTGGAGAAAGATGGAGAAAGGTGGACTTGGACTATTCTCACGAAGATTCCTACATTAGGATCATTCATTGGACTTGCGAATCACAACTGCTACCTAGATGATATAATATGTTTGAAAGAAAATGAGAATATCTTGTGGAGGAAAACAGATGGTGGTTTTATAGAATACAATGTGCGGAAAGAAGAAGTCAACGAGTTTACCTTGAATCAAATTTCGCCTGCTACAGAATTATCCATCTTGGTCGCGGGAAGTTTTGCTTCCTTGAGAATTCCGTGGGACTAGAAATTTGTGGAAAGTTTAGCTTCCTTGAAAATTCCTTGGGACTAGAAAATTGGACTACCAATTTAATTGTATTTTGTTGTATTTTATTTTAAATTTTTGGGAGATTATTGTTGAGATTCTTATGCTCTTTGATGCTTGTATTGTTGTGTTGCAGATGTTATTTTCTTGAAATGTTGTGATTTTTCTTGAAAAGGTGTTTTAATACTAGATTTCAGTCAACTCAATGTACTCTTATTGAACTGGTGGGGAAAAACCAGGCTACTAACACAATGTAGTCCCTTTTTATGGCCAAACGGTCCTTAGTCTTCCATGGTCCTTAGTAACAGAACTATACTTTGTCCTTTAATAGCTCCTATTAGAGAAGATACGTTGTACACTCATTCCCCTTGAAACGATCCGTAGTATTTGATTTTAGCTCTCTATCTCCAGGTACGATATATTCAAAGGATATCAATAAGAATTCTATAGTCTCTCTCTATTTCGTTATTATCTGTCATTTACTTATTGTTCGCACACCGTTATGCATTATTTTGTAACTAAGAATTTTGCCTCCGTAATGATTTTGAATGGTAAAAAAAATTGAAAGGGTTTTGGGGGATAGAGTTTTTGAAATAAGTTCTTTGGGTGTTTAAAATGGCGTTGGTGGTGGAGAAATGACAAAGTTAAAGAGGGGGAGGGTTTACCTGTGGATATTTGACCGAGAGGGTATTTATTGAGAAATAAGTCTGGAGGGGAATCCTGTAACACCCCTGAATTCGATTCAGCTTTAAAACTCTAGAAACTTGTAGAATTTTGAAATTCCAGGGACCACGGGTAAAGTCCACAAGTCGTGGATGGTTCCACGAGTCGTGGAAGGGACTCTTAATTCCAGTCCTGCAGACCACCCTCAGGTCTGAGAACCACGGGTCAATTTCATGGTTCGTGGATGTTTCCTCGGGTCATGGATCCAACTCGTAGAAATCAGACAGAGAGTGGTCAATTCCCCAGAAACCACGAGTTGGTTCCACGACTCATAGAAGTTTCTACGGGTCGTTTTGTTAGTTCGTGAAAAGTTATCCACAACTTGGAATTTTGGATCAGGAACCACGACTCCAATCCACGAGCCGTGATTACTTCTACGGTCCATGGAAAGGGCCCGTGGAACCTGAAGCCGAGTTTTAATCAGCTTTTCTCTAATTAAATCCCAGGAGTATTTCTATAATTACCCACCCTTTTAACTCTTAAGTGAGGTCGATTTGGATACTTTCAGTAGGGTTTCTACTTTTATTAGCCTAAGTCTTTCATTATTCCTCATCATATACCAAAAGAAGAAAAGGACTCCTTCAAGCTCCAAGTCTCAAGTTCCAAGTTCAAGTCTCAATTTCTTTTCATCTTAGATCTAGCAAGCTTCAATAAGGTATGTTGGTATTCAATGAGGAATTCGTTTCACCCTTATGCCCCAAACCCATGATTTTTACTTTGATTTATGAATTGGTGAAATTAGGATTCCTACCCAATTCGGAGAAAACTTATGGGTTCAATTTTAAAGCTTCAATTCATGGTTTCTCATTGCTTATCTATGTTTTATTTAAGGTTTCTCTATTTATTTCAAAAGTCCATGCATTAAAGATGATTTCTAGCATGATTTCATTGAATTGCATGTTTTCAAGTGAAAATTGGCATGTAAAGATAACATGACCGTATGTATTTATGAAATTGCATGCCTAATTCTTCAAGCTATGAATTCAGAAAGAAAAGTATGATTTGGATTATGGCTATGCTAAGTTTTAAGACTTATGATATGAGAATTGCATGACATCAGATGTGTCCTTATGCTTTTCGAACAAGTTTTGGACATCAGATATGTCCCTATGTTTTATGAAAGGTTGGACATCTAGATATATCTACCTAAGCTATGAACAATGTTGGCATCGATATGTCACAAGTATTATATGAGCTATATATATATTTTGGGAGTAGTATTTAGTACCGAGCGATGAGGGTTCGATTACCCAAGTCCAAAACTACGTTGCTAACGTAGGTGATAAATTGCCCTATGAGCTTATGAAAGTGGTTCCACTCTTTGATAATGGTGTCCTGTGCTTGAGTGGGCATTAAGGCATCTTTGTCAACTAGGGTTATATAGTTGGATAATGGTGCCCCGTACCTTGGCAAGATTCGGGACAATTTTGCTAACTAAGGTTATATAGTTAGATTCCATGTAGCTCACATGGTCTATTGTCGATTATAAGAAACTCCCGTATGAATGTTTTCAAGTTTTCTAAACTTTATGATATCTTATATTAAAGTTTGACATCTATCTCATTCTTATTACTAAAAAACTATGGTATTTACTTACGATTTTTTTTATTACGCATGAACTCAGTTTCAAATATGTCTTAAGTATATTTCAAGTATGTTTTTATCATGTTTTATCATATTTATACATATCTCGCATACTCAATACATTCTATAGTACTGACCGCATACTTCTTTGTGCTGCATCCTATTATGATGTAGATTTTGTAGCCCACTTCTCAGTCCGTGGCTAGTAGATCAGCAGCACACCCAGTCAGCTTGGTGAGTTCTCCTCCCTCGAGGACTTGGAGTTTAGTTTCATTTCAGCATTTAGTTTGTTTATTCAGTATTTAGAGTTAGCTGGGGGCCTGTCCCAGTAACTCGCCAGTAGTAGAGGCTTTCAAACATAGAGTCATACACTCGGCTGTTTTCAGATCTTAAATCTTAGACTTTATTTATATAATGGATTAAGTTGTTCATTACTTCAGTTAAGCTTCTGTACTTATGTTTGTTTCAATTTATAAGTCATGCTAATACCTGAGGGTTATCTTGAGATCACTTGTGATCTTGGGTCCCGTGTTACATTCAGGGGGTAGGCTCGGGGTGTGACAAACTTGGTATTAGAGCATTAGGTTCAAGAGTCTTAGGGTGTCTGAAAGCCGCATCAAGTAGTGTCTCTTTCATGGGTGTGAAGCGCACCATACTTATGAGAGGGAGGCTATGAGATGTTTTAGGAAAAACTTCACTTCTTTCATGTTCACTATCATGCGATAGAGTTTGACTCTATTTACCATTCTAATCTATTCCTTATGCATTTCAGATAATGTCTCCGCGAAGAAACCCCACGAGGAATACTAATCCGACCGCTCCAGATCATGAGGTTATGAATGTGGAATTTTATGAAGCCATCTGTATGTTGGCTCAAGCCATGATAGCTCCGTTGAATGAGAAAGAGAAACTAAAGAAGAGGAAGAGGAAGAACAAGAAGACCATAACATGAAACCAGTCGTCTTTTCAACAGAGGTCATCCGGAACAACCCCATCTTCAGTTAACACCTGCACTCGATTCTCAATCTTGGCATAATAGGGCTCTGAAGACCTTGAGGTACCCTCGTTGTAGTAGTTGTGGTATGTTTCATCTAGGTGAGTGCCTTGCAGGCAAAAGGGGTGTTTTGGGTGTGTACAGTTAGGCCATAGGATCAGGGATTGCCCCTCAGCTAAGCGGAGCAACTGTGGTGTTCAGCTCCAAAACTGATTCCCTTCATTGCCTAGCTAGCCAGGTCAGAGTATTCCTCCAGAAGTTGAATCAGGTATGTCACTAGATTTTATTCCTTTATGCATCTATAGTCCCTGGACCCCTATTCTTATTTGGTTGTGAGTTATCTTAACTTAGAACAAAGCGGAGATAGAAAGGTTGAGGCTTAGACTTTTAGGCGAAGGAGAGTCTTAGACTATAGAAGGAAATGTGTATTCATGCTAGATTCTGGAGTAGTGTATGTTCTGTTAGGGTAAAATGATCATAGTTCCTTTGAGAGATTAGTGAGAGGTCCATAGACCTAGAAGGGTAGCATGAATCTAAAAGGGAGATGGTGGGATGTAGAATCGGTCAGATTTTAGAGGCTCAGGTAGTGATGCTTTTGGGTGTTAGAACAAAGTTAGGAGGGGAGCATAAGCTTATTTCCATCTTAGCATCATAAGTATACTTCTGTCATTACGATACCTTTTGCATGCATTATGTGTCAGCGCCATGGTCCTATTTCAATTTACTCACCCCATTCAGATACACGCTCATATTCAGCTTCTAAATTTGCAAGTGATCGCTCCAGACAATGATTCTACTCTTACTCTGCGATTCTACAAATCCCAGCTTTATGGCCTGAGGTTCGTTATCTATGTAAACTCATGCCTCTATATGCTCAGTCCTATTTACTCAGTTCAGTATTCAGAAATGCCTTAATGGCTAATCAAATAATGCCATGCCACGTATGTGCTCAGACCTAATTTCTTGAAATGGTTCGCGCTTATGTTTTCCTTGCTCTAAAGCCCTTTTACCTTTGCCAGTGATGACAAGGGGTGGTGATCCCCACTATTTATGTCTTACGTGCCCAGTATGTGAAGTACTTATGCCTATTGCACTCAATTCCCCAAGCCTCCCCTCGAGTGGCTTGATCACGCTAAGTGTAAGTCAAGATCAATTGGTAATCCTTCATTCGTGATGCTCGTGCTCCCGCTTTTTTCTTTCAGTGATTCTGGTTTATGTTGTTATAAGCGTTAGGGAAGAAGGCCTTGTAGCAACCTAGATGGAAAGTAGCAGATTTTTTTTCCTTGTTGATGTACTTGTTCCACCTTGACTTCTAGGTGTGGGTGAATTAGGAGGTAAGGATCGTTCTGGCGAAATAGTTAGATGAAGAATTTATGTATGTTCCTCTGTAGAAGTTCTTGAAATTGTAACCCCTAATTATGATAGGGAAGAGGAGAGAATTCTGGGATAGGGTAAGCTACGAAACCATAAAGTGACCATCGTTATAAGCTTGAACATCATGGTGGAATACATGTGGACCTTTGCTCTACGCAACTAGTGACCCTTTGATTAAGAGTTCAAGGTTAGTTGATCATTGTGATAAGAATAAATACTATTCTTGGGAGGTAACTCTAGATTCAAGAGATTTGGTCGAGATAGGTTTGAACATGGAAAAACAGGTAGTTAGTCTCAGACCCTAGTATCTCTATGTGCACTGTTGAGATTTCTAGTTGCATATGGTAAGTGTGGTAATTAGAAGAGGATAGTTTTCCCGTTTATCTACTTCTCTCAGTTTGACATCCTTTGCGGTTAACTGCGATTTCTAAAATTTGTTTATTCTTTATGAGTTCCAGCTAAGTTCCTGCCCTTAATCCAAACTAGGTGTTAGGTTAGATATTCAGTTTCTTGTCCCATTAGTCGTTCCCATACTCTCAGTATGCATACGTGTCTCATAAATCCAACTTAATTTATATTTTAGTCAGAAATCAATCACCATGATAAGTATACTTAGTTGAGGGAGCTATGTGGGAAGCAGAGGCAGTCATGAAAGCCAAGTACCCTCACCTCTTTCCTTCCGACCCAGTTTCAACTTGAAGTAATAGCTTCCTCCTTACTATGTACCTCCGACTCTATTCCATCAGTTTCTCTCATGATCGTATCATGCATTCATATTTTTCAAAGTTAGTTCAATCATATTTTAAGTTGAAAAGCTCAGTTTTCATGTTTACTCTTTGGATTTCCTATTTTGTTGCTTGGTTGGACTGTTTTCTCTCCAGTTTTCCTTACTTAGTCTTCATTCGAGGATGAATAATCCCAAGAAGGGAGATATTGTAACACCCTAGAATTCGATCCAGCTTTTAACTCAGTAACTTGCAGAATTTTGAACTTCCAGGGATCACGGGTCAAGTCCATAAGTCGTGGATGGTTCCACGACTCATGAAAGGCAACACCTTAAAACCCATATGTTCATGTACATACAGCTGCAGGCGCATCTACAAGCAAAGGATCAAGTGGAGCAAAATATACAAATGCGAATATGAATAACATCTTTGACAAACCATATACACCAAATACCCCAAAAGACCCTTTGTCCATACCTTCCCAGGTACATACCTACAAAGAAAGTCTTAACCAAGACAAACAAACCCACAACCACATAACCAGGTCATATATTGAGAATCTCTACCAAATACAGACCTTTTTAAACCGAAACCCCATGTCTAAAAATACCAAAAATCCACAACAAGACTATATAACCCAACTCCTCTAAGGTTATAACCGCCTTATTGCACAACCAGGTACCAATGCAAACCTAGTAAAGACATGTTATAACTATGGATTACTTAGCACAGTATATACCTCAACAGGAGATGAATTATCTACATTACCAGACATATACAAAGCATTTACTACTTATAAGCGAATAACTAAAGGAACACTCTTCTACATAAAGTTCTATACAGCCCCAGCAGAAATACTTTTTGATGAAATCAAACGAAATATCCAAGCAGTAAAAATAGGATTGACTAGAGACATGATTATACCAGAAAAAATAGAACAACAACCAGAAATATCCAAGATTGACATACCAGAATTTTACGCGAATAAACGGATTATAGGTTTAGCCACTATACTGAGTGAACTAGGAAGTTATTATATTAATTAAAGATCTATATGGAAGTATTATTCAAGAGAACAAACTATACTCTATAGTAGCTCCAGAGAAGTTAGAGAAAATGATCTAGAGGAAATACGCCAATGGATTATGATTCTACTCAGACCAGAAGAAACACCTATAACAAGAGCAATACGCAAGGATTTTATCTCACAGAACTTAATGACAAGATACTGTAAATGAATTGGACCAAGTTATCCAAACCACCTATGTTCAAAATGCCAAGGAGAAGATAATGTGATTCCTGAAGTACAGATAGAATAAATACGAGGAAATGAAAACACCATCCACACAAAGGAGAATATATGGACGAATAAGATACCCCGACAAGAAAGAGAAGACACCCTGATCGGGATAACTTATTATAAAATAATGAATAAAGATGATAGACAAAGAGGTTAGACGGAATATGTTTGGCAAAAACATAAAATGAACAACACTTACTTATTAAATGATGATCATAACTATAAGATACTTGTATTACATATACTTAGACACACTAATAATGATATTGGAAGAAGAATTTATGACAATTTGGTAACCTTTGAAATAATAGAATTAGATTGATTTCTTAACTATGGAAGTGATTTTATACGAGTTTTGAATATGGGTTGTTGAATGGTTTTTAAAACTGAGATTTTCTTAAAGTTTGCAAACCCATGACTATGAAATTACTCTTTGGTTATGAATTTCTTTGAGAGTAGAAATTATTGTTTGAAGTACGAAACCTTAATTACATGAAAAGCTTTTTGAGGCAGATTTAAGTCATGAAGTCATGACCCTTTTGTAAATTATTTTACTATTTAAATCTTGGCTTTTGATGAAAAAAAAGGATTTCTACATCCCTTGGTTTTGAAAGTATTGTTAGAGATTATGAAATCTACAATCTTCAAGGGATTTGTTAAATGTTTTTAAATCCTCAAAATGAAGGGACTAATGATGTATGAATGTATGAAAATGGATACGACATGATATGTATGACTTGCAAGTCTTGGTATGACGATACCAATTTAATGGATGCCTTATGAATGATAAATGTCCCTTAAAGAATGGTTTACATACTGTTTTGAGAAGATTAAAAGATGGGCTTAAAGAGAATTAGATGGTTAACCGAGAAGGTGTGAGTCTAACGTCTCAACACCCGAAACCTGTGTTTTGCCAACATAGGGATTGTTTGATCCTTAAGTGGACGACCTTATCTTTTCCTCTACGAGGATGATGGTGCTAGCCAAAATAATATAATCTCGATTCATGGGCAAATTAAACTTGGATTGGGGCTTAGCCGACGAGCGTTGGTCGGACCCCCATAGCCCGTGGTGTTTAAATGGAATTCGGTGATACCATCTAGTTCAGAAGTAATGTTAATAAATGATTTTTAAGAAATGTTTTGAGTACTTGCCCCATATTTTGTTTACAATTATGATTTATGTCACGATTCTTATGACTTGATTTATAAACTATATTGTTCCTTCCCCTGGGTTGCATGCCAGTACTCATAGTACTGACCGTCATTGGATGCTACATCATTTTATGATGTAGGTTCCAAGACACTTTCTTATGGTACTGTGCAACATATTCGGGAGAATGTCAGCAAGTGGTGAGCCCTCCATCTTTCGGAAGGCAATTTACATCTTTATTTTGACTCTGATTTTCAGTTATGGTATTGTCGGGGTCATGTCCCAGCATTGATATTTCATTCTTATGTTAAAGGCTTCATGGACTTATGTATATGTTATTTTGATCATTTTATTCATAACACTTGGTAAACTCTTAAATTATATTAGTAAACGGTCTTCTCATATGGGTCTTTCTTCCGCAAATATTTTATTGAATATGCTCATGATGTTATGCTAAGGGGTCTTCTCGGGACTTTATTGGTCTAGAGTGCCTATTACGTCCAGGGCCTGGTCTCGCGGCATGACAAACTTGGTATCAGAGCACAGTTCATGGTCCCAGGGTGTCTACGAAGCCGTGTCCAGTAGAGTTTTATTTATGGGTGTGTTGTGCACCACACTTATAATCAGGAGGCTACAAGGCATTTAGGAAATGTTTTCCATCTTTCATACTCCACATCGTGCAATAGTGTTATCCATAAGAAACTTATCCAGATTCCTACTCTGCTCTAACTCCACTGGCTATGACTTATTTTCGAGGTGATAAAAGTATAAAGCTTAGACTCTTTACGATAAAATCTTGTCTGGTTGAGTCATCCACAAGGTTATGAAACTGCACAAGGACTTGAGAGGAGTCCATTAGTGCATCAAAGTCTATTGATTCTAAGTGTAAACCCCCTATCTTCATGAATCATGCATTTGAGCCAAGGTAAAACTTGTTTTTAAATCCTTTTGAAAATTTTGTTATGAATGTCATGCTCAAGGAAAAAAGTATGTATGCGAGTGTTGGGATAGTGTTCCACCCAAGAAAAAGTATGAACTAGGGTGTTATGAGATGAGTAGTGAGATGATCCCAAGGCCAAGGATATATGGAGTCATGATCTTAGAAGCCGGAGAGTGCAGGTAGTAAGTGATCGAAAAGGTAGCTAGAGTCTTGTACCCACTAAGTAAGTGAGTGAAGGTGGTATGACCATATAGTGTGAATTTTAGTGTAGCAAGATTTGCAAATGTTATGGAGATTGGTAGCTAGAAGTAGAGTGGTTAGTTAAGATGTTCTTTTTAATTATTCAAAATAGGGAAGGCGCTTATGGTGACTTGTTGTTGTAGTAGTATAGACCAATTACAAGTTGTAGATGTAAGGATAGAGTGATTATGAGTTGGTAAATTTGGGCTTCAATTTGGGAAAAATTGAAGAGGGAGACTTAGAAATGTTTATAGAACTTTTAAAGATAGTTTAAATGTATGTGTGAGTAAGTAGATGTGATATTGAGAAAATAATAGCATACTAATGGGCTGTGATGGTTTATATTGTAAGATTAAGATCGACTATCCTTATCATGTGGTTTTAGTAGACCCAGAGTTTCTTGAATTTTATCTAGTAGTTGTGAGCCAATAAAATAGGTGGAAAGATGTGTTATGGATGTTAAGGTGCAGTGGTAATATTGTAAGGGAGATTGTGCTTGTAAGCCATAGTTATGTTGAGGAAGTAGTTAAGATTGACCACCCTGTCAAAGTTTTGGTGGATTAGTGTTTCTTGATTTATTTATTTTTCTCCTGGAAGCTGTAAGCCCGAATAGCATGCTAAGTTGTGATGTTACTTTTATAAGACCGATCTAGTAGGCTTGACATGGTGCGTGAGAGAGATAAGGTTGATAACTTAGGAAAGATTGGAATGTGTAAGCATGATATACAAATGAAAACTAGTGTTGAAACAGTGAAATTGTGGCTAAGTCATTAGATGAATAAGAGCCTAAAGTTTATAAGAATAAGTGGTACCCGAAGTAATATGTTGTTAGATGGGGTTTTAAGTTGTTAAGTACTAGGTGTTCCTGATTAGTGTTCTTGAGTTGCTTTAGATGGAAGAGGCTAAGTAGTTAGTATTTGGTGTCCATTGCAATGGATTTGAGGGAATAGTGGATCTAAAGGGACGTTGTAGAGTCTCTTGGTATAATTTTAAAATTCGTCGATTGGGCGGTTATGAGATTAGATAAATGCTAGTAGAGTAAGGAGTAAAGAATAGATTATTTTTTTCCTCAGTGTTAGATATCATGGATGTGTTTTCCCAATGGAGTTAAGTTTTAATATTTCGTCTATAAAGGCTAGCGTAAGTTAAGAATAGTGTCTCTGAAGAGAATTTCCTAGAAAGAAGTTGGTATTTCCCTAATATAATATCTGAATGAGATTAACATTCATGTGCATAGTGATACCCTTCAGTGCCGAGTGTTGTACTTATAGATTTTTTTATGAAATAGGTTTGCAAGCCTAGGGTAGTGACCTTTGCGCGAAGGGGGAGATGATGAAGTGGTGAACCAAGGAAAGCCTTAAGTTTCTAGTAGGTGATGAGTTTTAGAAGAAGGTTATGATACGTGCCAAGATGACCCATTCTTATTCTAGCAAATTCCTTATAAGTCAGCTTAAGAGGGCACTCTACCCATGTCTTATGTCTTTGAACTAAGCCTCTGTCTGAGGGCCAAACATTCGATATACTCTCTTATCCATGCTCTTCCATATGAACTGGAAGTGGTAGTATGTCTCAGCGATGTAAAAAGTTTCTCTAAGATTCTAGGGATCTAGGGTCTATGTTACGATGCTCATGATCCATGGACCCATATCTCACGTTATGTTCAGTCCCATAAACTCAAGTTTTGCGATATGCCCAAAATGGGTATTGAAATAATGGTACATCATGTACATACTCAGATCAGACTTCTTAAAAGATTCGTGCTTAACTTTCACTTTCTCTAAGCCCTGTGTACGTCCACCCTTACTGATTATGGATGGTTAGGGCATGTCTATGCTCAGGACAACCCTCAGTTCGCATTTTGTGTGTTAAGTATATATGAAGTACCCATGCCAATTGCACCGGATTCCCCATATCTCATCTTGCGTGACAAGGTCACGCTAAGTATAAGTCATGATTGAACAACATCCATGTATCCCCAGTTCTCATGCTCTTGTTAAATGTGTTTGATTCATACTCCATATTTATGATCAAGAGTCAGGCCTCTATTTGCATATCATGCAGTTCATGCTCTCAATCTATTCTTTCGATACTATCTAGCTTATGTGGGGGACAACTGTCAGTAAAGGAAGCTAAGTAGTGGTCTAGATGGGAGGTAGTATATGTTCCTTTTCTAGTGGTGGTTATGGTGTGATTGTGTCACCTAAGTTGTTAAGTGTGGATGAGGTGCGAGATGAGGATTATTATGTGAAAAAGTAAGCTAGAAAGATATGATGTGTCTCCTTGTAGAAGTTAGAGAATTGCTGATTGTGGGGATGCTTGAGAGAATTCTTTGATAGTTTAGCTATATATAAGCCGGGAAGAGAATATAGTAATAGGCGTGAATATGATGTTGGATGGTTGTGGGAAATTGCTTCTTGTTAAAAGTTTGAGCTTGATTGATTAAAGTGATAAGGAGAAGTAGTATTCTTGGGGGATAAATCTAGATGTAAAAAGAGACTTTGGCGTGTTTAAAATAAACCTAAGGGTTGATCACATTTAGGAAAGAAGGTTCCTATATGGGTATGGCGTTTAAAATCTCAAATTCAGACTAGTAGGATCATGTTAGATGTAGCACTTTATGCCTTCAAGTTAGGCGTGAACGAGGTGAAAGCAAGATGTTAGATGCAAACTTTAGTAGCCATATGGGCCAATGTGAAATCTTCAAATCGCAAGGGGTGATGTATAGTATTCGGAGGAGGTTATATAGTTGAAAGTTGTTGCTAAATCTAAGGGTCATTATCCATATCATTTAAGGTGAGGATACTTCTATTCATATGTCCAAAATCTTATTTCATTCTATGTATCAATATCAATTCATGCTTATGATTTTCAAAATTTCATGTCGTACATTAGTATGATCATGTTCCATAAAACTTATGTCCTAGATCATGTCTATGTCAAGTCTCATATGTCTCACGATTCCTACTCTCACGTTTCTGTCACGACCCAAGACTAGGCCCCAGATGTAACGGGCAACACAGACCAAAGAGGCCTGAGTCAACCCCTTAGCATTTATCATACGCACAATTATAAGAGATTAGCGAAAACAGGCCCATTATAGATAAATCCAATTGTATAAAAGGATCAACATTAGTTTCACTAATACCAGTCTACAAAGCCTCTATCATCAAGAATAACATCTAAGTCGGGACATGGCCCCAATAATACCATAATATGGAAAGAGTTCTCAAAGACTAATAAAAAGAAAACATAGGCCTTCTGGAAGTATGGAGGGCTCACCACTTGCCATTCGAATCCCGAAAGTCCTAGTGCTGCACGGAACCACGAGGATAGGTCTTAGAACCAGCATCATGAAATGATGCAACGTTCGAAGATGGTCAGTATGGTAAGTACTGGCATGCAACCCAAGGGAAGGGATATCACAATTTATAAAGCAAGTGATAAAACATAATCTGAGACCAAAATCATCAAATATGAGGCAATTTTTCCCAAACCAGTAAAATAGAACAATTTCACAATTTCATTACATTCTGGACTAGATGGTGTTACTGACATTTATTTCACCATGGGCTATTTGGGTTCGACCCCACTCGGTCGGCTGAGCCTCCAATCCAAGTTTGACGCAAGGATCGGAGCATCATATCATAATCACCTCATGAATGAATACAACTGAAAAAATCAAACATACAGTAGGGAGCCCCATTCGACTCATACCCGTGTCGAAAAAACACGGTTTCAAGTGTGAAGCCCCGTTCAACTCACACTATCTTGGCTAACCATCTAATCCTCTTAAGCCCATATTTTTACACTTTCAAACGTTTCAACAAATATTCATTTGGGACTCTTAACATTCTTAAGGCATTTATAACTTTGGTATCGTCATACCAAGGCTTGCAAGCCATACATATCATGCAATAAATATTTCATAAATTCGTACATCATTAGTCCCATCATTTAAAAGGATTTAAACACATTTACCATATCCCTCAAAGGTTGAAGATTTCATAATTCATAAACAACACTTTCATAACCGAGGGATGTAGAAATCCTTTTTCCTTTTCCATCAAAAGTCAAGATTTAAATAGTAAAACAATTTACAAAAGAATCATTCCGGGGTTCTTTTACGATTATTAAGGCATATATGAGTGGGTACTATTATACCAAGACTTGCAAGTCACACTTATCGGTGGGTACTATTATACCAACACTTGCAATTCACACTGATCGTATTATGCCATTATCATTTATATATCATTCTCCCCGCATTTAAGGATATTTTGTCTCATTTAACAATCAACTCCCTCAAGGTTATAATTCAATCAGTTTAAAGCAATCATTTCAAAACCAAGGGAATTAAGAATATCCTGCTATTTGTGTCAAAACTCAATTTCTTATATAGAGAAATAATTTCCGTAGTAATCATATCTCAAGGCTTCAAATCTGCCCCAAATTCATAAATTCGTAATTTAAAGTCACACTTAAAACCATAACTTCAAAATAGTAATTGAATACAGATGATTTCATAAATAAACATTCAAAAGTTCAAGCAAATCTCTTCCTTTGAAAATCCTTCAACTATTTGTACATAATACTAGCATAGTTTTCATAGTAAGAAGGAATAAATACAATCTTTATGAGTTTAGTTGAAAGGGGATCGTTCAACATACCTTTTGATGAAGAACGCTTATGAAACTCTTGAGTTTTTCCTTAGAACTTAGAACCCTGGGCACATTTGCTTCAATAACTTAGAGAGGAGAAGTAACGCTCATTCTTTTGATTTTAATCGTGCCTTCAGAGGTTTAGAATAAGTGGGGGATGAATCTTGGATGAGGAAAGGACCAAGACACCCTCAAATAGCTTAAAAGAGTCAATTCCCGCATCAATATCCTAGGGGTCCTATTTATAGGCAATTCTAATTATAATACGGATTGGATTGGGAAGGAAAATGCGTCAGAAAATGGTCGCCACAATGGTCCATTTTGGACACAAATGGACCGTTCTTGAGGGTGTTTTAACTTTCAAAATTTTTGAGTTTCTACCTCCGAAAATGGTCCGTTTTCCTTTCCGTTTTAACTCCCAACATTCGACGGTCTTCTGGACAGACATATGTCTTCTCGGTAAACTGATCATAAATTTTTACTCCAGACTCGGATTAATGCGCGGTTAGTGGCATTGGAAAGAAGACTCAAAGATCTTTAGTTTGGTGGGTGATAGGTCACCTAAATATTTATATTCTAGGAGAAATGATCGTTTGATGATGACCCAAGTTAGAAAGTTATACGAACACTTAGTCGGTAGAGGATCTTTTAACTTAACTTGTGCTAGAGGTTCCTTATGACCTTAATTCATGCCCCACGCTCTTCCCACACACAGTGCTTGATCATAACACCTAGTTACAAGGGAGTCTTTCCGGGTTCAGGTCTAATTACACGTGAAAAATGATTGGAATCTGTCACGACCCAACCCCTCGTGAGTGGCACCCACTCAACCTACGGATGAGCGAACAATTAGAGTTTCACTCTTTACCTAGAATAACAGCCTAAAACCAGCAGCATAAAAATAAACTAAACAGGTAAATAAGATAAACTACACAAAACTTAATATTAATAAACAATCCTGAGGAAATTACCACCTAGGAACTGAAAGTCATCGTACCAAACATCTATAACAGAATCTAGAATGCGGGGATGCAACCCCAAACCAAAAATAAAGAATAGTTTTTAAGTCCGAACAAATGGACTAAAACTCTAGAGATAATCCCAAGGTAGCTCGAAATCATTAGCTCACCCTTGATGATCGGAATCGTCGGTGCTAAATCTGAGGTCTCCTCTCAGCTGCCGGAAGATTTCCTGTACTCACCAAAAGAAAGACAAGTGCAACATCAGTACACCACCACTATGTACTGGTAGGATCATCAGCCAGTATTTATGAAAACAGCATATAATTAGTACACAAAAATCCAACAATGAGTATGGTAAACATGCAATAATAATCTCGGACATATCTAGACTAAAGGTCTCTACCTGACTTGTTACCACATGAATCCATCTCTTACAGCTCTATTCCACCAACAAGTAATCCATAATCACACCTTACCGTCTAGCCCGGACCCACCCTGGAATCCCCTCTAGACAATACCACAAGTAATAATCAACCCGACCTAAACAAGACCAAACCAACAGTTAGACAACAGTTCCCGGCCACTCAAGGACCACCAACTAAATAACACTTTTCAATAAACAACCCATCCACTCAAGGAACAAACAACATGTATTACATTAAGCAAAACAACCTGGTCCACACACGAACCAATAACAATCATTGTAATACAATAGTCATCATGCAATATGCAATAAATGTAAACCCGTACCAGGCGTGGTACTTGTGCTAACCGAATTTTATCCCTGTACTAGGGGTGGTACCCGAGCCAACCAAATGTCACAATCACAAACAATAGATGAATGCACACAACTTGTAAAACCAACAAGTAAACACCATTCAAATCACAGACTGTAAACAGAACCTAGACATTCTACATAATTCCCCTAAGCAATGTAAAACATACCATTACTTAGACAATGAGTACAATGGATATACACATTCACAGAAATACAAGAGCCATCACCTACCTCGAAATGTTCCAAGCTCTATTCAACCCGAACTTTCTCGTGTTCCAGATTTCTCTCGCGTTCTTGGTCTAAAAACAACACATAATGCATACAATTAACATACAGGCTTGTACATTACCCGGATTATACCAAATCCCCAAGCCCCAGGCCACCCATGATCATTCTACCCTTTTTCCAAGCTTTTCCACCGTATTTCTCCTAGTTCTATCATTTTTATGAATAAAAACAGGAAATTAACTAACCTATGATCATTTTAACATAATTTTAACAATACCAAGAACATACTTGCTTGGAACCCCCCTTTTCCCCGAATTCCACCATTCCTAGGTCATTCCAATCTTCCCCAATTTCCCTCCTAGCAATTATATCGCATAGAAAAATGTATTACAAGCGTGGGGAACGAAAACCTTACCTTAGGAATGATTTTTGACGGAGGAATGAAGAAAATTGCCTGGAATTCGCCCAGCCTTCTCCCAAAACAACCTGTGAATTTCTGATGTTTTGAGAGTTGTTTCTGCAATTAAAACCCATCAGCCCGCTATAGATGTCCCCGCTCCGCTATAGCGGTCCTGCTATAATGGTCATCTGCCGCTATAGCGGCCTTAAGTGAGTTGACCGCCCTTTGACTGCCGCTATAGCGGTGGCCGCTATCACGCCTGGCAGTGCTCATCATGGTTAGAATGTCCAGAAATCTGCTAGTTTTGGCCATTTCATAACACAGTTGGTTTCTCCGACGTCCAGAAATAACCCATTCACGTCAAACGCAATTCCGGGAGTTCTACTAACCCAAAAATAGTTTTGAAAAGTCCCCCAGACTCTTTTATGTCTTAGCTACATGGAAAACTAGCTCAATCCAAGACATCTAAACCCGTTTTTACCCAGATTTCCCTAGACTCTACCTCGCTCCAGAACCGATCGAATCTAGCCTAGCCTAGAATTTCAAACTCCCAAACTCGGAGTTTTATAGCTCTAAAACTTAGCACGATTGGTCTACTCTTAACGATGGACCCGATCGTTACAACACATACCAATTTACCCATCGTTCATCCCCGAACCCGAAATTATGGAAATCAAAGGAAAGAAGTGTAGTACCTGGATCCTCTAATAGTTGAGGGTACTTGTACCGCATGTCCTTCTCGGTCTACCAAGTGGCTTCCTCAACCGGATGATGCTTCCACTGAACCTTTCCACTGAACCTTTACCATCTCAATTACCTTTGTCCTCAATCTTCAGACATCCCGAGAAAGAATCAACACTGGCTCCTCCTAATAATGAAGGTCTTTATCAAAAAGTACTTCATCCCACTTGATGATGTAATTCCCATCCCAATGGAATCGCTTAAGCATGGATACATGGAATACCGGATGGACGCCCGACAAACTAGGTGGAAGTGCTAACCTGTAAGCCACTGGCCCTACTATCTCAAGAACTTCAAATGGATCGATAAACTGAGGGCTAAGCTTGCCCTTCTTACCAAACCGCATAACCCCTTTCATTGGTGACACTTTTAACAATACTTGTTCACCAACCTAAAAGTCCATGTCCCAAACCTTACAATCTACATACTCCTTCTGCTTGATTTGAGCATCCAACAACTTGGTCTGTATGCCCCTTACCTTTTCCTGTGCTTCCTTTACTAATTCCACACCCAGAGGCTTTATATTGCCTTCCTCAAACCACCCAACTGGTGATCTGCAGTCCCTCCCATACAAAGCCTCAAACGGTGCCATGTCAATATTGGAATGATAATTATTGTTGTACGAGAATTCGCACAATGGTAGAAACTGGTCCCAATGACCACCGAAGTCCATCACACATGCTCTCAGCATGTCTTCCAATACTTGGATCGTCCTCTCCGACTGACCGTCAGTCTGAGGTTGGAAAGCTTTGCTAAAAGTGAGTTGTGTACCCAACTCTTCCTGTAGCTTGCCCAAGAACTTCATAGTAAACTGTGTACCTCTGTCTGAAATGATGGACACTGGCACCCTATGCAGCCTCACAAACTCCTTCACATAGATTTTTGCCAATTGTAATATACCCTGACCGGAATGAGAAGAGTGGACTTGGTCAGCCTGTCAACAATGACCCAGATTGAGTCATACTTCCCCAAGGTCTTGGGAAGACCCACCACAAAATCCATGGCTATTCTTTCCCACTTCCACTCTGGAATTGGCATCCTCTGAAGTAACCCCGCAGTCCTTTGATGTTCATACTTTACCTGCGGACAATTCTGACACTTGGACACAAATCTACAATGTCCCTTTTCATCCCGGGACACCAGTAATGCTACCTCAAATTTCTGTACATCTTAGTTACGCCCTAATGGACCGAGTACCGTGAACCGTGAGCTTCTGTCAGAATTTTTAGAATCATATCATCAACTCAAGGAACACAAATCCTCTCTCTGAAATGCAACATACCACCAGAGTCTAACCTGACATCTCTGGACTCCCCGGATATCACCTCACCTCGCAACTTGCCCAGTTTCGAATCCTGAAACTGTTTCGTCTTTATCTCTTTTATGAAGGTAGCCTTGACCTCAATGCCGGCCAACAACCCACCTTGATCAGAAACCCCCAAGTGTATGAACTTGGCCTCCAGAGCTTGAATTTCCTTAGCTAGTGGTCATTTGGACACCCCCAAACAAGCCAAGCTACCCATGCTAACTATTTTCCGGCTCAATGCGTCTGCCACCACATTAGCCTTACCCGGATGGTATTGAATGGTCACATCATAGTCTTTCAATAACTCCATCCACCTACTCTACCTGAGATTCAAATCCTTCTGAGTGAAAATGTGTTGCAGACTGCGATGATCTGTGAATACCTCACACTTGACACCATAAAGATAGTGTCTCCAGATTTTCAACGCAAACACCACCGCTGCCAACTCCAAATTGTGAATCGGGTAATTCCTCTCATGCACCTTCAACTACCTGGATGCATAGGCTATCACATTTCTGTCTTGCATTAACACAACACCCAAACCAGAATGTGAAGCATCACAGTAAACAACAAAGTCTTTACCTTCAACCGGCAAGGACAAAATAGGGGCTGTGGTCAAAAGTGTCTTGAGCTTTTGGAAGCTCTCCTCGCACTTGTCGGACCACACAAACGGTACCTCCTTCTGTGTCAACCTGGTCAGGTGATTAGCAATAGAAGCAAAGTCCTTCACAAACCTTCGGTAGTACCCCGCGAGCCCTACAAAACTTCTCACCTCTGTTACAGAGCTAGGCCGAACCCAACTCTTAACTGCCTCAATTTTCTGGGGATCCACCATCACCCCCCTTTTTGACACTACATGCCCCAAGAATGCCACAGAAGTCAATCAAAACTCACACTTAGTGAATTTTGCATAAAGCTTTTGGTGCCTCAAGATATCCAGCACAATACGAAGATGATTAGCATGCTCCTCCCTACTTTTAGAGTAGATCAATATATCATCGATGAACACAATAACCAAAGAATCTAAGTAGGACTTAAACACCCCATTCATCAAACTCATGAATGCTGCCAGCGCATTGGTCAGACCAAACGACATTACTAGAAACTCGTAATGTCCATACTGGGTCCGAAAAGCAGTGTTCAGAATATCCTCAGGCCTAATCTTCAACTGATGGTACCCCGACCTCAAGTCAATTTTTGAAAACACCGATGCACCCTGAAGCTGGTCAAACAAATCGTCTATCCTGGGTAAAGGATACTTATTCCGGATGGTCACCTTGTTCAACTGTCTATAGTCTATGCACATCCGCATACTACCATCCTTCTTCTTTACAAACAAAATCGGAGCCCCCCAAGGTGAAACACTGGGACATATAAATTCCTTATCTAGGAGTTCCTGCAGCTGAGTCTTAAGTTCCCTTAACTCTGCCGGAGCCATACAATACGGAGGAATAGAAATAAGATGGGTACCTGACTCCAAATCAATGCAGAAATCTATATCCCTGTCCAGAGGCATGCCGGGAAGATCTTCCAGAAACACCTCACAAAATTAGACACTATCGGAACTGACTCAATGGAAAGAGACTCCACACTATCATCTCGGAGGTGAGACAAGAAGGCCAGACGCCCACTTCTCACTAGCTTTCTAGCCCGAACAAATGATATTATCTTAACTGGCTTGGGCCTGTACACACTCTCCCACTCTAGCCTATTCTTACCTGGAATTTCTAGAGTCACGATTTTGGCATTACAGTTTAACACAACATGATACAGTGATAGCCAGGTCATACCCAAGATAATATCAAAATCAGCCATATCCAGAATTACTCAGTCTACCCAAGTACGCATCCCCATAAATGCAACAGAACAGTCATGATATACATGAGTCACAATCATGGACTCTCCAATCGAGGTAGATACATGGATAGGGGAATCAAGGATATCGTCAAGTCTAGAACGAATGCAAAACTAACAGACACATAAGAATATGTAGATCCTAGGTCAAATAACACTGAAGCCATTTTATCACAGACGAGAATAGTACCTGTGATCACTGCATCTGAGGCTTCTGCCTCATTTCTCCCTAGAAACGCATAACAATGAGCCCGATCATCGATCTAGGCAACTTCCCAGGCAGGATGCGCCACACTTCTTCCTGCGCCTCCGTTCCCCCGGCCTCCCTGAAAATTTCCTCGCCCACCCTGTGGACGACCCCTAGCATTACCGCCTCTGCCTGCCGGAACCACTGCTCTAGTCTGCTGCTGACCCTGATTACTTGTCTGCCTATGCGGACATTCCCTCTTAAAGTGATCCAAATCACCACAATGAAAGCACCCACGATCAAGAGAGGGCCTGCTAGCCGATGTATAAGATGCCCCCTGGCCTCTAGGAGCTGAAAACTGAGCTCCCTGACGACTACCTGTAGAATCTGGCAGAGCTGACTGAATAGGATGGGCCGAGTAAAACTGCTGATTATAGCCCCTGGAGTATGATCCACTAAAATTTCCCTCATTCCGGGGCCTTTTGGCTAGAGCCTTAGCCTGCCCCGCTTGCCTAACTCCCTCAATCTTCTTCACATAGTCAACTACCTCATTGAAGCCCTTTCCCAAAGAAGTCATATGCACTGTCAGTACCTGCAGATCACTATTCAGATCTTTGACAAACAATCGGACCCGTTCCTCCTCAGAACCCAACATCTGTGTAGTAAATCGAGACAACACATGAAACTTAGCCTCATAAGACGAGACTGACATGCTACCTTGCTCCAAGTTTAGAAACTCATCCTTCTTATTGTACCTCAAAGTACAGGGGACGTACTTCTCTAAGAACAAAACATGGAACTACTCCCAAGTCAGTGGAGGCAGAACTGAAGACCAACACTCAACATGAGACCGCCACCACTGCTTGTCATCACCCTGAAACTGAAAAGTAACAAACTCGACCCCATGCTGACGGACAATACCCAACTTGTGCAACCTCTCATGGCAGTCTAGGATGAACTCATAAGCATCCTCCTTGTCTGTACCTTGAAACGTCGGAGGTTTTCAACTTCAGAAACTTTGTCAACAATTCATGCTCACTCCCTGTCATCACGGGACCTAGCATTGGTCTAAAGAAATCACTTGCACTTGTAACTGCATCCACTCTAGGTGCTATAGAATTTGCTGGTTGAACATCCAAATCTTGATTTGCATAAGCTGCCGGTATAGCTCCAGCACCAACTAGCCCACTCAGAATGTTCCAAGCCTGCTGAAAGGCTTTCGGTGTCATGTTAGGAAGACCTGTACCCCCAACCGGTGCCGCCTCCTCCTGAGCTCCATCCTCCCCCACAACCATTTCTACCTCTTCTGCCATAGGATCCTGAGGTGGGGGAAGGGTTGCCTCACGAACCTCAGCCTCAGCTCGAGCTCCACCCCTGGCGGGTGTGACTCTAGCGCATGCCCTGCTCCTTCCCCTACCTCTGCCACGAACTATCAGGCCCGCTATCGGGACCGCTGGCCTTGCTCCGTTGTTTCTTGTAGTAACCATCTGCAGACAGAAGAATGAATGAAGTTAGATACCAATTAGTATCACCAGATACCAATTGAAATCGAGTTATAGCACGAAGGAAAGAAGGAAGAGATAGTTTTTCCTAAAGCCCCATATCCCCTCGAAGAAAAGTACAGACGTCTCCGCACCATTCCGCAAGACTCTACCAGACCTATTTGGTACGACGAGATCAACGAACCTAAGCTCTGATACCATCTTTGTCATGACCCAACCCGTCATGAGTGGCACCCACCCAACCCCCGGATGAGCGAACCACTAGAGTCCCACTCTTTACCTAGACTAACAGCCTAAAACCAGCAGCGTAAAAATAAACTAAACAGGTAAATAAGATCAACTAAATAAAACTTAACATTAATAAACATTCATGCAGAAATTCCCACCTAGGAACTGAAAGTCATCGTACCAAACATCTATAACAGAATCTAGAATGCGGGGATGCAACCCCAAACCAAAAATAAAGAATAGCTTTTAAGTCCAAACAAATGGACTAAAACTCTAGAGATAATCCCAAGGTAGCTCGAAATCATTAGCTCACCCTTGATGATTCGAATCGTCGGTGCTAAATCTGAGGTCTCGTCTCAGCCGCCAGAAGATTTCTTGTACTCACCAAAAGAAAGACAAGTGCGACATCAGTACACCACCATTGTCTACTGGTAGGATCATCGGCCAGTATTTAAGAAAACAACATATAATTAGTACACAAAAATCTAGCAATGAGTATGGCAAACATACAACAATAATCTCAGACATATCTAGACTACAGGTATCTATCTGACTTGTTACCACATGAATCCATCTTTTACAGCTCTATTCCACCAATAAGTACTCCATAATAACACCTTACCATTTAGCCGGACCCACCCTGGAATCCTGTCTAGACAATACCGCAAGTAATAATCAATCCGGCCTAAACCAAGACCAAACCAACAGTTAGACAACAGTTCCCGACCACTCAAGGAGCACCAACTAAATAGCACTTTTCAATAAACAACCCAGTCCACTCAAGGAACCAACAACAAGTATTACATTAAGCAAAATAACCTGGTCCACACATGAACCAATAACAATCATTGTAATACAATAGTCATCATGCAATATGCAATAAATGTAAGCCCGTACTAGGCGTGGTACCCATGCCAACCGAATGTTATACCCATACCAGGCATTGTACCCGAGCCAACGAAATATGGTATCCCCATACCAGGCATGGTACCCGAGCCAACCAAATATCACAATCACAGTCAATAGATAAATGCACACAACTTGTAAAACCAACAAATAAACACCATTCAAATCACAGACTGTAAACAGAACCTAGACATTCTACATAATTCCCCTAAGCAATGTAACACATACCATTACTTAGACAATGAGTACAATGGATATACACATTCACAGAAATACGAAAGTCATCACCTACCTCGAAATGTTCCAAGATCTATTCAACCCAAGCTTTCCCGTGTTCCAGATTCCTCTCGCGTTCTTGGTCTAAAAACAACACATAATGCATACAATTAACATACAGGCTTGTATATTACCCGGATTATACCAAATCCCCAAACTCCAGGCCACCCATGATCATTCCATACTTTTCCCAGGCTTTTCCATCGTTAATTATCCTAGTTCTAATTTTTACGGATAAAAATAGGAAATTAACTAACCTATGATCATTTTAACATAATTTTAACAATCCCCAATAACATACTTGCTTGAAACCCCCTTCTTCCCCGAATTCCACTATTCTTAGGTCATTCCAACCTTCCCCAATTTCCCTCCTAGCAATTCTATTGCATCTATTGCATAGGAAAATGTATTACAAGCGTGGGGAATGAAAACCTTATCTTAGGAATGATTTTTGATGGAGGAATGAAGAAAATCGCCTGGAATTCGCCCAGCCCTTCTCTTAAAACAACCTGTGAATTTCTGATGTTTTGAGAGTTATTTCTGTAATTAAAACCCATCGGCCCATTGTAGTGGTCCCCGCTCTGCTATAGCGGTCATCTGCCGCTATAGCGGCCTTAAGTGAGTTGACCGCCCCCTGACCGCCCCCTGACCGCCACTATAGGGGTAATTTCTACCGCTATAGCGATGGCCGCTATCGTGCCTGACAGTGCTCGTCACAGACAAAATGTCCGAAAATCTGCCAGTTTTGGACATTTCACAACACATTTGGTTTCTCCGACATCCAGAAACAACCTCTTCACATCAAACGCGACTCCGGTAGTTCTACTAATCCAAAAGCTATTCTGAAAAGTCCCCCGGACTCCTTTATGTCTTGGCTACGTGGAAAACTAGCTCAATACAAGACACCTAAACCTGTTTTTACCCGGATTTCTCTAGACTCTACCTCGCTCTAGAACTGGTCGAGACTAGCCTAGCCTAGAATTTCAAACTCCCAAACCCGGAGTTTTCTAACTCTAAAACTTAGCACGATTGGTCTACTCGTAATAACAGACTCTATCATTATAGAATCCTAGCTTGAAAGGTTGGGGTGTTACAATATCCCCCCTTTGGGATCATTCGTCCCTGAATGATGATTAAGGACACTTTTAGAATGACATAAGAATACGAAAGAGACGGTAAGGAATAACATGTAAAGGAATTATAAACACACTATTTATTAGTACCTTAAGTAACTTCGTCTGGTAAAGTGAACAAAAAGGGATATCTGGACTTCATGTCCTCTTCCAATTCCCAAGTAGCTTCTTCCACTTTCTGATTCCTCCATAACACTTTCAACGAAGCTATTTCCTTGGTACTTAACTTTCAAACTTGCTGATCCAAAATTTCTACGAGGACTTCTTCATATGACAACGAATCTTTCACTCAAATGTCCTCTATAAGGACTACAAGTGAATGATCACCCACACACTTTTTAAGTATAGACACATGAAACACCAAATGAACATATGCCAGACTCGTAGGTAACTCCAACTCGTAAGCGACACTCCCAATCCTCTTCAAAATCAGATACAGGCTAATATAACGAGGACTGAGCTTACCCTTCCACCCGAACCTCATAACTCCCTTCATAGAAAAGACCTTCAAGAACACCCAATCGCCAACGTTGAATTCCAACTCTCTTCTTATAACATCCACATAAGACTTCTTGTGACTTTGGGCAGTCTTTAGCCTCTCTCGAATGGTCTTAACTTTTTCCATGGCTTGATACACGAGGTGATGTTCTGCACGACCTAGTATTTTAGTGAATTTTACTTACGAGTTACCTATGAGTGAAACGGGTTGCCTGACTTGTTCCAATAAAAGTAGTAAAGACAGTAAGTAATAAACACGATAGTTTTACGTGAAAAACACCCGGCTCACAAAAGGTGTAAAAAACCCACGACCTGTACCTCTACAGGATTCAACCCCAACTTCACTAAACACAATGAGCCTCTCAACAAAAGATTACAAACTCTGTAACCTAAGGAATTATAAACTCTAATTCCTATTTTTCAACAATCTCCCAGACTGTTGAATCCCACTTCAAGTTCTCCAACTTGAAAATCAGATTACAAAACTCTTGCAACCCTAGGAACTAAATCAAATTACAAAACTCTTTCAATCCTAAGAACTAACTCTAATTCCTAAAAACACACAAATCTCCCACGACTTGTGTTCCCAAGTCTTCGAGTTATCCCAACTTGAAGACTAAACTCCTAAGCCACTTTATAACACACTGGTACTAAGACAACATGAAGATTACAACTCAATAATCAAAACTAGACTCAAGAACTGTAAAACATAGTCTTGTGGATTAGGTTCTTCAATCTGGTTCTTCGTATTGGCGACACTTGGATAGCTAGGTAGAACTCTCTCAAATATTATTATTACTTATTTTCTCGTGTTCTGCCTTTTTCCTCTCAGTATAAGTGCATGAATTTCATTTTGGAAGTCCTTGAGTATTTATAACAATCATTGATCTTCACAATCAAGTAGACTTTTGACTCCACAAGGATTCCCATGCTTCTTAGACTCCCTTCTTGAGTTTTGTAGTCAAATACTAACTCTCATTCATGTTTTGTACAGACTTTGAGTTCTTACGTAAGTAGACTTCTAATTCCACAAGAAATCTCTTCTTTCTTGGACTCTCTTGATTCTTGGACTCTCTTCTTTCTTGGACTCTCTTGATTCTTGGACTCTCTTCTTTCTTGGACTCTCTTGATTCCTGGACTCTCTTCTTTCTTGGAGTCTCTTGATTCTTGGACTCTTTTAGTCTACCCATGTGTATACTCCTTATCATATGTAGACTCCTATATGATTCGTGCTTTGTGCAAGTTTTGAGATCTTTTCTACTTGAGACTCCTTCATTTCAAAGAATCCTAATGCAAGTTGGACTCTGCATGATGGAACAGGTAATAGGAACATGTTAATGTATGTGTTCCACTGTGTTGTCAATCATAAAAACATACAAGAACCCAACACGAGGCCTGGCCGCAATAGTCTAGCTTTGCCCAGCTCATACCAACCAATAAGAGACCTACATCTCCTACCATAAAGAGCCTCAAATGGAGCCATTTGGATACTCGAGTGATAACTATTATTGTAGGTGAATTCAATGAGAGGCAAGTAACCAACCCAACTGCCTTTAAAGTCGATGACACATGCTCTTAACGAGCCTTGTATGTTGGCAGACAATGTAGCCTTTCCTTCATTTTTTTTGGTTCAGCTTTAAGACATGTATTTTCCTCTCTAAGAGCATCCTTCTTAATATTATACTGCACATGAAGAATATTCAATACCTCAAGGTGAGAAGCAAGAAGTGCTGCAATCTTATCATCCTTAGCAGTCAAAGCAACCTTTAGGTGCTGCAAATGAGCATTGGACCTTCTTAAAGAACCAAGTGCATCAACCTGTTCCATAAGTGTAGATATTTCAGACCCAACCCTCAATTGTCCATCCTTGCTCACCAATCCTAAATTCCTTTCAACAGTGAGCTCAACAGGAGAAATAGGTTCTACTGAGGGGTTCCTAAATATTTCCCCCTAAATAGATGCATCAATAAAATTGAGCCCATTAGATGAATTTGGTTCAACTATGGGGTCACCCAGATATTCCCCCACACAAGATACATCCTCATTAACTCCCTCAGCAACATTAACAACCCCATAAATAGATTCTAGATGATTCTCTCTTACTTTTGAAAGAGTGATGGTTACAGAGTTATTTTAGAAGTCAATCTCTTTTGGGCATTTTGAAAGGAACGGGTACAAATGCTTTATAATTATTTTTATATTTTAACAAAATTGGTGCACATACCTCGATCAATATTTCAATGCTTGATCCTGTTTCTATTTTTCAATCCATTTTCCTGTGACATAGGCAAATATAATGTTATATTGCATGAGTTACTTGAACTTGAAAATGGTATAGAGACATACAACTAAATGTACAAGCCTGATCATAAAATTAAACTTAATGTGCAATTTGTACAGTATTCTTTAGTCAATCATTGAAGGATACTCATGTAATCTTAATCATCCCCAATTAGACTCCTGCAATGGACCAGGTTATTTCACATGTTTCATCCATAGTTCCCCCGATCACAAGGTTTTCATTCTTTTCAATGCCACGTATCCTCTCTTTCATACCATATTCGAAGCCTATATTTCCTCCTTTCATATCTATGAGTGAAAGAAATTTAATTTTTTTCCCATTCATATACCTTGAGCAAGCACTAATCATGTATCATATCTTCTTGCTTACTTTCACTCGATCCTGCAAAACAATTAGAGGTTGGTTCTAGGAACCCAGACAAGCTTGGGCCCTTTTCTTTGAGTAAAAGGATGAATTAAGCTTCTTTTTTCCCATGATGGCAACATGTCAGTGCATCTGATCCTTTTATCAGTTTTGGGAGTTCTTTTTTCAGCTATTTTTATGTTTCTGTTCCTAACTCCTGCTGCAACTAGACACTCAGTGGTAGGATGTCCAAGTTTTCCACAAATATAACATAGATCTTCAGTGGATATTGTTTCTTTGTGAAAACCTATACCAACCCTTTCATTTTGGTTTCTATTTCATAGCTGATTTACAATTCTAGAAGAGTTAGTCCACCTATTTTATCTTTCAAGATCCATTTTTAACCTAGACACCTCTAGATTATGTTTTCTCATATTTTCTCTTTCACAAAGAAGACTCTCTTTGTGTTGCTTCAGTTCTGACTCAGTAGTCTTATAACTTTCGCTCATGATTTCTTTATTCTTTTCAGAAAGTGTCAATTTTAAGACTTTTGATTTTAGATCCAAGTTGGTTGAACCAAGTTGGCTGACCTGTTCCTTTAGGGTATAATTTTCTTTGTCAGTTGCAATCTTACAAGTCTCCAGATTAATGTATTCACATTTTAGACTTGCAAGCGCACTGAACAATTGATCCCTATCAAAGGTCTGTTCATGAAAATCATCAATTTGAGCATTCGTCAAAGAAATAAGTTTCTTTTTAGAGAAGAGATGCAATTTGTCTTTTAGATCAAGAATACTTACCTCAGAATTTGCCTCTTTTTATTCTAAGTCTGAATCTCTAATTTCCATGAATGCAGTTTCTTCTTCAGAGTCGGAACCCCAAGCAGTCATCATTGCATAATCTTCCTTTTCCTTTTTCTTAGAGTTAGCATTCTCCTTCATTTTTGCCTCTTTTTCAGCCCTTTCCTTTTTCTACTCAATTTCCCATAATGGAAACTCCTTAATCATGTGATCCGTCTTTCCACAATTGAAGCATCCAAACTGAGGTTTCTCATTGGACCGAGTTTTGCTACCTGTTCCTTTCCTCTCGTAGCCATTTTCCTTCTTGAAGAACTTTTTGAAATTTTTGGTGATGAATGCAACCTGTTCTTCATCTAAATCCGAGTCCTCACCATAAAAAGCCTTAAAGGCCAGTGATTTGTATCCACTTTCAACCCTTTTAAAGTTGTCCATCTCATAAGTCTTCAGATTTCCCACTAGTTTATCAAGAGTCATCGTGGTAATGTCCTTTGCTTCTCTTATAGCAGTAACTTTTACATTCCAATTTGCTTTTGGTAAGATACTTAAGACCTTATCAACTTGTTCTTCAGTTGTTAGCACCTTTCCTAGTGATGATGGTTCATTTATCAAAGTAGTTAGTCGAGTAATCATTTCCTGCAATGTCTCATCATCCTCCATTTTGAATGTCTCATATGCAGTGAATAACATTGCAATCCTGAACTTTCTTACTTGACTTGTTCCCTCATGTGCATTTACTAAGGCATTCCAGATTTGTTTGGTAGTATTACAATTGGACACTCGGTTGTACTCATCAGGACCCAATCCACACACTAGGATAATTTTGGCTTTAGCATTTTTCTTGAGAGCAATGAGATCACTAGGGGTGAATTCACTTCTTACTTTCTTCACAGAGGCTCCTTCAACAGTTTTCACAGGAATAGTTGGACCCTCAGTGATTCCGTCCCATAATTCATAGTTTTCATCTTGAATGAAGTCCTCCATTCTAGATTTCCACCAAATGAAATGAGATCCATTGAAGAGAGGAGGCCTGGTGGTGGATTGTCCTTCACAATATCCAATTGGTGGTGCAGAATTCATTTTCTGGATCTGATCTTAAGGTGTTAGCCTTTAAATAAGATACCTGCTCTGATACAAATTGATGTTCTGCATGACCTAGTATTTTAGTAAATTTTACTTACGAGTTACCTATAAGTGAAATGGGTTGCCTGACGTGTTCCAACAGAAGCAGTAAAGACAGTAAGTAATAAACACGATAGTTTTACGTGGAAAATACCCGGCTCACAAAAGGTGTAAAAAACAACTACTTGTACCTCTACAAGATTCAAACCTAACTTCACTAAACACAATGAGCCTCTCAACAAAAGATGACAAACTCTGTAACCTAAGAAATTATAAACTCTAATTCCTATTTTTCAACAATCTCCCAGACTGTTGAATCCCACTTCAAGTTCTCCAACTTGAAAATCAGATTACAAAACTCTTGCAACCCTAGGAACTAAATCAAATTACAAAAGTCTTTCAATCCTAAGAACTAACTCTAATTCCTAAAAACACACAAATCTCCCACGACTTGTGTTCCCAAGTCTTCGAGTTATCCCAACTTGAAGACTAAACTCCTAAGCCACTTTATAACACACTGGTACTAAGACAACATGAAGATTACAACTCAATACTCAAAACTAGACTCAAGAACTGTAAAACATAGTCCTGTGGAACAGGTTCTTCAATCTGGTTCTTCGATCTGGTTCGTCGTACTGGCAGCACTTGGATAGCTAGGTAGAATTCTCTCAATTATTATTCTTACTTATTTGCTCGTGATCTGCCTTTTTCCTCTCAGTATAAGTGCATGAATTTCATTTTGGAAGTCGTTGAGTATTTATAACTATCATTGATCTTCACAATCAAGTACACTTTTAACTCCACAAGGATTCCCATGCTTCTTGGACTCCCTTCTTGAGTGTTGTAGTCAAACACTAACTCTCATTCATGTTTTGTGCAGACTTTGAGTTCTTATGTAAGTAGACTTCTACTTCTACAAGAAATTTCTTCTTTCTTGGATTCTCTTGATTCTTGGACTCTCTTCTTTCTTGGACTTTCTTGATTCCTGGACTCTCTTCTTTCTTGGACTCTCTTGATTCTTGGACTCTTTTGGTCTACCCATGTGTATACTCCTTATCATATATAGACTCCTATCTGATTCGTGCTTTGTGCAAGCTTTGAGATCTTTTCTACTTGAGACTCCTTCATTTCAAAAAATCCTAATGCAAGTTGGACTCTGTGTGATAGAACAGGTAATAGGAACATGTTAATGTATGTGTTTCACTATGTTGTCAATCATCAAAACATACAAGAACCCAACACGAGGCCTGGCCCCAACAGTCTAGATTTGCCCACCTCATACCAACCAATAGGAGACCTACATCTCCTACCATAAAGAGCCTCGAATGGAGCCATTTGGATACTCGAGTGATAACTATTATTGTACGCGAATTCAATGAGAGGCAAGTAACCCACCCAACTGCCTTTAAAGTTGATGATGCATGCTCTTAACATATCTTCCAAGCTCTGGATGCATAAGCCACAACTCTCCCATGCTGCATAAGTAGACACCCCAGTCTCATCCGGGATGCATCACAATACACTACGAACCCCTCAATGCCCTCAGGTAAAGTCAATACAGGAGAAGAAGTTAAGAGGTCCTACAATTTCTCAAAGCTACCTTCACAACCATCGGACCATACGAACTTAGCCTTTTTCTGAGTGAGCTTCATCAACGGGGCATCCATAGAGGAGAAATTCTCCACAAATTTCCTATAGTATCCCGCCAAACCTAAGAAACTCCTAATGTTAGTTGGAGTCGTGGGCCTGGGCCATTTCTTTACCACCTTAATCTTTTGAGGGCCCACTTTTATTCCTTCGCTAGACATTATATGACCGAGGAAAGCTACCGAGTCTAGCCAAAATTCACCCTTGGAAAATTTAGCATATAATTCTCGCTCCTTAAGAGTCTAAAGTACAATACTGAGGTGGTTGGCATGTTCTTCCTCACTCCGGGAGTAAACCAGGATGTCATCAATAAATACAATAACAAACATATCCAGAAATTCCTTAAACACCCTGTTCATAAGATCCATGAATGCTTCAGGAGCATTAGTCAAACCAATGGACATGACCATGAATTCAAAATGACCATACCGGGTACGAAAATTAATTTTGGGAATATCAGCTTCCCTAACCTTCAACTGATGGTAACCCGAATGAAGATCGATTTGGAGAAACACTTAGCACCCTGAAGTTGGTCAAAGAGATCATCGATCCTAGGAAGTGGGTACTTATTCTTCACGGTGACTTTATTCAACTGACGATAATCAATACACATACGGAGGGACCCATCTTTCTTTCGCACGAAGAGTACAGGAGCACCTCAAGGAAAGACACTAGGATGGATGAAACTTTATCAAGGAGGTCTTTTAACTGCTCCTTTAACTCTTTCAATTCAGCAGGGTCCATCCTATACGGTGGAATGGAAATGGTCCTAGTGTCAGGCAGAAGGTCTATCCCAAAGTCGATTTCCCTATCAGGAGGGACTCCGGGAAACACTTTGGGAAATTCATTAACTATGGACATGAACTGGAGTGGAGTACTTTCAACATTAGAATCCCTGACCCAAACCAGATGGTAGAAGCACCCATTGGATATCATCTTTCGAGCCCTAATATAGGAGATAAACTTTCCCTTAGGCCCTACGGGACTACCCTCCCATTCGAGGACTGGTTCGTTAGGGAAACAGAATTTGACTCTCCTAGTCCTACAGTCCATATTAGCATAGAAGGAGTGAAGCCAATCCTTTCCCAAAATTGCATCAAACTCTATCATATCAAGCTCTACCAAATCTACCACCATATTTTTCTTAAGCAAATCAGTTACAACACAATTTCTATAGACCCTCTTAGCAACAATAGAATCACTGACAGGGGTGGAGACTAAGAAGGGTTCAGGAATGTTTTCAGGAGAAAAACCAAAATTTACCGCCACATAGGGGGTCACATAAGATAAGGTGGAGCCAGGATCAAGTAACACATAAACATCACGGGAGAAAATTTGTAACATACCCGTGACAACATCTGGCGAAGCCTCAGATTCCTGATAAGTGGACAACCCATACAAATGGTTACGACCTTCACCGGTACTCAAAGTAGCACCCTTTGCAGAAGGGGTTGCAGAAGTAGTGGCCTTGGTCTTAGTTACCCCAGAAGTACCTTTAGCCGAGGGACACTCACGCTGAATGTGTCCGGGCTGGACGCACCCAAATCATGTACGACCACTGTGATAGCATTTTCCCAGGTGCATTTCCTCGGTGCATTTTCCCACAAGTGCTGCAAGGAGGATAAAATGGTGCGGGGTGGACCATAGTGTCGTGTGACTGAGTACTCGGCATTCTGGAGTTATGATTATGCTGAGATCGTTGATCGCCCACAGGTTTAGGGGTTGGTGAACTAGCAGATGAGTGAGAATGACCCCAAGATCTCTTTCTGAACTGATGATTGTCCCCTTACTAGCATGCTGGAGGTCTGTCTCCTGATCTGCAGGCCTTGCCCTCTTATTTTGGCGCTCTTTTGCCTCTGCTTGCCTTTTCTTCTCTTCCTCAACCTGTTGTATATATACCACTAACCTGGGTAGGTCCATATCCTTGTTCAACATAGCCTCTTTACATGCCAATACCAAATCACCGGAGATGCCATTAGTAAACTTCCTCATCTGAGCCCTCATGTCAGATACCAACTCCGGAGCATAACGAGACAGTTGGTTAAACTTCAAAGCATATTCCTTGACAGTCATATCATTCTGCCTCAAGTTCATAAATTCTTCCGCCTTAGCCTCTCTCAATTCCTGTAGGAAGTAGTGGTCAAGGAATGCTTCAGAGAAATCTTCCCATATTGCAGGCTCAGCATTTTCACCCCTCATCTCCTCCCATTCATCATACCACTGATAGGCCACCCCTTTCAGCTGATAGGATGTCAATTCCACTCCCTCAGTATGGCTAGTATGCATAACCCAGAATATTTTCTCCATTTCATCCACAAAGTCCTGAGGGTCTACATCACGTGAGTAGGGCAGACCTTTTCAGTAGCTGTCCCAATGGGGATGGAGGTTCCGACCGTAGTTCCTGATCCGGTAGTCCTTCATGGAGGCATGATCTGGAACGCGGGAAATTTAAGACTTAGAAAGGATTTTCCTAGATCCAGGCTCATCTAGCACGAAATAGAGTATGAAGAAAGGGAAACATTCTTAAATGCCTTGTAGCCTCCGCGTTTTAAGTGTGGTGCACTTCACACCCATAAAACAGACTCTACTCGACACGGCCTTGTAGACACCCTAGGACCATGAACCGTGCTCGGATACCAAGTTTGTCATGATCTGAGACTAGGCCCCGGATGTAATGGGCAACGCAAACTAGGACCATGAACTGTGCTCTGATACCAAGTTTGTCACGACCCGAGGCTAGGCCCCGAACGTAACGGGCAACGCAGAACAAAGAGGCCTGAGTCAACCCCTTAGCATTTATCATACAAACAATTATAAGAAATTAGCGGAAACAGGCCCATTATAGATAAATCCAACTGTATAAAAAGATCAACAATAGTTTCACTAATACCAGTCTACAAATCCTCTATCATCAAGAATAACATCTAAGCCGGGATATGGACCCTACAATACCATAATATGGAAAGAGTTCTCAAAGACTAATAAAAATAAAACATAGGCCTTCCGGAAGTATGGAGGGCTCACCACTTGCCATTCAAAACCCGAAAGTCCTAGTGCTGCACGGAACCACGAGGATAGGTCTCAGAACCTGCATCATGAGATGATGTAGCATTCGAAGATGGTCAGCATGGGAAGTACTGGCATGCAACCCAGGGGAAGGGATATCACAATTTATAAAGCAAGTCATAAAACATAATCCGAGACCAAAATCATCAAATATGAGGCAATTTTCCCTAAACCAGTAAAATAGAACAATTTCACAATTTCATTACATTTTGTACTAGATGGTGTTACCGATATTTATTTCACCACGGTCTATGTGGGTTCGACCCCGACTCGGTCGGCTGAGCCTCCAATCCAAGTTTGCCGCAAGGATCGAAGCATCATATCATAATCACCTCATGAATGCATACAGCTGAACAAATCAAGCGTACAGTAGGGAGCCCCATTCGACTCATACCCATGTCGACAAAACATGGTTTCAAGTGTGAAGCCCCATTCGACTCACACCATCTCGGCTAACCATCTAATCCTCTTAAGCCTATATTTTTACACTTTCAAACGTTTCAAAAAATATTCATTTGGGACTCTTAACATTCTTTTGGCATTTATAACTTTGGTATCGTCATACCAAGACTTGCAAGCCATAAATATCATGCCATAAATATTTTATAAATTCGTACATCATTAGTCCCATCATTTAAAAGGATTTAAACACATTTACCATATTCCTCAAAGGTTGAAGATTTCATAATTCATAAACAACACTTTAAAAACCGAGGGATGTAGAAATCCTTTTTCCTTTTCCATCAAAAGCCAACATTTAAATAGTAAAAAAATTTACAAAAGAATCATTCCGGGGTTCTTTTATGATTATTAAGGCATATATGAGTGGGTACTATTATACCAAGACTTGCAAGTCACACTTATCGGTGGGTACTATTATACCAAGACTTGCAATTCACACTGATCGTATTATGCCATTATCATTTATACATCATTCGCCCCGCATTTAAGGATCTTTTGTCTCATTTAACAACCAACTCCCTCAAGGTTATTATTCTATCAATTTAAAGCAATCATTTCAAAACCAAGGGAATTAAGAAGATCCTACTATTTGTGTCAAAACTCAATTTCTTATATAGATAAATAATTTTCGTAGTAATCGTATCTCAAGGCTTCAAATCTGCCCCAAATTCATAAATTCGTAATTTAAAGTCACACTTCAAACCATAACTTCAAAATAGTAATTGAATGATTTCATAAATAAACATTCAAAAGTTCAAGCAAATCTCTTCCTTTGAAAACCCTTCAACTATTTGTACATAATACTAGCGTAGTTTTCGTAGTAAGAGGGAATAATACAATCCTTACGAGTATAATTGAAAGGGGATCGTTCAACATACCTTTTGACGAAGAACGCTTATGAAACTCTTGAGTTTTTCCTTAGAACTTAGAACCCTAGGCACCTTTGCTTCAATAACTTAGAGAAGAGAAGTAATACTCATTCTTTTGATTTTAATCGTGCCTTAGGAGGTTTAGAATAAGTGGGGGATGAATCTTGGATGAGGAAAGGACCAAAACATCCTCAAATAGCTTAAAAGAGGCAATTCCCGCAACAATATCCTAGGGGTCCTATTTATAGGCAATTCCAATAGAATCCGGATTTGATTGGGAAGGAAAATGCGTCAGAAAATGGTCGCCAAAACGGTCCATTTTGACCACAAACAGACCATTTTCGAGGGCATTTTAACTTTCAATTTTTTTGAGTTTTTGCCTCCGAAAATGGTCTGAAAAATGGACCGTTGTCTCAGAATGGTCCGTTTTCCTTTCCGGTTTAGCTCCCAACATTCGACAGTCTTCTAAATAGACAGACGTCTTCTCAGTAAACTGATCATAATGTTTTACTCTGGACTCATATTAATGCGCAGTTGGTGGCGTTGAAAAGAAGACTCAAAGAACTTTAATTTGGTGGGCCATAGGATACCTAACTCTTTATATTCTAGGATAAATGATCGTTTGAAGATGACCCAAGTTAGAAAGTTTTACAAACACTTAGTCGGTAGAGGAGCTTTTAACTTAACTTGTGCTAGAGGTTTCTTATGACCTTAATTCACGCCCCATGCTCTTTCCACACATAGTGCTTGACCATAACACCTATTTACAAGGGAATATTTTTGGGTTCAGGTCTAATTACACACGAAAAATGACTGGAATCCTAGCTCGAAGGTTTGTGGTGTTACAGTTTTGCTTGATATTATCATAGAATGCCTCTTGATGTCTTTCTACCTTTGTTTAAAAGAGAATTTTTGATGTGAAGTTATAGCCTTTACTTCCTTACTTGTATGGCTTCAATAAGTCCCTACCCATCATTCGAGAACGAATGATTCCAAAGGGGGGATATTGTAACACCCCAAACTTTTGAGCTAGGATTCCAATCATTTTCCGCGTGTAATTAGACCTGAACCCAAAAGATTCTATTGTAACTAGGTGTTATGGTCAAACACTATATGTGGGAAGAGTGTTGGATGTGAATTAAGGTCTTATGGAACCTCTAGCACAAGTGAAGTAGAAAGTCCTCTACCGGCTAAATTTTCATATAACTTTCTAAATTGGGTCATCTTCAAATGATCATTGCTCCTAGAATATAAAAAGTTAGGTGGATTATTACCCACCAAATTAAATGTCTTCGAGTCTTCTTTCAATGCTTCCAACCGCGCATTAATCCGAGCCTGAAGTAAAATGTTATGCTCAGCTTATCAAGAAGACATCTGGATGCCTAAGCGTGATGACTCGGCTGACGAGTCGCCACACTTGTGATGATTTTTCAAGGAAAGTGGTCAGCCTTAACCAGTAGGAACAATATTTTGGTCATTCTTGATGGTTTGCATGACGACTTGTCAAGGGTCTGACGGTTCGTCACCTGAACCATCAGGCAGACCCGTTCTGCACTGTTAACGCGTCTTTAAAGGGTCTTTTGGTCCATTCCTTACCCAAAATGACTCTCCACCTATTCTAAATATTCCTAAATCCCTAAGACACAATTTATTCAGTCAAAAATACGTTATGCTTCTCCCCAAAGTTCCAAGAAACAAGAACGCTTAGGGTTCAAGATTCAAAGGTCAATCTCAAGCTTTTCTCGAATTTCTCTCTGTCAAAAGGTATATTAAACAATCCTCTTTCAACTAAATCTATTATTGATTGATTTCTTAACTATGGAAACGATTTTATATGAGTTTTGAATATTGGTTGTTGAATGGTTTTTAAAAGGGAGATTTTCTTAAAGTTTGCAAACACATGACTATGAAATTACTCTTTGGTTATGAATTTCTTTGAGAGTAGATATTATTGTTTGACGTACGAAACCCTAATTGCATGAAAAGCTTTTTGGGACAAATTTAAGTCATGAAGTCATGACCCTTTTGTAAATTGTTTTACTATTTAAATCTTGGCTTTTGATAAAAAAGAAAATGATTTCTACATCCCTTGGTTTTGAAAGTATTGTTAGAGATTATGAAATCTTCAATCTTCAAGGGATTTTTTAAATATTTTTAAATCCTCGAATTGAAGGGACTAATGATGTATGAATGTATGAAAATGGATACAACATGATATGTACGACTTGCAAGTCTTGGTATGACGATACCAATTTAATGGATGTCTTATGAATGATAAATGTCCCTTAAAGAATAGTTTACTTACTGTTTTGAGAAGACTAAAAGATGGGCTTAAAGAAAATTAGATGGTTAACTGAGAAGGTGTGAGTCTAACGTCTCAACACCCAAAACCTGTGTTTTGCCGACATAGGGATTGTTTGATCCTTAAGTGGATGACCTTATCTTTTCCTCTAAGAGGATGATGGTGCTAGCCAAAATGATGTAATCTCGATTCATGCAGAAAACATGGATTGGGGCTTAGCTGGTCGAGCGTTGATCAGACCCACATAGCCCGTGGTGTTTAAATGGAAGTCGGTGATACCATCTAGTTCAGAAGTAATGTTAATAAATGATTTTTAAGAAATGTTTTGAGTACTTACCCCATATTTTGTTTACAATTATGATTTATGTCACGATTCTTATGACTTGCTTTATAAATTATATTGTTCCTTCCCCTGGGTTGCATGCCAGCACTCATCGTACTGACCGTTCTTGGATGCTACATCATTTTATGATGTAGGTTCCAAGACACTTTCTTATGGTACTGTGCAACATTAGGATCGTTCGGGAGAACGACAGCAAGTGGTGAGCCCTCCATCTTTCGGAAGGCGATTTACATCTTTATTTTGACTCTAATTTTCAGTTATGGTATTGTCGGGGTCATATCCCAGCATTGATATTTCATTCTTATGTTAGAGGCTTCATGGACTTATGTATATGTTATTTTGATCATTTTATTCCCAACACTTGGTAAACTCTTAAATTATATTAGTAAATGGTCTTCTCATATGGGTCTTTGATCCACAAATATATGCTCATGATGTTATGCTAAGGGGTCTTCTCGGGCCTTTATTGGTCTGGGGTGCCTGTTATGTCCAGGGCCTGATCTCGGGGTATGACAGAGGTCCTCTAGTGTGTGATGAAGGCAAGATAATACTTTTTCCAACCATTGAACAATCTGTATCACCGCGGAGAATGGCATCCATTAAGCCAGGGTAAAGATCATCTCTGAGTTTTTTTTTGATTATTCCGAATATAACAAAATCTTGCTTCCTCTATTGCCATGTAACTGTCAACAATGTATTGTTGCAATAGTCTACCTGCCAGTAAAAGAGTGTGGCCCTCGTTAAGTCTTTGTTGTATCCTGAAGAAATAGAATTCTCTCATTGATAAATTTTGCCACTTGTAAATTTTGTTGTTCACATCTGTCAAATTAATTCCAAGTCTGTATCCGTCTTTACCAAATGGATGTATTAATGGGTATGTCATAGACATAAAACTTGGGTGTAAATATGTTATTCTTTGAAGTCCATTTTCTCAATTTTCTACAATAATATCTCGCTGGAAGTTCTCTTCTGTAAGATCACCAATGATTAATCACGCTACTTTAGAAGTTGTGGGTACATTGTATTGTCGACCATATGTTGTCCTATTAGATAGGAGCCGTAGGCAAAATACAGATTCAGGATGCTCTTTATATCTATCCCTAGCGATTCGAAATGATTTCACCAAAATATTATGCTCGTCCAACATTTCAGATAAGGACTGAACAATCTTGGGATCCATGTCTCCTTTTAACATACAATTCATTTTGTTGTTTATCTCATTTTCAGTATCATATATATAGAGCTGAGCAAACTGAGGATTTTTACCAATTTCAGGCAATAAAGATCCTATGCGATGGTAATTCTGACTGCTCATCCTGAAAATGTATGGCCCCTTTGAGAGATTAATAGATCCATCTACTCGGCCTCCCATAGATGTAAATGCAAATATCGAGTTATAAGCCCTGATATTTTTATGAAAGTTCATACCTAGTTCTCCCTATTCTGTCCCCAAAAGATACTTGAGATAAGGTGGTGATTCACTCAATAACGGCCGTTGTACACCGCAACAAAATGAGAATATCAGTTTTATTGACTGCACTGTTTTACATGTCTGTTCTTCATACCATAAAAGTGCACCACAATATTGGCATGTGTACTTTGGGGGGCCAAAATTCCAAGTTGTTGTGTAATGGCCTGTCAAATTCAAAGTTTACATAGAAACATAAGCATTTTATAGGTAGTTAATGATTTATTAAGTTTCACATATCAACAGAAAGTCAAAATATTCCATTTTGTTAAGAGATAAATAGTGATGCGGACATACCATTTTGATGAATCGAAACATGTCTTCCTGATAAGTTTGTTAACTTCATTAACTTTGTGAATCTATTCACGAAGCGTATAAGATGGATTATCTTTTTTTTGGGATGATGCTTGTATTGCTTTTCAATTAGTGCAACCTTTCGCTTCAATCTGGAATACTTGCATCTACTGTTTTTGAGAGAACCTACTTCCTCGTTCGTTCGACTACATTCTCCTATTGATGCATTTCTATTCACTTTTATTTTTAGCATTCGTTCTTGCCGAGCTAATTCTGGTAGAAGCTGCTATAGGAGGTTAATTTCCAATGGAATATTCACTGAGCCACTGTATTCTTTAACAACAGCAGATAGCAATTCCAATGGACCTGTTAAATTTGTTTTGGAAGATTATAATATATTAAAAGTAGATATTTGACTATATTCAAATATAAGATTGAAGTTGAAATAGAGAAGGAATGAGTATACAAACCACTCTGAATCAAAACGCTCAGCCCAGATGATGTCAATGAAATAAAATGGAGTGTAGTGTGTGAATTTGCTATTGCGTTAAGTTTTCCTGAATTACTAATTAGCAAATAAACTTCTCTCCTTCCTTGAGTGTTCTCTCTGTTGAATTTGAGGATGAAAAATGAATGGATGGTTGAATGGCTGTATAATTAGGATTTACCTAGGCATTTAATAGGAATGAACTGTTATTGATTTGTAAAAGAAGTGTAACTGAATAAGTTTGGGAGGAAGATTTGGGATTTGTCTAGTTGTTTAATAGGAAAGATCCGTTAGTGATTTGGTGGTAAGAATAATAACTGTAAGCGAATGTGATCTCAAATTATCATTTTTGACTCCAACTCTAGTCAACAATATAAAGTCAAAGTTCCTTGTATTCTGAAGGACCCGAGCAGGGGTCCGTGTTTGAGCCTGTTCACCTTGTCAACTGTACAAGAAGACGGGCTCGATCAAGTTCAACGAATCTGACAGTAAATGTAGCAGCATGGAAATGAGATTCAACATCATTGAGTCGAGGCCGGATTCTGAGAGCAGTGGAAATAATAATAACAGAGTCATGGTTGTGGTTGATCCTAATCTTGATGCCAATTGTGTTCTGCGATGGACACTTTCTCATTCATATGCAAGCCAGGATAACATTATTCACAAATTAAACAGTATTGAATTTCAGCCTTTTTGATCACTTGGGATTGGCAATAATAATAACAGAGTATGAGATGCTAATTGTGCTCTGCAATAGGCACTTTCTCTGAAAAGCCAGGTCCTACTCATCATCTTCTTAAACTCCTTGAAGTTAACACATCCATTGTTGTTGACGTCGACCTTGCTGATTATACAACGACAATCCTTGACCGAGCACTTCTCCCTGAGGCTATTCATAACAGAATGCAATTCAGCCGCTATGATTTTGCTCTTTTTTTCCTTATCGTACAAGTCAAAAGCCTGCCAAAGCTCCTTACTATCACTCTCCGCTCCTCTCAGACAGTGAAAAGCAGCAAAGTCACTCAAGTCAACAAAACCATCACCATCAGTATCAACTTCCAACATTATTCGCTTTACCTCATTCAGCGATTAGCAAGATCTCAAAAGAAGCTCAAAAAGTTTTTCGGATAAATCTTCATTTAACAATATAAAGTAAATTGGGACAGAGTGAGTACTATTTAGAGCTTAGGCAATAAAGATGCATATTATTTGTAATTTTGACCTCTACCTCAAGGTTTTGTCTATGTATCACTACGGAAAGAATCTGGTAAATATTTGTTCATGAAAATAAAAAGATGTTTGCACCCCAGAAACCCAAGAGCTTGCATGTGAAGCTACAACAAAAGGGCATCTTGCTGGAAAATACTGTGACACCTCTTAGAAGCAACGGAATCTATTTATCTTTTTTCTCAATATTTTTGGGGTTTAATCCTTATTTTGCAGTTAAGAAATAACAGGAAATTAATTTACTTGGTCATGTCTTTAAGTAATATAGTAGTAATTGAGCGGAGAAAACAAATGAACCGATTGACAGTTACTTGACAAAATAAAAACTGAAAATACATCAATTTCTAAGACTTATCACTTCTGAAATCGTTCATATCATGGGATAACAATAAAGCTCTACCAACCATTTTATTTTCGTTTATTTACTTTCATACAACTATGGATATAATCATTACATACTACAGTCACCGACATTAACAGAGAAATTTCTTCAACAACACACATCTACTCGTGACACTAAAGTAAAAAGACCAAATAGTTTTGTCTAAGCTAAAACAATAGTTAAAGGGCAGAAGCAACACTAATCCCTTCACTTCTTGAACTTGTTTGCGTCTTCATCACTTTATTCATGGTAATCCATGATTAGATTTCTTCTTTTCCTGCTCTTAGCACCATCAATGACATGTAATTCTTTGTCACGATCTTCCAAGTCATCCAATAAGACACCAAAACATACCTGTTTATGTACGAAAAAATAAATTTCTCAACATATTTATTAAACATATTCATATTTAAAATGAGTTGAAGCTCCATAATTAAAACACTAAATCAAATTACCATTCCCCTGGAAAATCCTTCGGTTCCATGATCTTTTGGCTCACTTTCATCCTCAGGTAAGTTATTCCCCTACAAAAATACAACCAAAAAATGTGTTGTACATTTTGTAGTCCTCCTGTGTTTGTTTCAGACATAGTTGAAGCAGATAAGTGGTAGTGCTCAGAAATAATCTTTTTGTAATGTTCCTAGTCTTTGTAACGATATGATCCTCCTTTTTGTATTGATCCTAGTAAAGCACATTATGTAAGAGAAACATAAACCTTAGTTGATAATACAGTTGACATGGTACGAAAAGGTTGGACCCTTGAAGCCGATAATTGCCCCATGAAAATAGTTTACTCTAGATCTTTATGAAGTAATATGATCGTACTGTATGAATTTCCTGCAGACGGTTATAAGAGAGTGCGTAGGATATCAAGTATGCTCCGCAAACCAAAGACTTGAACCTTATCACAAAGAACACTGGTGGTGTTCCTTCTTTTATGTATACATCTATTTATATTTTGCACTGTAAATGAGGTTCTGAACACCTTACTTATATTCTCACCTTGAAGAAATCTAACTGTAAATATATGAACTCCTATCATTTTTCCACAAGAACAATCTGCGGATGGAAAGGTATTCTTTTCAGAGCACTTAGTAATAATTCTAATCCCATCATATTTTAGTACCCAAATTTCAAAATGCATCGCTACTGTTATGTCTTTCAAAGTCCTATAAGCAGTAACATTTAACAGTTCTTGACCAATTGCTAAAGATTGATTAAGCAAGATATATTCAAACTTAGTAACGGTGAAATGTGGGGAGGGTTTGAATTAGGACCATTTCTTAGCTCTTATCATCTCATATATTAATCTCAACACTTGATTCATCACAACTCGATACACATAGAAATAACGTCTTTTTGCAGGGGTTTCACTATTGGACCTTGAACCCCTGTCATATGATGGAAGTTTTATGTGCCTCTTCAGCTACTTGCTAAACGCAATCCATATTTTTTTCCACAGGTTTACCAAAACTTTCAAAAGGTACAGTCTGATCATTAAAGGACCCGAATTCAGTTATACAAATTTAATCACCTTCCAAATAGAGAAAACATATACTCTCAGTAAAAGTACAGTAAATTATAATCACTTACCTTGTGTCACACCCCGATGTTAACCCCTAGACGTATCACGGGACTCAGGACCACGAGGATCCCGAGCTAACCCTTGGTCATAGCATTCTCAAGCATAACAAGGATAAGACATAGCAGAAGCATCGTAAGAGAATCCAACTAGGAAGCATAATCATATAAAAGGGAGTCGAATAAGAAATACAACTCAATAGTCATCTCATAACATCTATGTCTGAAAAACCTCTAATACTATCATATAGAGTTGATGGGACAATACCCCAACTAACTCGATAATCTAGTACGTAAAGGAAGCATAAAAACTGAAATAAGGCCTAGTCTCGAACTATGAGGACTCACAAAATCTGACCGAGGGAGTGGCCTGGAGCTCTAGCCATGAACCTGAGAAGGTATGACTGAATCTGAATCATCAAAGGATTCAGCGCAATATGCGTTAGTACTATGGAATGTACTAAGTATGTGAGCAATGTATAAATAGAGTGAAACATGCTTTTAAAACGTATTTAGGTAAATCCATGCATAGTAAAGATCATGAGACGATATCATAGTGGAAATCAAATCATAAGGCAAAAGCCAACTTCAAAATGATGTTTCATAAGAAAATTGATAATGCTTAGAAAACTTAAAAGGGAACATATATACGGGAGTTTCTTATAACCGACATGAGACCATGTGAGCTACATGGAATCTAACTATCTGACCCTAGTTAGCAAAGCTGACTTAGAACCTTGCCAAGGGACAAGTCACCATCTCTAACTATATAACCCTAGTTGGCAAAGCTGTCCTATTCCCTCTCAAGCAAGGACACCATTCGTTAAGACGTGGATCCACTCTCACAAGCCTTTAAGGCACATCATTTCATTACCTACACCGGCGACGTAGTTTCTGGGACTAAGGGCAATCTCACCCCGTCCAACTCGGTGCTAAATACTACTCCCAAAACATGCATACATATAGCTCATAGTCGTAAAGGCATACTCTCATGCCAAATCTTGTTCATAATAAGGGCATACTCTTATGCCAAATCTTGTTCATAAAGCATGAAAACACATCGGGTATCATGCCACTTTCATATCATAGTTCATAAAGCTTACCATAGCCTAAATTCAAAACATGCTTTTCTTTCTAAATTCATACTTGAAGAATTTGGCATGCAATTTCATAAATACATAAAGGCCATGATATCTAATCATGCCAAGTTTCTCTTGAAAACATGCAAATTTCATAGTTTCATGCTATAAATCAACTTTCATGCTTGGTCTTTACAACCAATAAGAGAATCATAATCAAATCATGAGTAATCAAGAGGAAACAATGAATTCAAACATAGAAACTGATTTCATAAACTTTCCCCAATTTTAGATCAAAACCTTAGTTTCATAACTTCATAAATCAAAATAAGAATTAGCCTTAAAACCATGATTAGGAAGCCAGTTATAGAAATCCATGCAAAACCATCCAATTTAGAGTTGGAACTTATAGAAGAATCGTGAGGAAACAATTTATAGATAACCCATGAGAATTTGGGTAAGAACCCTAATTTAGAAATTCATAATAATCAATTTAGAAGATGGGGTTTTGAGCACAAGGGTGAAAGGAACCCATTGTTAAAAACCCACATACCTTGGATGAAGATTACCCACTTCAATGGAAAAGAACTCGGAGGCTTGAACTTGAAGCTTGAGAAGATGGAACTCCTTTTCTTCTTTTGAAAGTTGATTGAAAGAATGGGAGAGAACTTAGGACAAGTGGGAATAAAAACTCTCCTAAATAGGCTTAAAACAACTTAGTATAGGAGTTAAAAGAGTGGAAAATTTAAAAAATACCCCTGGATTAAAACTTGGAAATAGCTGGAAAAAATCGGTCTCAGGGACCACGATTCGGTCCACAGTCTGTCATCCAAAAGGACAGACCGTCAAAAGGAGTCGTGGTTTCAAGAACCACTTCTGGGAGTCTACTGGAACTCCATTCCATGAGTTACAGGATGGTCCGTCATATAAAATGATGAACCGCCAAGTCACTCTTGGAATCTAGGGAAGAAAAGCTGAGTTTTGACAAACCACGGGTCAATCTACGCACCGTGGTTTTGGTCTACGGGCCGTCAACCAATCAGTGGTTTTAAAAATGAAATTTCAGCGTTCAGTTCAGAATTCACGGTTCACAGTATGGACCCTTTGTTCAAAGGACGGACCCTTCGTTCAAAGTACGGACCCGTCGTTCAAAGTACGGACCCGTCGTTCAAAGTACGGACCCATCATCACTGATAGCACTGCAGTAAGCTGCCCATAACGTTTTACTCCATACTCGGATTGATGCGCGGTCAGTGGCGTTGGAAAGAAGACTAAAAAAACTTTGATTTGGTGGGTTTTAGGACACCTAAATCTTTATAGTTTGGGAGGAATGAAAGATTGAAGTTGACCCTAGTTTAGTCTTATAAGAAAACTCATTTGGTTGAGGTGCTTTCAACTTATCTAGGTTATAGGAGTCTCTTATGAACATGATTTGCATCCAAAGCACTCACCACACTAGGGAAATGATCATTAGACTCATGGAAAAAGATTCGGGTATTAGCTTAGGATTTTTGGGGTGTTACAATATCCCCCCTTGGGATCATTCGTCCTCGAATGAAGACTAAGCAAGGGAAACTAGAGAGATAACATCCCAACCAAACATCAAAACAAGGAAACCAAGGAGAAAACTTGAAAACTCAATTTTTCAACTTAAAACATGATAAAACTAACTCCGGATAACATGGATACATGCTAGGATCATGAGAGAAACTGCTGAAATAGAATCGGAGGGACATACTAAGGGTGGAACTATTTCCTCAAGCTGAAACTGTATCGAAAAGAAAAGGATGAGGGTACTTGGCCTTCATGGATGATTCTGCTTCCCAAGTAGTTCCTTCAACTGAGTTCTAAAAGCTGAAGTACTATCGTGGTAACCGACTTCTGATTGAAATAAAAACTGTGTTGGTTTCATGAGACACGTATGCATGCTGGGAACGTAAGATTAGCTAATGGGACAGGAACTTGATACCCAACATGATAGTTTATCTGGGATGAGAGTAGGAACTCAGCTAAAACTCATAAAGAACAAACATACTCTAGAACTCACAGTTAACCAAAAGGGACACCAAACTGAGAGAAGTAGATATACGCGGAAACTATTCTCTTCTGAATACCACTCCTACCATTTGCAACTAACAACCTCAATAGCGCACATAAAGGTACTAAGGTCCAAGTCTAACTACATGATTCTCCATGTTTAATCCTATCTCGATTAAATCTCTTGCATCTAGAACGTCTTCTAAGGATAGTATTCCCTCTTATCACAACAACCAACTAACCTAGGGCTCCCAACCAAAGGGTCACTAGTTGCACAAAACAATTATCCACATGTATCCCATCACGACATTCACGCTTATAACTATGGTGACCTTATGATTTCGTAGCTTACCCTATTTAAGACCTCTCTCCTCTTTCCTACCATAAATAGGAATCAAAAATCAAGAACTTCTACAGAAGGACATACTAAACTTCCTCATCTAACTATTCGCATAAATAATCCGTACCTTATAATTCACCCACACCTAGAAGTCAAGGTGGAACAAGTACACTAATAAGGAAAAGGAATCTGCTACCTCCCAGCTAGGCTACTACAAGGCCTTCTCCCTAACACTTATAACATCATAAACTGGAACCATTGAAAGAAATGAGAAGGAGCAGGAGCGTCACGAATAAAGGATTACAATTGATCTTAACTTACACTTAGCGTGATCAAGCCACTTAAGGTGGGGCTTGGGGAATTGAGTGCAATAGGCATAAGCACTTCACATACTGGGCACGTAAAACATGAGTTACTGGGGATCACCACCCTTCGTCATCAAAGTCAAGGATCAAAGGGCTTTAGAATAAGTACATCATAAGCGTGAATCGTTTCAAAAATCAAGTATGAGCATATACATGGCGTAACATGATTTGATTAGCCATTGAGGTATTTCTGAAGACTGACAGAGTAAACATAACTGAGCATACTGCGATACATGAGTTTACATACGTAACGGACCTCAGGCATAAAGCTGGGATTTATAGAATCACAGGATAAGAGTAGAATCATTGTCTGAAGTAATCACTTGCCATCCTAGAACCTGAACATGAGCGTGAATCTGAAATAGGACCATGGCACTGACACACAAGGCATGCAAAAGTATCATAATGGCAGAAATATACTTAGGATGCTAGAATGGAAATAAGCTTCTGCCTCCCCTCCTAACTTGTTCTAACACCCAACGACATCACCACCTGAGCCTCCAAAAATCTGACTGATTCGATTCTATATCCCACCCTTCTAAGTCTATGTACCTCTAACCAACCTCTCAAAGGAACTATGATCAATTTACCCTAATAGAACATACACTACTCCAGAATCTAGCACGAATACCCACTTCCTTCTATAATCTAAGACTCTCTTTCTCCTAAAAGTCTAGGCCTCAACCCTCATATCCCCACTTAGTTCTAGGTCAAGACAACTCATAACCAACCAAGAGTAGGGGACTGGTGGCTATGGGTGCATAAAGGAAGAAAATCTAGTGACGTACCTGATTCAACTTCTGGAGGAATACTCTGGCCCGACTGGCTAGGAAATGAAAGGAGTTGGTTTTGGAGCTGAACATTATAGTTGCTCCTCTTAGATGAGGGGCAATCCCTAACCTATGGCCTGGCTGACCACACTTAAAACACTTCTCCTTGCCCGCAAAGTACTCACCTAAATGTAACTTACCACAACTACTACAACGAGGGTACCTCAAGGTCTTTGGAGCCTTATGGTGACAAGGCTGAGAGTCGAGGGTAGGTATGCTAACTGGAGATGGGACTGGTATGGATGACCTCTGCTGAGAAGATGATTGGTTCCATGATCCGGTCTTCTTGACTTTCCTCTTCCTTTTTTTTAGTTTCTCTTTCTCATTCAACTGAGCTGCCATGGCTCGAGCCAACATACAGATGGCTTTGCGGAATTTCGCATTCGTGACCTCATGATTTGGAGTGTCCGGATTAGCATTCCTCATAGGGTTTACTTGCGGAGACATTATCTGAAATACGTAAGGAATGGATTAGGAGGGTAAGTAGAATCAAACTCTATGGCACGATAATGAACATGAAGAAGTGATGTTTTTCCTAAAATATATCATAGCCTCCCCCTCATAAGTGTGGCACACTGCACACCCATGACATAGATTCTACTCGATGCGGCTTTCAGACATCCTAGGACTCTTGAACCTGTGACTCTGATACCAAGTTTGTCACACCCTGAGGTTACCCTCTAGACGTATCACGGGACTCGAGACCATGAGGATCCCGAGCTAACCCTTGGTCATAGCATTCTCAAGCATAACAAGGATAAGACATAGCGGAAGCATCGTAAGAGAATCCAAATAGGAAGCATAATCATATAAAAGGGAGTCGAATAAGAAGTATAACTCAATAGTCATCTCATAACATCTATGTCTGAAAAGCCTCTAATACTATCATAGAGAGTTAATGGGACAATACCCAAACTAACTCGACAATCTAGTACGTAAAGTAAGCATAAAAACTAAAATAAGGCCTAGTCCTCGAACTATGAGGACTCACCAAAGCTGATCGACGTAGTGGCCTGGAGCTCTATCCACAAAACTGAGAAGGTATGCCTGAATCTGCATCATCAAAGGATGCAGCGCAATATGTGTTAGTACTATGGAATATACTAAGTATGTGAGCAATGCATAAATAGAGTGAAACATGCTTTTAAAACGTATTTAGGTATATCCATGCATAGTAAAGATCATTAAACAATATCATAGTGGAAATCAAATCATAAGGCAAAAGCCAACTTCAAAATGATGTTTCATAAGAAAATTGATAATGCTTAGAAAACTTAAAAGGGAACATATATACAAGAGTTTATTATAACCGACATGAGACTATGTGAGCTATATAGAATCTAACTATCTGACCCTAGTTAGCAAAGCTGAGTTAGAACCTTGCCAAGGGACAAGTCACCATCTCCAACTATATAACCCTAGTTGGAAAAGCTGTCCTATGCCCCGCTCAGGCAAGGACTCCATTCGTTAAGATGTGGATCCACTATCACAAGCCTTTAAGGCACATCATTTCATTACCTACGCTGGCAACGTAGTTTCTGGGACTAAGGGAGATCTCACTCCATCTAACTCGGTGCTAAATACTACTCCCAAAATATGCATACATATAGCTCATAGTCGTAAATGCATATTCTCATGCCAAATCTTGTTCATAATAAGGGCATACTCTCATGCCAAATCTTATTCATAAAGCATGAAAACACATCGGGTATCATGCAACTTTCATATCATAGTTCATAAAGCTTACCATAGCCTAAATTAATACATACCATACGCTTAGCCTTATAGGAATGAAAACTATTGTAGTTAATATAGCTTACCTCATACTCCTTCAACTTTACATCTCAACTCTGAGGAACATATAGAACTCTTGAATCATAGGCACGTATCAAGTACCTAAACATTTAGCATATTGATAAAATAGTATTAACAAATATGACTAAAATTGATACTCGAATGAAAGGAGTAATGACTTTAAAAGCCTTCTAGTTGTTCGTTGAATAAGTGAGGATATTTGTCCCTCATGTCGGCCTCTGCTTCCCACGTGGCTTCTTGTACATTCTGACTTTTCCATAGGACTTTAACTGAAGCTATTTTCTTTCGTTCTCAATTTTCTGATTTATCTATCTAGTATGGCCACCGGACTTCTTCATATGATAAATCTCCTAAGAGCTCTATACCCTCTAAAGGGATAACTTGAGAAGGATCCGCTAAGCATTTACGTAACATAGACACGTGAAAGACTGGATGCACTGCTGCTAACTCAAGAGGTAAATCAACCTCATAGGCTGCTTGGCCAACCCTCTTTAGGATTCTATAAGGACCAATATATAGAGGGCTCAACTTACCTTTCTTTCCAAATCGCATAACCCCCTTCATAGGCGATACCTTCAAGAATACCCAATCATCAACTTGAAACTCTAAATCTCTGCGCTGCAGATCTGTATAAGATTTCTGTCGGCTTTGAGCAGTCTTCAGCCGCTCCTGTATTAGCTTTACCTTTTCAACTGTTTGATGGACAAGATCTGGTCCTAATATTTGAGTCTCACCTACATCAAACCAACCAATAGGTGATCTACATCGTCTCCCATAAAGAGCTTCAAATGGAGCCATGCCAATACTGGAGTGATAGCTATTATTATAGGCAAATTCTATCAAGGGTAAATGATCATCCTAATTGCCTTTAAAGTCTAGAATGCATGCTCTCAACATGTCTTCGATTGTCTGAATAGTGCGCTCGGCTTGTCCATCCGTCTGTGGATGGAATGCAGTGCTAAGGTTCACTTGTGTTCCCAAACTATCCTGGAATGACCTCCAAAAGTGTGAGGTGAACTGGGAACCCCTATCTGAAATAATGGACATTAGGATTCCATGCAAGCGAACAATCTCTCTTATATATAGCTTGGCATAATCTTCTGTGGTACTGGTAGACTTAACTGGTAAGAAGTGGGCTGATTTTGTTAATCGGTCAATGATCACCCAATAGAGTCATGCTTGTGAAATGAGGAAGGAAAACCTGTAACAAAATCCATGTTAATGGCCTTCCATTTCCATACTGGAATGCTCGTAGTCTGAGCTAGGCCACCGGGCCTTTGATGTTCTACTTTCACTTGCTGGCAGTTGGAGCACTGTGCTACAAACTCTGCTATATCCCTTTTCATGCCATTCCACCAGTAGACCTCTTTAAGGTCATGGTACATCTTTGTAGAGCCTGGATGAATGGAATACCGGGAACAATATGCTTCAGCCATTATCTGTTGTCTTAGACCATCTACATTAGGAACACAGTTTTCCTCGGCACCTTAAGGAACCATCCCCCGCCATCTCAAATGTTGAAATTTTATGTTGTCGGATCTCTTCTCTGTACTAGAGTAATAAGGGATCATCATATTGTTTTTATTTCACTAACGTCACTAATGATGACTCTGTAGTGTTCTGCACAACCACACCCCCATCTTCAGAATCTAGAAGTCGAACTCCTAGACTGGCTAATTTGTGAAAATCTCGTGCTACTTCATGTTGAGCGGGTGACAAATGTGCTAGACTTCCCATAGAAACGCGACTGAGAGCATCCGCTACAATGTTAGCTTTACCGGGGTGGTAGAGAATATTGACATCGTAGTCTTTCAGCAACTCTAACCACCTTCTCTGCCTCAAATTGAACTCCTTTTGCTTGAAGATATATTGGAGACTCTTATGGTCTGTAAATATGTCCACATGTACCCCATACAAATAGTGGCACCAAATCTTAAGTGCTAATACAACTGCTACAAGCTCTAAATCATGTGTGGGGTAGTTCTGTTCATGCTTTTTCAATTGTCGAGAAGCATATGCTATAACCTTCCCATGTTGCATCAAGACGCATCCTAGGCCGACACTTGAAGCATCACAATAAATGACATACCCTTTTGTGCCCTCTAGTAAGGTCAATACAAGATCTGTAGTCAATCCATCTTTCAGCTCTTGGAAGCTTCTTTCACAAGCATCTGACCACTGAAATTTGGCTGTTTTCTGTGTTAATTTAGTCAATGGGGCTGAAATAGAGGAAAATCCCTCCACAAACCTCCTGGTAATAATCTGTGAGCCCCAAGAAACTACGTACTTCTGTCGGAGTGGTAGGTCGAGGCCATCTCTTCACAGCCTCTATCTTCTGAAAGTCCACTTTGATACCTTCACCAGAGACCACATGGCCAAGAAAAGCCATTGAGTTCACCCAGAACTCACAGTTAGAAAACTTGGCATAAAGCTGGTGTTCTCTAAGAGTCTGTAGAATTGATCTGAGATAGTCTGCATGATTTGCCTCATCACATGAATATATCAAGATATCATCTATAAATACAATCATGTACATATTAAGAAAGGGTTTGAAAACCCTATTCATTATATCCATGAAGGCTGCTGGGGAGTTCGTCAGTCCAAATGACATGACAAGGAACTCAAAGTCCCCATATCTAGTTCTGAAGGCTGTCTTCGGAATATCAACCTCACGTATTCTCAACTGGTGATAACCAGATCTTAAGTCAATCTTTGAAAAACATTTAGCTCCTTGCAACTGATAAAATAAATCATCTATTCTGGGTAGGGGTACTTATTCTTTATTGTCTCTCTATTCAACTTCCTGTAATCTATACACATTCGCATTGTTCCATCTTTCTTACGTACAAATAGTACTGGAGCGCCCCATGGAGATATGCTGGGTCGAATAAAACCTTTGTCAAGTAGATCTTTCAACTGCTCCTTTAGCTCTTTCAACTCTGGGGGTGCCATTCTATAAAGCAAAATGGATATAGGCCGGGTATCGGGATCTAGGTCGATACCAAAGTCAATATATCTAACCGGAGGTAATCCAGGAAGTTCATCGGGAAACACATATGGATATTCATTCACAATGGGTATGGACTAAAGAGTTGACATATGTTCCTCTGCTTCAAGGTCTCTGACATGGACTAGGTGATATAAACACCATTTTGTTATAAGCTTTTGTGCCTTAAGATAGGAAATAAACCTTCCTCTAGGCATCACAACATTTCCTTTCCACTCCAAGACTGGTTCTCCTGAGAAATGGAATCGAGCAACCTTAGCTCGACAATCAACTATAGCATAACAAGAGGATAGCCAGTCCATGCCTATAATGACATCAAAATCAACCATGTACAGCTCTATCAAGTTATCCAATGTATCATGGCCACATATTGTTACTAGACACCCATAGTAGATCTTTTTAGCTATAATAGACTCTCCTACTGGAGTCGATATTGCAAATGGGCTCACTTAATAACTCTGGCTCTATTCCAAACTTCTTAGCAACAAATGGAGTAACATATGACAGGGTCTCCCCTGGATCTATCAATGCATAAACATCATAAGAGAAGATGGATAAGGTACCTGTAACCACATCTGGGAAAGCCTCTGAATCCTGTCGGCCTGCTAATGCATACATTCTATTTGGGCCAGCTCCCGAACCTGAACCTCTACCTTTACCCCTACTTGTACCTCTTCCTGTCTGTGCCTGAGGATCACGAGATAATGATGGTGCTGAAGAAGAGGATGCTCCTGCATAGCCTGTGGACAGTGATCTATCACCCCTCCCCTCAGCTCTAAGTCTAGGACAATCACACATCGTGTGACCCTCGAATCCGCACCCATAACAAGCAGTAGATCCATATAAGCACTCTCCGAAATGAGAACGGCCACATTGTCTGCAAGTAGGATGAGGTGGTAATCCACGACCAGTACCTCTCTGATAGTGAGGGCCTGGTGCCTTAGAAGTCTGACTCTGATCCTGTCTGGACCTTGATGACTGAGCTGGAGCACTAGCTGTGAAGCTGGATGCCGACTGAGCCTGCCTAGGTGGACCTCTGCTGGAGGAAGCCCTGTCACTTCTGTGATACCTGCCAGCTTCCCTGGCCCTCTTACTCTGCTCCCTTTCTGATCTGTCTGCCCTACGGTCACGGATGCGATCCTCTGCCTCTGTGCATATGACATCAGTCTAGCAATATCCATATCATTATTAAGTGCAGAAATTACACAAGAGTCAATCAAATGATCTTCGAGGCCACCCATAAAGTAATGCATCCTCGCCCTCTAGGTGTTGACCATCTCTGGAGCAAATCTGGACAATTGCGTAAATCACATGCTATACTCCTTAACACTAAGGTTATTCTGTCGTAAGGATAGAAATTCATCCACCCTCACTTCCCTAAGCTCTAAAGGTAAAAAGTGATCCATAAAGGCCCTCAAGAATTCTTCCCAAACTGTTGGAGGGGCGTTCGGGCCCCTGGAATCGACCCACATCTCATGCCAGGAAATGGCAACATCCTTTAGCTGATAGGAGGCTAATTCCACAGCCTCAGTTTTAGATATATGCATAACCCTGAAGATTCTGTTGGTCTCATCTATAAACTATTGAGGGTCCTCTTTCACACTAGATCCTGTAAACACCAGGGGATTCATCCTGAGGAAATCATGAACTCTGGATCCGGCAGTCTCCCCCTGAATAGTGTTACGTGTAGCAACATTCTGTCCTTGGACTTGAGCAGCTACTAACTTGGTGAACAACTGTATTTCTCCTCTAAGATCCTGCTCTGAGGCACCTGGTGGTGGTACAGGCAGTGTAGAAACTGTTGTTGATGCTACTAGAGGTGTAGAAACTCGTGTATGCCCTTCTGTTCTAGGCACCTAGAGTACTTGGCAAGACCTCTTGAGCCCTGGTCTGATCTTCTAATACTGGAGAATGCTCTATAGTGGTTGCCTCCTGATTAGTGTTGGTAGTGGCCCTATGGCTTATATTATCCGTATCTTTGGTAGACATGATCTGTACCACAAATAAGCAGAATGTGAGTCAGAAGTAACTTTCTATGACTTAGCTCTACTGCACGATCTAGATTTTAATAGAAGGTCAGATTCCTAAATGCCCGCGTAGTCCCTTAATTATAAATGTGGCGCACAACGCATTCATAAGGAAGGTCCTACTAGACACGACTTCTTAGACTCCTTGGGACACTTGAACCTTATGCTCTGATACAAAATTTGTCACGCTCTTAGCTAGGAGGGGTGGACATCAAGGAGTTATACGAGCACCTGCTAAACATATATACTAAACTCATGCTAAAGTTGTAAACTGATAAGAAACAATATGGACATCAACATGTGTTTACATATCCTGAAACATAGATAACTGAAGGGCCCACTAGACTAACTGTACAGCTGAAACAAAACTGTCTAAGAAGCCTCTAAAGAGTCTGCAACTGAAAATCTGATAACTAGTCGGGACAGGGCCCCGACATACCCAACATACGATATGTACATGAATCCAAAACATGTGACCTAGGCATCTGATAGCTCCAGAGAGATGTGGAGCTTACCAACTGATCAATGGGAAGGCACTGGTCTACTGTGGATGTCTGCTAGCCTAAGTACCTGAACCTGCATTCATAAAATGCAGCACCCAAAAATAAAGGGACGTCAGTACATATGAAACATGTACTGGTATGTAAAGCAGATTGAATAACAAGTAGACATGTAAGAATGCTCACTGAATTGAATATCAAAGATAGGAAAATCTGAGCATACACATACAGGGAATGTAATTTGAAACTGAAAGTGAAACTAATACAATGACCAATATCAGGGGTCCTTATATAACGTCTTATACACTACTTAATTACATATGTTTAAAATTCCTAGAATTTGCCTAGGTGACATCTTTACCTTTTTACATAATTTATCTACTCTTTATGTAATACTAACTGTCAGGAAGTCACAAGATGGCCTGATGTCAGCGATCAGTGACACATGTTTGGCATCTGTAGCCAACTACCACAACCATGTGTGAAATCTCATAGTCTGGATAACGTGGTCTGTCAAGGTACGCCCTCCAGGGCACCTGTAAGGTCTGCCCGCAGGCCTGTGTAGTCAAGGAATCCACAACGCGAAGTTCCAGCTAACTCTATTTGAATTCTATGCACAGAATAGCATCGCACGTAGTGGCCTTAATGATACCCACCCCACACTGCAGAGTAGGCTATAATCTCGTCTTGCTTGTAAAGGCTCATAGTAGGCAACTTACAAATCATATAACTCATTATCTGAATATTGATTACTTTCTTTTAGCTGAAGAATCATATATCTATGTGATCTTATATACTCAGGTCTATTTTTGGCAATTAATTTCTCTAAGTTCGTGACATATATGCTCGGTAACTTCTAAGAGTTTCAACTGAAGACATGTATGATCCTGTGAAACATATGACTTCTTTGACTAGAAAAGAGTACTATAACTCTATAGGTTTAGAACTCCACTCGAGAGAGACCTATAATAGAATTAAGCTTTTCTTTCAAGAAGCATATAATCTATGATGACCTTTATAGGAGGAACATGTGACTCTAGGTCGTGCCTTGATGGCGAAAAGAGGTTTTAGCTTTACATACCTTACTTCGAGACTCTCTCTCCCTTATGTAGCGTCATTGGTTCCCGTAAATCACTTCTTATCTATGACATAACAACATATTCAATAGTATAAGCGACTAACCAAGAAATATGGCGAGGTCGGGAAGATGATAATAGCTTACGAGCAACAAGCTTAGCAAATAAGATAATTAAATGGTGTATCATCCCACCTCTCCCTTTTCCCCTTAGAAACTGAACTGTGACCAACTATGAAGTCAATATTAATCCCTCCATCAATTCCTTATAATATGCAGCCCATTCCATATCCCAAACAAGGTCATAAACTTGACCCCTCGACTTTTAAATACCGCCTCGGGAGTTCTTTATTTAGTAGCTTTTAAATGACCCTTTAATCTTATAGATTAAGTTGGGCGAGAATTATAACCTTTAATACAGTGAAGGAAGCCAAACAACATATCAACAACATCCTCAATCCATTTAGGCATTTTATCAAATACTTGACGAGGAACAAGCTTGCAAGGGCCATAGAAATCGTGTTTGCTATACCTAGCGTCCCTCCTTATCGCACCAAACTTGCTGCCTCAATACACCACAATACAAACCTCGTTTAGTCAACAGTACAACCATTACAGCCCTTTACATACTCCCTCCTCACCGAATATATTAGTTACAATGGGCAAAACATGAACTCACGGCTTCCTTTCACCGTCCCGTGAGTCTTACCCGTAAACTATACTTAAAACAACTCTTAGGGTCATATTTATAGGGATAGAACAGCAGTTTTACCTTTATAAATAAGAAGACAATCCTTGCACCCTTTTTATCTTCAATAACAACTCCTTTTCCTTCAAGAAAGCACTTGACTAAGTATGTTTCCGTGACCTACGATGAAAAATACACTTGATTCTCTAAGGAATTCACTTACCTTAGGCTAGGGAGGGCTTGAGATGAAGAAGAACTGAAGAAAACAAGTTTTAAGCAGGTCCCTTATGTTCTGATATGTATGGGAGACGAAATCCCAAAGTTTCAATATAAATACACCACTTTTGGCCGACTTACCCAAGGCTGCCACATGTCCCGCAGTGATTGGGCAGTGCGCGTGTCTGTAGTAAAATGAGCATAACTTTTTACTCCAAACTCGTATGGACGAGCGGTTTATTGCGTTGCAAACTAGACTCAAATACTTTGAAACTCATGAACGAGGATATATCAATGAGAGTCGTCACACTAGTGCTTCACTAAATCTCGTGGAGAGTCTTTGGTCCTTAATATAACTTTTACTACAGTTGAGGAGCCTGATCGGTCGGCCTGATTTCCAAAGCCTCGGGAATTTAGAATTAGGTTACCAAGCTGTCACGACCCAATTTATCAAGTCATGATGGCACCTACAATCCCCCAGTAGGCAAACCAATTCTCGTAGCCCAGAACGGTTAGTAATGGGCTACTACCTAACAAAAATGCACCAGCAAGTAGAAATAAGCGAAAGCAAAACTCGAATATGAATACATAAAGGAAACTACACCAACCCCAAGACTTGGTATCAATAGTACAGAAACTTCTAATAGGATACAAGTGCTAGTAGTAACAAAATACAACATAAATTACCTCCGAAAGTACAAGGAGCAACAGTACAACAGATGAGATGTAGACAAGCCCCGACCGTCAGGCGCTCACCCTAGTTTCAAAGATCCAAAAGTTGCACGAGTCTCCAACGTGATCAACGGCGAAAGCTCAGCTAATATCTGCACAAAAAAGTGCAGAAGTGTAGTATGAGCACTAAAACCACCGGTACTCAGTAGGTATCATAGGCCGACTGAGCGCATATAAGATATAAAAGCAGTAAGTAACAGATAGGAAGAAAGCAGTCACTGAGGCAATAAGCAAGGCACAAGGAGCTAGAACAGATCATCCATACCCAAGAGCTTCAAGTAACACATGCTAGCACATAGATACAATTACACAGAATCACAGGTGAAGGAAAGGAGAACGCACCTGGAGTCCTTGCACAACAATATAAGTAAGTAGACAGAGAGTTGAGAAAATAGCGGTATACCGGTAACCTCAAGTGGAAGGAAAAGACGGAGAGTAGTCTAACATACTCAAAATGGAATTAACCAGTATAAGGAAATCATAACACCAATCCAATCATATGATAGCATAACCAGGGAATCACCTCACAAGTACATCCCTAGGATGAAATAACTAGGCCACAATAACCGAGAGATACCACTCAGCTTTCCACAAGAATAGAACCAGAGTCTCACACTCTGCTCAGAAGGCCACACAAAAGTGCCTCAATAAGATAGGACTCTAAAGCCCTCTAAATAATCAAAAATCCCACAACCAAAGCCTCAACAGGCTAGCCATCACTAATCTTTCAAGAACCGGGTGCCAAGACAAGCTCTAAATAAAGACAGGAGTAATATAGTCTGCCTACAGTCCCAACAGCCACCCATACAACTGAGGAACACAATCAAGTGAAAGCAAACCCTCCGGCATCCCATAATATCGGAGCGTACACTGAACACACATCAAACAAGGGTGGAATCCAATGCATGATATGATATGATATGAAATAGAACCTCTATATGTACCTCCTCCGGTGCCAATCGGGCCCAGCAGGTAGGTTATGGTTTTCCCCTATCTAGACTCTACGTATATAGGATATAACTGCATTAATTAGCATCCTTGGATGGGTTGTTATAGGTTGGTACCCCAGACCTTGTCCGCCTTTCGTCCGTCTATTTCATACGTTGTTTGTAGTATTCGCGTAGTAATGTATATTACATTTGTGGTCCTGTGTGGCCTTGTATTGACTCTGGAACATAGATGGTGGGCTATTTGGGAATGTCCGCGAGTCTCGGACATAGAGATTATCCTTTTAGGCTGGTTATGTCTGCTGAGTAGTTGTTGGGCCTGTACAGGGCTGATAGGAGTTGTTGTGAGCCATTTGGCTACTTTTATATTTGTGTGTGAGCATATCATCCATGAAAAAGGTTTTCCCCTGCATGTTTTACTACAGTTTTGGCTGTGAGCCACTACTGACAGTTTTCCTAAATTTGCATGGCTCTGGGGGCCCATTTTTGGTACTGTTGTTGATAGAAAAGCGGATTTTTGGATGTTTTCGCACTGATTTTATTACTGGTACTAGTCTCTGCGGGGCAGAGCACCAGACTTGATTTTATTACTGATACTAGTCTCTGCGGGGTACAGCACCAGAATTGATTTTTATTACTGATACTAGTCTCTGGGGGCAGAGCACCAGACTTGATTTTATTACTGATACTAGTCTCTGCGGGGCGGAGCACTAGACTTGATTTACTACAGTTTTAGACCCGGTTATGCCCGGGCATCCTTGGAGGGGTTTTTGAGGCATTTTCTACTACTTTAGTCCTGGACGACGACCCGATTTCTTGGTCATGATGGCACCTACAACCCCCGGTAGGTGAACCAATCCCCGTAGCCCAGGACAGTTAGTAATGGGCTACTATCTAACAAATAAGGGAACAAGACGAAGAGAATAGATAACAGGGATATATATATACATATGCGAAAACTAAACCAAACCCCAAGACCTGGTATCATAGTATAGAGCCAAAACTACATACATGGAGTGCAAACGATCCAAAACAATATATACAAATGTCTCTGAATGGTAATAGAGTACATGAAACAAAAGATAAACTAAAGCTAAGCTCTGATCGCCAAGAGCTCACTCTCAGTCTGAAGTAGTCCCCAACAGATCTCCAAGCACGAATCACAGCGATCTAACGGCGATAGCCCACGCTAGGATCTGCACCCAAAGATGCAGGGGGTAGGGTGAGCACCAAATGCGAAGCATAAGGTACCTAGTAGGTATCATAGGCCGACTGGGCACATATAAGATAAAATCATAGTAACAGACAGAATAGAAGTAAACAGTCATAGAAATCAACGAAAGGTACACAGGAACTAGCCCAGAGGGAAATCAACAGAACCACATGTGAGGCCAGTAAGCAGAATATACACACCATAGGCACAGGTGAAAGTAAGAAGTAACGCACCTGGGGTCCTTGCAATAACAGTGTATACATAATAAGTTTACGAAATGGACGGTATACCGGTAACCTCAAGTGTAAGAAGAAGAGAGAAAGAGTAATGATAGGCATGCTCAGGGACATGAATCAAACTCAACTAATCATATCAATCTCAAATCCAGAAACCAACAGTCTAGCAGTAACCAATTTCATACTTAACCGCAACAAGGATAAATTTTGTAAGTAAATAGCAAAAGTCTACCTACAGTCCCCCGGCCGCCCATACAACCGAGGAACACAAACAAGTGAAAACAAACCCTCCGGCATCCCATACTACTGGAGCGTACAATCAACAAACAACAAACAAGGGTGGATCCTCAAACAATGAATGATATGATGCATGCAGATCTCGAGTGAAATGGTATCTCTGTATGTACCTCCTCCGGTGTCGATCCAGCCCAGCAGGTAGGTTCCATGGAAGGACACTGCTCGTATACCTCAACTACGCCGTATACCCTTCCTCCGGCACACGCAGCCCGAAGCCCCAGGCCCGGATGGCAAGGTCCATGGAGGTCCCTCACCCCATACTAAAACTCAGAATCAAAACATGTCATCCGAAAGCAAGTCCGAGTTCAAGATAGAGACCCAGTCTCGAATATGCATGCCCAGACCCTGTCCAGGACTAAAGTAGTAAGAAAATATCTCAAAAACCCCTCCAAGGGTGCCCGGGCATAACCGGGTCTAAACAGTAGAAAGTCATCTCAGGTGCTCGGTCCGACCGAGGCTAAAAATCATCTCAAGTAGCAAGAAACTCAACTAGCACCCCGGCCCTGCCGAGTCTAGCGTTAATCGTAAAACTGGTGTTTTAAAATATAATTTTACTTTCTTTTACCCAGGAATATTCACAAGTTAAATCAAACCATTTCCAAATCATTTCCATTAAAAAACAGGCCCCCGGGGCCATGCAAGGTTAGAAAATAGTGCCAGTAGGCCCGAAGCCAAAACCATAGTAAAACATGGATAAAACCTATTTATATGCATGGAAATGGTATGATCACACACAATAGCTGCCCAACAGCTCACAATCAACCTATCGACCCTGCACAGGCCCACAGCTACTCAGCAAGCATAACCAGCCTAGAAGGATAATTCTATGCCCGGGACTCGCGGACATTCCCAAAATCCCACCTTCTATGTTCTAGAGTCAACAAAGCCTCATAGGACCACAAGGGTAAATAAAATATATCGGCAAGTACTACTAGCAACGGAGGAACAAAAGTAGGCGGACATGAATAAAGCGATCGAGGTCCGTGGTACCAACCTAATAAACCAACCCAAGGATGCCCATTAATATAATTTTATCCTATATATGCGGAGTCTAGGGAAAATAAACTGTAACCTACCTGTCGTCCGATGACAAGCTTGAACCTCTCCGAAAAAGCTCCAACACGAAATCAAACTCAAACTCGGGCTTGAATAACTTGACGTAGATAATTGATTTCTCTTTTCGGTGATCAAATATAAGAACAAAACAAGAACAAAATGCTTTCTCCACCAAATATCCTTGTCCGCCTAAGCATGTATGTGAACAATTTCAAATATTTGAGAGAATATTAAGTACAGAAAGTTGATGGCTATGTTGGGTAATAATGTGTATATATATACTACCACATACTGCCAACCTTGTTGTATATATCCACGACTTAGTGAATATAATTAGTATTAAAAAGAAAAAACTCTTGGCGAAAATTCAAGAAATCCACACACCAAAAAAATTGTACCTAGCTAAGTGTATTATTATTTGTTGTTGCATTTGGTTGTATCTTGCTACTATTTTCTTGTAAATCATGTGTCGAATACTTTCTCTTGAGTCGAAGATCTATCGAAATAACTTTTCTATTTTACAAAGGTAAGATATATAAGATTTATGTACATCTTACTCCCCTTAATCAGACCTCACTTGTGAGATACACTATATATATTCAATACACAAAGAGAAAAAGAGGGACCAATGCAAGCATGCTAAGATACCAAATACAAAGAAATTCCCACATCACCCAAGAAAAAGAACTAATTGTCGTTTATAAGCCTAAAAAGCTAGACTAATGAATGGAAGCTCTCTAGAGCAAGTGCGACATACGTTTACATGTCCTTCTAAATGAGACAATATGGGCGAAGCAAACGATTGAGCTACCATCAAAGTTATTATTATACACATCTTTTAGCGCTTTATTTATAAGTTGGCTCTAATTAAAGGAGAGATTCTATGATCAGTTTCAACTTGGGGGTTTTCGCCTCTATAATTGTATATGACATTGGAAGGAAAGAATGGAGAATAGTTGATATACATGACACTCATGAACGAGGATATATCAATGAGAGTCGTCACACTAGTGCTGCACTAAATCTCGTGGAGAGTCTTTGGTCCTTAATATAACTTTTACTACAGTTGAGGAGCCTGATCGGTGAGGAGACTAATCGGTCGGTCTGATTTCCAAAGCCTCGGGAATTTAGAATTAGGAATACGCGTAACCGGACATGCTCTTTACATATCTCTACTGGGACCCTATTCACCTCTTTGATAAATTGGTCAAGATAGACAACAACACCTTTGTCCCCTTTCCTTTACCAATAGGGCAATTTTCTCTTATGATCTTCACCGAATGAGTAATTTTCTTGAAGACTCGGACCTCCATCTTGCAGAGAGTCAAATCTAAATGTCGAGTGAATGTACATAGTTGTTTTTGTGTCAAATATACAATCTTACCAACATTGTCGATAACTTAAACTTGTGCTTACTTATAAATTAATTAGATAACATTGAATTGGATAACACTACAGACTCAGAGTTGCGGCACTGTGCGAACAGAGCTGGCCATCACTCCTGTTCCACCTCGTGATCTCATCTGATAGAGCAACTGGCGAGTAAGCTTACCACGGCTCAAAGCAGGGGATCTAGAACTGGTAAGGAGCGCATCTGGTAAGCAAGTGAGTAAGCTTAGACTATCCAGACGCAGAAGGCTCTAATCGACGAGGATTCAGGTATGCAGAGTAAACCATGGGCTAGATTGTTCTCTCAAACCAGGGTAGCTAGCAATGCTATTCCCCTTTCCTTTGATGCCCCATCTATTGTAGACGGAAAACCTGTGATTATGTGGAGGAGGAAGAAATTAAGGAGCAAACTATAAATTGGAAGAATGCCTTGGTAGTCTATACAATGGGGGATACTCCAAGTTATACCTATATGAGTAACTATGTAGCTCGAAACTGGAAAAAAGTGGCTAGGCCAGAAGTTTATTACCATACGACCTCTAAATATCATTTTCATACCGTTAGAGCTGAATTATATCATAACATTAACGAGCTACCAGGCGACATCTTAAGAGTTATCAGTCTCTCATATCATTCAAGATGAATTACATGACAACTTTAACGAGCTACTTAACGACCTCAAAAGAGTTGCTAGTAGCATATTTGTCTCCCCCCTCCCGCCCCCCCTCCCCCAATATCCCTAATAATGGAACTTCTTTCCAACACTCATTTTCATTGCCTTTATCTCCCTTTTTCTCTACTACTATTTCTCAATTCGATTAACGTTGAATACATGCTCAAAACTAATTTTCTTTATTTTCTTTTACATTATACAATCGTTGTCTTGGTGGTGTTGTTTTCTATTTGAAGTGGTAGGCTTGTTGGGGTTCTACCGAACTATGAAATAACCTTCTTTTTTTTTGTACAATGACATTCCATTCAAGTTTGCTACTTAACTTTTTTGAATTTATTTTTGCTTGTAATTTGTGTAGATTTTTATGCATACATGAAGACAGTTTATATATGAAAAATAGAAACAGGATTTCGCCAAGAAAATAGAGGAGCGTTTTCTTATCGGTTAATGTCACAATCCAAAACTCGAATGATGACACCTATCTCATCCCACCGTGATAGATAAACCAACCCAACACCCAAACCATAAAAAAAAGAACTGAAAACGCGAAAGAAATAAAATAAGAATAATCCTCAATTGAAATTCGTAATCAAAAGGTAAAGACGTCAGAAAGACAACAATTTGAAACAACAGAAAATCTTTAACACAATTAAAAAATTATTTTTACTCGTCATGTTTTCCTTCTGTACACCCTTGTTATTAATCCTCTTAATTTAAAATTTCTCTTTTTTCACCACACTAATATCTCTCCAAGTAAAGTGGTCCCGAGTAAGGGTGTTCATTGCTCAGTTCGGTTCGATTATATTTGTGTATTATTGATTTGGAGTCATAAATGCTTACCAAGAAATATAAAGAACTTAGTGTCAAATAATACTCCCTTCGTTCCTAAATAAATTGGTCATGTTTTTTCAAATTTACCCTTATTTAAATACAATGTAATCAATGTCAACTTGAAAAGAGATAAATTTAATTAGGGGTATGATGGTATAAAATTACATTTTATTTTCTAGGAGTTAGTAATTTGTTAAAAGGTGTGCTCAACCTAAAAAGAGCACTTATTTTGGAATGGAGGGAGTATTAACAGATAGGTTGCATTACACTTTCAACAAAATCACACTCTTTATCCCATCACTCTTCTACCGTTTTACATCAAACAATATGTGGAGTAATTCCCGATATAACATTAAAAAAAAGACGTGTAGATGGATCGACTCATCAAGTTTCCATAGGATCCATACAAGGAAAAACACTTGCCATTCATAGTTGGAATTCATACAATAAAGCCTTGTATATGAATACACATCCACACAAATATCTATAGTACCACAAATTTTAAAAATATGTATTTATTTTTATAAAATATCATGTTTATTCTCATGGGGGAGTATTGAATACTGATCATGTTCATTTGCATTGCTCGTTCTTGTTGGACTGAAAATGTGTTAGTTGTAGAAAGTATAGTTCCAAAAGTGATTTTGGTTCGTCAATTTAAACTCAACTTATCATTTTATGTTAGCGCGCTTATAGGTCAGATCGGGGATCTGCATTCTCAAACCTAGGACTTGATTAATTGGCACTCCTGTAAACTCATTTCGCATACAAATTATAAGGGTCCAAAATTCGCATCAGCCAAGAACATTTAAGAATTAAGAGGCTTAGTGAATATAATTAGTATTAAAAAAAAAACTCTTGGCAAAATGTCAAGAAATCCACACACCAAAAAAATTGAACGTACCTAAGTGTATTATTATTTGTTATCGAATTGTCGATAACTTAAACTTGTGCTTACTTATAAATTAATTAGATAACATTGAATTGGAGACATAATTTGTTTAATATTACTTTTTAGCTTATATCTTCTGATATTTCAATAATTGCTTCAATGACAAAGTAAGTAGTAAGTGATAATTTGAAACATATCCCTCAACAATTGAAAAGATATAAATATACCCCCTAAACAATTGGTAAATCGGCCACCCTAATTACCAAATGTTTCTAACGCTTCTAAACTGATGTTTTATGCTCCAATAAACGTACTACTTTCTCTATTTTAAAATATTTGTCACATTTTTCTTTTAAAGAGTCAAATAATATGAATTTTCGCCAAATTGTGAAACGTGACAACTATTTTGAAACGGAGGGAGTAATTAAATCAACATATTCTAAAAGATCCCAATTCAGATACGAATGGGAGACATTGTACCCAATCCAAGACAAAATAGGAATGGGAGACGTTTACACAATCCCAAACAAAGTAGGTTCATTACCTTTCTCTATATAAGAGACTCATGTCATATATTCTTTATTTGATTATTGAATTGTTACAATACGACTTAATTATATCTTTCTTGTTTGACGGTATATATATATATACATATATATATATACACATATACATGGGTGAACAAGTTCTTCCTCTTTGTGCGGCGGTCTCTCCGCATAGCAATATGTTCGTCCGCACTTGGGAGGTGGTTTCAGTTTTCAAGAAGTTAAGGTGGGAGATGCCCCGTGTTGTGCGTCTCATTCATAGTAATGAAGTATTGTGGCTTTTCCTCAGTTACTTTCCCTGGGCATTCTTGGGCAGTGCGTTACTGAATTTAGTGGGTTGTCAACCTGTTTTCAACATCTTCAAAGTTCTTCAAGTGATTACCTTGATTGGCGGCTACATAATTCATATTGTTGTGGTGCATTCTGTTATACATTGGTATCACCACATGCCCTTCCAGTTAATTGGTGCCAAGGCAAAATTTATGATCGAGGTCGTTCCTGTAATAACTTTAGCAGTGTTGCATCACTTTTTGGAGTTCAATTATGGGAATCTCGATCTAATGCTAGGTTTCACCACATATTTCTATACCTTTGCGCACTTCATGCACGTGGCGTATGACATTAGGGGAAAGGACGTATTGTTGGGATTAGTTATGCAGATTCTTATTTACATTCTGGGCGGAGGATTGTTGGTTAGAGTTTTGGCTTTGAGTTTCTGTGTTGTGTTATATTTCTATAGATACGTGACGTATTGTGCTCCCGAAGTGCCTGCGCATTCTAAATTGGGGTTGGAGCAGCTGCCAATCTGAAAGTGTTTAATTTGTATAGGACTAAGTTTATAGAGAATTATTATGAGTAGTTTAATTTGTCCTAGCTCTTCGTTTTTGTCATGTGTAATGAGTTTTCACACATTTGTTCTAGCTTGTCTTATGCCCTTGTCATTTATAAAAGGCAACAATATTTAGAAAAAAATGTTTCAACAAGATCATTGGCCAACAATTTTATGTTATGTATATTATAGAATAGCCATGTAATGATTGATTGGCATTCCTTAATTCTTTGATTGTTGCTGTTATACTTGTTCTGTCTAAAGAAGGTTGCGGTGAATTTTCGATATTGAAGTATTTCATTGCATAGAATTGATTGATTGATTGATTGATTGATTGCGTTGGAAGTTAATTTCGGATCATAAATCGAATTACTATATAGTATAAAGAGAATTTTACATCCCAGAGACTTTAGTTGGAACTGATACAATAAAGTCTTATTTTTATGAAATATCATGTTCGTTCTCATGAGGGAGTATTTTGAATAATCAAGTTCATTTGCATTGCTTGTTCTCGCTGGACTGAACATGTGTTAGTTGTAGAAAGTATAGTTCCAAAAGTGATTTTGGTTCATCAATTTAAATTCAACTTTTCGTTTTATGTTAGCGCGCTTATAGGTCAAATCGGGGATTTGCACTCTCAAACCTAGGGCTTGATTAATTGGCACTCCTGTAAACTCATTTTGCATACAAATTATGAGGGTCTCAAATTCGCATCCACGACTTAGTGAATATAATTAGTATTAAAAAGAAAAAACTCTTGGCGAAAAGTCAAGAAATCCACACACCAAAAAAATTGTACCTAGCTAAGTGTATTATTATTTGTTGTTGCATTTGGTTGTATCTTGCTCTACTATTTTCTTGTAAATCATGTGTCGAATACTTTCTCTTGAGTCGAAGATCTATCGAAATAACTTTTCTATTTTACAAAGGTAAGATATATAAGATTTATGTACATCTTACTCCCCTTAATCAGACCTCACTTGTGAGATACACTATATATATTCAATACACAAAGAGAAAAAGAGGGACCAATGCAAGCATGCTAAGATACCAAATACAAAGTAATTCCCACATCACCCAAGAAAAAGAACTAATTGTCGTTTATAAGCCTAAAAATCTAGACTAATGAATGGAAGCTCTCTAGAGCAAGTGCGACATACGTTTACATGTTCTTCTAAATGAGACAATATGGATGAAGCAAACGATTGAGCTACCATCAAAGTTATTATTATACACATCTTTTAGCTCTTTATTTATAAGTTAGCTCTAATTAAAGGAGAGATTCTATGATCAGTTTCAACTTGGGGGTTTTCGCCTCTATAATTGTATATGACATTGGAAGGAAAGAATGGAGAATAGTTGATATACATGACACTCATGAACGAGGATATATCAATGAGAGTCGTCACACTAGTGCTGCACTAAATCTCGTGGAGAGTCTTTGGTCCTTAATATAACTTTTACTACAGTTGAGGAGCCTGATCGGTGAGGAGACTAATCGGTCGGTCTGATTTCCAAAGCCTCGGGAATTTAGAATTAGGAATACGCGTAACCGGACATGCTCGACCCTATTCACCTCTTTTAGAAACTGGTCAAGATAGACAACAACACCTTTGTCCCCTTTCCTTTACCAATAGGGCAATTTTCTCTTATGACCTTCACCGAATGAGTAATTTTCTTGAAAACTCGGACCTCCATCTGGCAGAGAGTCAAATCTAAATGTCGAGTGAATGTACATAGTTGTTTTTGTGTCAAATATACAATCTTACCAACATTGTCGATAACTTAAACTTGTGCTTACTTATAAATTAATTAGATAACATTGAATTGGATAACACTACAGACTCAGAGTTGCGGCACTGTGCGAACAGAGCTGGCCATCACTCCTATTCCACCTCGTGATCTCATCTGATAGAGCAACTGGCGAGTAAGCTTACCACGGCTCAAAGCAGGGGATCTGGAACTGGTAAGGAGCGCATCTGGTAAGCAAGCGAGTAAGCTTAGACTATCCAGACACAGAAGGCTCTAATCGAAGAGGATTCAAGTATGCAGAGTAAACCATGGGCTAGATTGTTCAATCAAACCAGGGTAGCTAGCAATGCTATTCCCCTTTCCTTTGATGCCCCATCTGTTGTAGACGAAAAACCTGTGATTATGTGGAGGAGGAAGAAATTAAGGAGCAAACTATAAATTGGAAGAATTCCTTGGTAGTCTATACAATGGGGGATACTCCAAGTTATACCTATATGAGTAACTATGTAGCTCGAAACTGGAATAAAGTGGCTAGGCCAGAAGTTTATTACCATACGACCTCTAAATATCATTTTCATATCGTTAGAGCTGAATTATATCATAACTTTAACGAGCTACCAGGCGACATCTTAAGAGTTATCAGTCTCTCATATCATTCAAGATGAATTACATGACAACATTAACGAGCTACTAAACGACCTCAAAAGAGTTGCTAGTAGCATATTTGTCTCCCCCCTCCCGCCCCCCCTCCCCCAATATCCCTAATAATGGAACTTCTTTCCAACACTCATTTTCATTGCCCTTATCTCCCTTTTTCTCTACTACTATTTCTCAATTCGATTAACGTTGAATACATGCTCAAAACTAATTTTCTTTATTTTCTTTTACATTATACAATCGTTGTCTTGGTGGTGTTGTTTTCTATTTGAAGTGGTAGACTTGTTGGGGTTCTACCGAACTATGAAATAACCTTGTTTTTTTTTTGTACAATGACATTCCATTCATGTTTGCTACTTAACCTTTTTGAATTTATTTTTGCTTGTAATTTGTGTAGATTTTTATGCATAGATGAAGACAGTTTATATATGAAAAATAAAAACAGGATTTCGCGAAGAAAATAGAGGAGCGTTTTCTTATCGGTTAATGTCACAATCCAAAACTCGAATGATGACACCTATCTCATCCCACCGTGATAGATAAACCAACCCAACACCCAAACCATAAAAAAAAACTGAAAACGCGAAAGAAATAAAATAAGAATAATCCTCAATTGAAATTCGTAATCAAAAGGTAAAGACGTCAGAAAGACAACAATTTGAAACAACAGAAAATCTTTAACACAATTAAAAAATTATTTTTACTCGTCATGTTTTCCTTCTGTACACCCTTGTTATTAATCCTCTTAATTTAAAATTTCTCTTTTTTCACCACACTAATATCTCTCCAAGTAAAGTGGTCCCGAGTAAGGGTGTTCATTGGTCAGTTCGGTTCGATTAAATTTGTGTATTATTGATTTGGAGTCATAAATGCTTAACAAGAAATATAAAGAACTTAGTGTCAAATAATACTCCCTTCGTTCCTAAATAAATTGGTCATGTTTTTTCAAATTTACCCTTATTTAAATACAATGTAATCAATGTCAACTTGAAAAGAGATAAATTTAATTAGGGGTATGATGGTATAAAATTACATTTTATTTTCTAGGAGTTAGTAATTTGTTAAAAGGTGTGCTCAACCTAAAAGGAGCACTTATTTAGGAATGGAGGGAGTATTAACAGATAGGTTGCATTACACTTTCAACAAAATCACACTCTTTATCCCATCACTCTTCTACCGTTTTACATCAAACAATATGTGGAGTAATTCCCGATATAATATTAAAAACAAGACGTGTAGATGGATCGACTCATCAAGTTTCCATTGAAATAGGATCCATACAAGGAAAAACACTTGCCATTCATAGTTGGAATTCATACAATAAAGCCTTGTATATGAATACACATCCACACAAATATCTATAGTACCACAAATTTTAAATATATGTATTTATTTTTATAAAATATCATGTTTATTCTCATGGGGGAGTATTGAATACTGATCATGTTCATTTGCATTGCTCGTTCTCGTTGGACTGAACATGTGTTAGTTGTAGAAAGTATAGTTCCAAAAGTGATTTTGGTTCGTCAATTTAAACTCAACTTAACATTTTATGTTAGCGCGCTTATAGGTCAGATCGGGGATCTGCATTCTCAAACCTAGGACTTGATTAATTGGCACTCCTGTAAACTCATTTCGCATACAAATTATAAGGGTCCAAAATTCGCATCAGCCAAGAACATTTAAGAATTAAGAGGCTTAGTGAATATAATTAGTATTAAAAAAAAAACTCTTGGCAAAATGTCAAGAAATCCACACACCAAAAAATTGAACGTACCTAAGTGTATTATTATTTGTTATCGCATTGTCGATAACTTAAACTTGTGCTTACTTATAAATTAATTAGATAACATTGAATTGGAGACATAATTTGTTTAGTATTACTTTTTAGCTTATATCTTCTGATATTTCAATAATTGCTTCAATGACAAAGTAAGTAGTAAGTGATAATTTGAAACATATCCCTCAACAATTGAAAAGATATAAATATACCCCCTAAACAATTGGTAAATCGGCCACCCTAATTACCAAATGTTTCTAACGCTTCTAAACTGATGTTTTATGCTCCAATAAACGTACTACTTTCTCTATTTTAAAATATTTGTCACATTTTTCTTTTAAAGAGTCAAATAATATGAATTTTCGCCAAATTGTGAAACGTGACAACTATTTTGAAACGGAGGGAGTAATTAAATCAACATATTCTAAAAGATCCCAATTCAGATACGAATGGGAGACATTGTACCCAATCCAAGACAAAATAGGAATGGGAGACGTTTACACAATCCCAAACAAAGTAGGTTCATTACCTTTCTCTATATAAGAGACTCATGTCATATATCCTTTATTTGATTATTCAATTGTTACAATACGACTTAATTATATCTTTCTTGTTTGACGGTATATATATATATATATATATACACATATACATGGGTGAACAAGTTCTTCCTCTTTGTGCGGCGGTCTCTCCGCATAGCAATATGTTCGTCCGCACTTGGGAGGTGGTTTCAGTTTTCAAGAAGTTAAGGTGGGAGATGCCCCGTGTTGTGCGTCTCATTCATAGTAATGAAGTATTGTGGCTTTTCCTCAGTTACTTTCCCTGGGCATTCTTGGGCAGTGCGTTACTGAATTTAGTGGGTTGTCAACCTGTTTTCAACATCTTCAAAGTTCTTCAAGTGATTGCCTTGATTGGCGGCTACATAATTCATATTGTTGTGGTGCATTCTGTTGTACATTGGTATCACGACATGCCCTTCCAGTTAATTGGTGCCAAGGCAAAATTTATGATCGAGGTCGTTCCTGTAATAACTTTAGCAGTGTTGCATCACTTTTTGGAGTTCAATTATGGGTATCTCGATCTAATGCTAGGTTTCACCACATATTTCTATACCTTTGCGCACTTCATGCACGTGGCGTATGACATTAGGGGAAAGGACGTATTGTTGGGATTAGTTATGCAGATTCTTATTTACATTCTGGGCGGAGGATTGTTGGTTAGAGTTTTGGCTTTGAGTTTATGTATTGTGTTATATTTCTATAGATACGTGACGTATTGTGCTCCCGAAGTGCCTGCGCATTCTAAAATGGGGTTGGAGCAGCTGCCAATCTGAAAGTGTTTAATTTGTATAGGACTAAGTTTATAGAGAATTATTATGAGTAGTTTAATTTGTCCTAGCTCTTCGTTTTTGTCATGTGTAATGAGTTTTCACACATTTGTTCTAGCTTGTCTTATGCCCTTGTCATTTATAAAAGGCAACAATATTTAGAAAAAAATGTTTCAACAAGATCATTGGCCAACAATTTTATGTTATGTATATTATAGAATAGCCATGTAATGATTGATTGGCATTCCTTAATTCTTTGATTGTTGCTGTTATACTTGTTCTGTCTAAAGAAGGTTGCGGTGACTTTTCGATATTGAAGTATTTCATTGCATAGAATTGATTGATTGATTGATTGCGTTGGAAGTTAATTTCGGATCATAAATCGAATTACTATATAGTATATAGAGAATTTTACATCCCAGAGACTTTAGTTGGAACTGATACAATAAAGTCTTATTTTTATGAAATATCATGTTCGTTCTCATGAGGGAGTATTTTGAATAATCAAGTTCATTTGCATTGCTTGTTCTCGCTGGACTGAACATGTGTTAGTTGTAGAAAGTATAGTTCCAAAAGTGATTTTGGTTCATCAATTTAAATTCAACTTTTCGTTTTATGTTAGCGCGCTTATAAGTCAAATCGGGGATTTGCACTCTCAAACCTAGGGCTTGATTAATTGGCACTCCTGTAAACTCATTTTGCATACAAATTATGAGGGTCTCAAATTCGAATCCACGACTTAGTGAATATAATTAGTATTAAAAAGAAAAAACTCTTGGCGAAAAGTCAAGAAATCCACACACCAAAAAAATTGTACCTAGCTAAGTGTATTATTATTTGTTGTTGCATTTGGTTGTATCTTGCTCTACTATTTTCTTGTAAATCATGTGTCGAATACTTTCTCTTGAGTCGAAGATCTATCGAAATAACTTTTCTATTTTACAAAGGTAAGATATATAAGATTTATGTACATCTTACTCCCCTTAATCAGACCTCACTTGTGAGATACACTATATATATTCAATACACAAAGAGAAAAAGAGGGACCAATGCAAGCATGCTAAAATACCAAATACAATGAAATTCCCACATCACCCAAGAAAAAGAACTAATTGTCGTTTATAAGCCTAAAAAGCTAGACTAGTGAATGGAAGCTCTCTAGAGCAAGTGCGACATACGTTTACATGTTCTTCTAAATGAGACAATATGGGTGAAGCAAACGATTGAGCTGCCATCAAAATTATTATTATACACATTTTTTAGCGCTTTATTTATCCGTTAGCTCTAATTAAAGGAGAGATTCTATGATCAGTTTCAACTTGGGGGTTTTCGCTTCTATAATTTTATATGACATTGGAAGGAAAGAATGGAGAATAGTTGATATACATGACACTCATGAACGAGGATATATCAATTAGAGTCGTCACACTAGTGCTGCACTAAATCTCGTGGAGAGTCTTTGGTCCTTAATATAACTTTTACTACAGTTGAGGAGCCTGATCGGTCGGTCTGATTTCCAAAGCCTCGGGAATTTAGAATTAGGAATACGTGTAACCGGACATGCTCGACCCTATTCACCTCTTTGAGAAACTGGTCAAGATAGACAACAACACCTTTGTCCCCTTTCCTTTACCAATAGGGCAATTTTCTCTTATGACCTTCACCAAATGAGTAATTTTCTTGAAGACTCGGACCTCCATCTTGCAGAGAGTCAAATCTAAATGTCGAGTGAATGTACATAGTTGTTTTTGTGTCAAATATACAATCTTACCAACATTGTCGATAACTTAAACTTGTGCTTACTTATAAATTAATTAGATAACATTGAATTGGATAACACTACAGACTCAGAGTTGCGGCACTGTGCGAACAGAGCTGGCCATCACTCCTGTTCCACCTGGTGATCTCATCTGATAGAGAAACTGGCGAGTAAGCTTACCACGGCTTAAAGCAGGGGATCTGGATCTGGATCCGGAACTGGTAAGGAGCGCATCTGGTAAGCATGCGAGTAAGCTTACCACAGCTTAAAGCAGGGGATCTGGATCTGGATCCGGAACTGGTAAGGAGCGCATCTGGTAAGCATGCGAGTAAGCTTAGACTATCCAGACGCAGAAGGCTCTAATCGATGAGGATTCAGGTATGCAGAGTAAACCATGGGCTAGATTGTTCTCTCAAACCAGGGTAGCTAGCAATGCTATTCCCCTTTCCTTTGATGCCCCATCTGTTGTAGATGGAAAACCTGTGATTATGTGGAGGAGGAAGAAATTAAGGAGAAAACTATAAATTGGAAGAATGCCTTGGTAGTCTATACAATGGGGGATACTCCAAGTTATACCTATATGAGTAACTATGTAGCTCGAAACTGGAATAAAGTGGCTAGGCCAGAAGTTTATTACCATACGACCTCTAAATATCATTTTCATATCGTTAGAGCTGAATTATATCATAACTTTAACGAGCTACCAGGCGACATCTTAAGAGTTATCAGTCTCTCATATCATTCAAGATGAATTACATGACAACATTAACGAGCTACTAAACGACCTCAAAAGAGTTGCTAGTAGCATATTTGTCTCCCCCCTCCCGTCCCCCCTACCCCAATATCCCTAATAATGGAACTTCTTTCCAACACTCATTTTCATTGCCCTTATCTCCCTTTTTCTCTACTACTATTTCTCAATTCGATTAACGTTGAATACATGCTCAAAACAAATTTTCTTTATTTTCTTTTACATTATACAATCGTTGTCGTGGTGGTGTTGTTTTCTATTTGAAGTGGTAGGCTTGTTGGGGTTCTACCGAACTATGAAATAACCTTGTTTTTTTTTTTGTACAATGACATTCCATTCAAGTTTGCTACTTAACTTTTTTGAATTTATTTTTGCTTGTAATTTGTGTAGATTTTTATGCATAGATGAAGACAGTTTATAAATGAAAAATAAAAACAGGATTTCGCGAAGAAAATAGAGGAGCGTTTTCTTATCGGTTAATGTCACAATCCAAAACTCGAATGATGACACCTATCTCATCCCACCGTGATAGATAAACCAACCCAACATCCAAACCATAAAAAAAAAACTGAAAACGCGAAAGTAATAAAATAAGAATAATCCTCAATTGAAATTCGTAATCAAAAGGTAAAGACGTCAGAAAGACAACAATTTGAAACAACAGAAAATCTTTAACACAATTAAAAAATTATTTTTACTCGTCATGTTTTCCTTCTGTACACCCTTGTTATTAATCCTCTTAATTTAAAATTTCTCTTTTTTCACCACACTAATATCTCTCCAAGTAAATTGGTCCCGAGTAAGGGTGTTCATTGGTCAGTTCGGTTCGATTAGATTTTGTGTATTATTGATTTGGAGTCATAAATGCTTACCAAGAAATATAAAGAACTCAGTGTCAAATAATACTCCCTTCGTTCCTAAATAAATTGGTCATGTTTTTTCAAATTTACCCTTATTAAAATACAATGTAATCAATGTCAACTTGAAAAGAGATAAATTTAATTAGGGGTATGATGGTATAAAATTACATTTTATTTTCTAGGAGTTAGTAATTTGTTAAAAGGTGTGCTCAACCTAAAAGGAACACTTACTTATTTAGGAATGGAGGGAGTATTAACAGATAGGTTGCATTACACTTTCAACAAAATCACACTCTTTATTCCATCACTCTTCTACTGTTTTACATCAAACAATATGTGGAGTAATTTCCGATATAACATTAAAAACAAGACGTGTAGATAGATCGACTCATCAAGTTTTCATTGAAATAGGATCCATACAAGGAAAAACACTTGCCATTCATAGTTGGAATTCATACAATAAAGCCTTGTATATGAATACACATCCACACAAATATCTATAGTACCACAAATTTTAAAAATATGTATTTATTTTTATAAAATATCATGTTTATTCTCATGGGGGAGTATTGAATACTGATCAAGTTCATTTGCATTGCTCGTTCTCGTTGGACTGAACATGTGTTAGTTGTAGAAAGTATAGTTCCAAAAGTGATTTTGGTTCTTCAATTTAAACTCAACTTATCATTTTATGTTAGCGCGCTTATAGGTCAGATCTGGGATCTGCATTCTCAAACCTAGGACTTGATTAATTGGCACTCTTGTAAACTCATTTCGCATACAAATTATAAGGGTCCAAATTTCGCATCCGCCAAGAACATTTAAGAATTAAGAGGCTTAGTGAATATAATTAGTATTAAAAAAAATCTTGGCAAAATGTCAAGAAATCCACACACCAAAAAAATTGAACGTACCTAAGTGTATTATTATTTGTTATCGCATTGTCGACAACTTAAACTTGTGCTTACTTATAAATTAATTAGATAACATTGAATTGGAGACATAATTTGTTTAATATTACTCTTTAGCTTATATCTTCTGATATTTCAATAATTGCTTCAATGACAAAGTAAGTAGTAAGTGATAATTTGAAACATATCCCTCAACAATTGAAAAGATATAAATATACCCCCTAAACAATTGGTAAATCGGCCACCCTAATTACCAAATGTTTCTAACGCTTCTAAACTGATGTTTTATGCTCCAATAAACGTACTACTTTCTCTATTTTAAAATATTTGTCACATTTTTCTTTTAAAGAGTCAAATAATATGAATTTTCGCCAAATTGTAAAACGTGACAACTATTTTAAAACGGAGGGAGTAATTAAATCAACATATTCTAAAAGATCCCAATTCAGATACGAATGGGAGACATTGTACCCAATCCAAGACAAAATAGGAATGGGAGACGTTTACACAATCCCAAACAAAGTAGGTTCATTACCTTTCTCTATATAAGAGACTCATGTCATATATTCTTTATTTGATTATTGAATTGTTACAATACGACTTAATTATATCTTTCTTGTTTGACGGTATATATATATATACATATATATATATACACATATACATGGGTGAACAAGTTCTTCCTCTTTGTGCGGCGGTCTCTCCGCATAGCAATATGTTCGTCCGCACTTGGGAGGTGGTTTCAGTTTTCAAGAAGTTAAGGTGGGAGATGCCCCGTGTTGTGCGTCTCATTCATAGTAATGAAGTATTGTGGCTTTTCCTCAATTACTTTCCCTGGGCATTCTTGGGCAGTGCGTTACTGAATTTAGTGGGTTATCAACCTGTTTTCAACATCTTCAAAGTTCTTCAAGTGATTACCTTGATTGGCGGCTACATAATTCATATTGTTGTGGTGCATTCTGTTATACATTGGTATCACGACATGCCCTTCCAGTTAATTGGTGCCAAGGCAAAATTTATGATCGAGGTCGTTCCTATGATAACTTTAGCAGTGTTGCATCACTTTTTGGAGTTCAATTATGGGTATCTCGATCTAATGCTAGGTTTCACCACATATTTCTATACCTTTGCGCACTTCATGCACGTGGCGTATGACATTAGGGGAAAGGACGTATTGTTGGGATTAGTTATGCAGATTCTTATTTACATTCTGAGCGGAGGATTGTTGGTTAGAGCTTTGGCTTTGAGTTTATGTATTGTGTTATATTTCTATAGATACGTGACGTATTGTGCTCCCGAAGTGCCTGCGCATTCTAAAATGGGGTTGGAGCCGCTGCCAATCTGAAAGTGTTTAATTTGTATAAGACTAAGTTTATAGAGAATTATTATGAGTAGTTTAATTTGTCCTAGCTCTTCGTTTTTGTCATGTGTAATGAGTTTTCACACATTTGTTCTAGCTTGTCTTATGCCCTTGTCATTTATAAAAGGCAACAATATTTAGAAAAAAATGTTTCAACAAGATCATTGGCCAACAATTTTATGTTATGTATATTATAGAATAGCCATGTAATGATTGATTGGCATTCCTTAATTCTTTGATTGTTGCTGTTATACTTGTTCTGTCAAAAGAAGGTTGCGGTGACTTTTCGATATTGAAGTATTTCATTGCATAGAATTGATTGATTGCTTGATTGCGTTGGAAGTTAATTTCGGACCATAAATCGAATTACTATATAGTATATAGAGAATTTTACATCCCAGAGACTTTAGTTGGAACTGATACAATAAAGCCTTATTTTTATGAAATATCATGTTCGTTCTCATGAGGGAGTATTTTGAATACTCAAGTTCATTTGCATTGCTTGTTCTCGCTGGACTGAACATGTGTTAGTTGTCGAAAGTATAGTTCCAAAAGTGATTTTGGTTCATCAATTTAAATTAAACTTTTCGTTTTATGTTAGCGCGCTTATAGGTCAAATCGGGAATTTGCACTCTCAAACATAGGGATTGATTAATTGGCACTCCTGTAAACTCATATTCCATACAAATTATGAGGGTCTCAAATTCGCATCCGCGACTTAGTGAATATAATTAGTATTAAAAAGAAAAAATTCTTCGCGAAAAGTCAAGAAATCCACACACCAAAAAAATTGTACCTAGCTAAGTGTATTATTATTTGTTGTTGCATTTGGTTGTATCTTGCTACTATTTTCTTGTAAATCATGTGTCAAATACTTTCTCTTGAGTCGAGGATCTATCGAAATAACTTTTCTATTTTACAAAGGTAAGATATATAAGATTTGTGTACATCTTACTCCCTTTAATCAGACCTCACTTGTGAGATACACTATATATATTCAATACACAAAGAGAAAAAGAGGGACCAATGCAAGCATGCTAAAATACCAAATACAATGAAATTCCCACATCACCCAAGAAAAAGAACTAATTGTCGTTTATAAGCCTAAAAAGCTAGACTAGTGAATGGAAGCTCTCTAGAGCAAGGATAACTTAGCCATTTATACGTCTGCAATACCACCACCTCGACAACAAATAAAAAAACATTTTTATGACTATTTTTATAAAAGCTCTCTATTGTTTTTTGCATTTTATAGTTGTTGTCTTAGTGATGTTGCTTTCTTTCTAAAGTCGTTGGTTTGTTTGGGTTCTATCCATCAGTGTAAACTACGAATTTACCTTGTTTTTCTTTTTGAGAGATTGCTACCATTGCTATTGCATTCAAGTTTGCTACTTACCCATTAAAAAAACAAGTTTATTTTAATAATAACATATGAAAATTTGCTTATTTTGTAATTTGTGTACACTTTTATGCATGAAGATAGTGCACCTATATATGTGAATTGATAAATATAAGAGAAAGTAAAGAAAAAATTATAGGAGCATTTTTTCTTATTGGTTAAATCGAAAATTGAACTGTTAAAAACCAGAACCGATAACTAATATTTTACCTTGCTATTCTTTTGATCTATCACCTAATTAATTTTGATAAATGATATATTCTACATATATTTAATTTAAGATCATAAAATTAAGATTTTATCTACTTCCTTAAACTTCGTATCTAGTCAAAATAAGACAATCAAAATGAAAAACGAGGAAGTAATGTCTTTCACGTGCCAATTTTTGATGCATTACACACATCATGTCATATTAGATAAAAATGTCTCATTAAACTTATGTAACGACCAACGACTTTTAATGCATGAATGTAAAAGTATTACGCTTTGACCACTTTCTTTTATCTTCAATATATTCTCAACTATAAGCTTTAGTCCTTGATATAATTGCTTCTCAGTATTATTGATCTTTTATGCTTTAATAGCTATTTCATACATCTAATATGTCAAAAACTACTCCAAATGTATACCTAAATAGCTTTAAAATACACCACAACTCACTGTTTTAACACTAGTTCTCATGTATATATCATGCTTACACATTCAAATCTACCCTATGTTATCAACCTAAGCCCTCTCACGCACTATGTCAAGCCTACTAGTTCAATTTCATAAAAGCAACATTATCATCCCTGACTATCATTCTTTCTTCCTTGATGACCATTACCTAACTCAAATTTAGTGTATAACACTAGGTAAAATTAACATCCTATCTTAGCATGCTATTCGGGCTTACAGCTTCCAAGAGGCAAAAAAAAAAAAAAAATCAAGATACACTAATCCACCAACACTTTGACAGAGTGGTCGATCTTAATTCCTTCCTCAACGTGACTATGGCTTACAAGCACAATCTCCCTCACAACATTACCACTGAACCTTAACATTCATAACACATCTTCTCATCTACTATATTGATTTATAACTACTAGATAAAATTCAAGAAACTCTGGATCTACTAAAATCACATGATAAGGAAAGTCGATCTTAACCTTACAATATAACCCATTACAGCTCATTAGCACATTATTCTTCCTCACATCACATCTACTTACCCATGCATACATTTAAACTACTTTCACAATTCTATAAACATCTCTAAGTCTCCCTCTCCAAAACCTCAAAATAGAGTCTAAATTTTATAAATTCGTAACCACTCTATCCCTACATTCACAACTTATAATTGGTCTATGCTACTATAATAACAAGACATCATAAGCTCCTTCCCTATTTTGAATAATTCAAAATCTTAACTAACCACTCTACTTCTACCAATCTCCACAAAATTTGCTAATCTTGCTACACTAGAATTTATATCATACAGGGATACCATCTCTATCACTCCTTTAGTGGGTACAAAACTCTAGCTACATTTTTTGATCACTTACTACTTGCACTCCCCGACTTCTAAACTCGTGACTCCACATATCCCTGGTCTTGGATTATTTTACTACTCATATCTCATAACACCCTAATTTATACTTTCTCTCGGGTGAAAATACTACAACAATACTCGCATACATACCTTTTCCCCATGAGCGTGACAGCTGGAACAAAGTTTTTGAAAGGGTCTGAAAACACTTAAATGCATGATTCATAAAAATAGGGGCTTACACTTAGGATCAATAGACTTTGACGCACTAATGGGCTCCTCTCAAGTCCTTGTGCAGTTTCATAACTTTTTGGATCACTCAACCAGACATGATTACATCATAAGGAGTCTGAGCTTTGTACTTCTATCACTTCAAAAATAAGGCGTAGCCAGCTAAGTTAGAGCAGAGTAGGAATATGGATAAGCTTCTTACAGACAACACTTTCGCACGATCTGGAATATGAAAGTGCGAAAACATTTCCTAAATGCCTTATAGCCTCTTGATCATAAATGTGATGCACAACACACCCATAAGCAAGACTCTACTTGACACGGCTTTGTAGACACCCTAGGATCATAAGTCGTGCTCTGATACCAAGTTTGTCACACCTATCGACCAAGCCTTGGACGTAACGGGCAATCCAGACTAATGGAGGCCTGAGAAGACCCCTTAGCATAACATCATAAGCATATTCAATAAAGCATTTGCGGAAGAAAGACCCATTTGAGAATATTATTTAAAACATAGTTATAAATTAACCAAGTGTTGAGAATAAAATGTTTAAACAATATCTACATAGGTCCACAAAGCCTCTAACATAAGAATAAAATATCAATGCCAGGATATGACCCCGACAATACCATAACTGGAAATCAGAGTTAAAATAAAGATGTAAATCGCCTTTCGAAAGATGGAGGGATCACCCTTTGCTGACGTTCTCCCGAACAATCCTAATGCTGCACAATACCATAAGAAAGTATTTCCGATCCTACATCATGAAATGATGTAGCGCCCGAGGATGATCAGTATGATGAGTACTGGTATGCGACCCAGGGAAGGGACATAACATTTTAAAAAGCAAGTCATAATAACGTGATATAAATCATAGTAGAAAATAAAATATGGGGCAAGTATCCAAAACATTTCACGAAAACCATACATTAACATTACTTCTGAACTAGATGGTATCACGGACTTTCATTTAAACACCACGGGATATGTGGGTCCGATCAATGCTCGACCGGCTAAGCCCCAACTCATGTTTGCCGCATGAGTCGAGATTCAATTCATTATGGCTAGAACAATCATCCTCGTAGATGAAATAATAAGGTCATCCAAATTTAGGATCGAACCTTCCCTATGTCGGCAAAATACAAATTTCGGGTATTGAGACGTTTAGACTCACACCTTTTCGATTAACCATCTAATTCTCTTTAAGCCTAATTTTTTACCAATTCAATATCATTTAAAACAATAGCAATTAACACAACTTTTGTTAGGGGCATATTCTATTATTGGTATCGTCATACCAGGACTTGCTAGTCACCTATCTTATCAATTTGGAACCCAAAAGGTCTGTCAATAATTCATTATGTCCATCTCATAAAATTCATATAGGAAAACAATGATCTCTTAGTAACAATTCGATTCGTTCAAATAGTCTGTTATAATAGCGATATCCTTCAATCCATTTCATACATTCGTACATCATTAGTCCTTCATTTTTAAGGGTTTAAACACATTTAACAAATCCCTCAAAGGTTGACAATTTCATAATTAGTAATTAACCATTTCAAAACTCAGGGATGTAGAATTTTTTTTCTTTTCTGTCAAAAGCCAAGATTTAAATAGTAAAATGATTTACAAAGAATCCTGACTTCATGACTTTAAATCTACCCCAAAAAGCATTTCATATAATTAGGGTTTTATACTTCAAACAATAATCTCTACTCTCAAAGAAATTCATAACCAAAGAGTAATTTCATAGTTGTGGGTTTGCAAACATTAAGCAAATCTTCCTTTTAAAAACCATTCAATAATCCACATAAAAAACTTGTATATAATCGCTTTCATAGTTAAGAAATCAACCAATAATAAATTTAGTTAAAAGAGGATTGTTCAACATACCTTTTGACAAAGAGAAATTCGAGAAAAGCTTGAGATTGACCTTTGAATCTTGAACCCTAAGCGTTCTTGTTTCATGGAACTTTGGGGAGAAGAGTAATGTATTTTTGAATGAATAATTTGTGTCTTAGGGACTTAGGAATATTTAGAATAGGTGGGGGATGGTTTTGGGTAAGGAATGGACAAAAAAATCCTTTAAAAATGCATTACCAGCGCAGAACGGTTCTGTCTGATGGTTCAGGTGATGAACCGTCAGACCCTTGATGAGTCGTTATGTGAACCATCAAGAATGACCATATTTTTGTCTTTCTGGTTAAGGCTGATCACTTGCCTTGATGAATCGTCACAAGTGTGACGACTCGTCAGCCGAGTCGCCACCCTTAGGCAGACATACGTCTTCTTGGTAAACTGAGCATAACTCTTTACTCCAGGTTCGGATTAATAGGTGGTTGGCAGCATTGGAAAGAAGACTCACAAATATTTAATTCGGTGGGTAATAGGTCACCTAACTCTTTATATTTTAGGATAAATAGTCGATTGAAGTTGACCCTAGTTAGAACTTACATGAAAACTAAATCGGCAAAAAAACATTCAACTGAACTTTAAGCTAGAGGTCCTTTATGACCTTAATTCACATCCAACACTCTTACCACACAAAGTACTTCACCCAAACACCTAGTTACAATATAATATTTTGGGTTCAGGTCTAATTACATGCAAAAATGATTGAAATTCTAGCTTGAAAGTTTGGGGTGTTACAATATCTCCCCCTTGGGATAATTCATCCTCGAATGATGGGTAGGGACATATTGAAGCCATAAAAGTAAGAAAGTAAAGGTTATAACTTCACATCATGAATTCTCTTTTAAACAAAGATAGAAAGACATCAAGAGGCGCTCTATGACAACATCAAGCAAATCGCATGAGTAGTAATCATGAGACATATGAGACTTGGCATAGACATGATCTAGGACATAAGTTTTATGGAATATGATCATACTAAAGTACGAAATGAAATCTTAGAAATTATAAGCATAAATTGAGATTGATACATGGCATGAAATAAGGTTTTTTCTAGACGTATGAATAGAAGTATCCCCACCTTAAATGATATGGATAATACCCCTTAGATTTAACAACACCTTTAAACTATATAACCTCCTATGAATACTGCACATCACCACTTATGACATGAAATTTTCACATTGGCGCATATAGCTACTAAAGTCTGCATCTAACGTCTTCCTCTCACCCCATTCAAGCCTAACTTGAAGGCATAAAGTGCTACATCTAATGTGATCCTACTAATCTGAATTTCAAGATTTTATACATCATACCCCTATAGCAACCTTCTTCCCTAAACGTGATCAACCCTTAGGTTTATTCTAACCTCGTCAAAATCTCTTTTTACATCTGGATTTATCCTCCAAGAATACTACATCTTCTAATCACCTTAATAAATCAAGCTCAAGCTTTTAACAAGAATTCACTTTCCACAAAAAGAAATTGCCCATAAGTATCCAACATTACATTCAAGCCTATTACTATATTCTCTTCCCGGCTTATATGTGGCTAAACTATCAAGAATTCTCTCAAGCATCCCCACAGTAAATAATTCTCAAACTTCTACAAGGAGACACACCATATATTCTCATCTAATTATTACACATAACTAATCCTCATCTCGCATCTCATCTACACTTAGCAACTTAGGTGACACAATCACACCGTAGCCACCACTAATAAGGTGTCACGCCCCGAGGCTACCCCCTAGACGCAACACGGTGCTTAGTGTCACAAGTGACCCCAAGCTAACCCATGGCATGGAATATCTATGAAAATAAGCAATTTAAGATAAAATCACTATGCAGAAGCTAAATAGTATTAATATCTAAAAATGGGAAGAACCCAAAAGTCTGTATATAAATAGTATAGTGTTAACTGGAAGTAACACCAACATCTGCTGAGTCTAATCTATGTCTGGAAGCCATCTAAGTGAATGAGAGTTGCTGGGACATGCCCCCAGCTAACTCTATAAAGCTAAAACTGAATGTAAATACTGAAATGAAGCATGTCTATCATCCTCGAACTAATGAGGACTCACCACTGAACTGCTGAGTACGAACTGGGGAATCGAACTAAGCGCGGTCTGGATGCTGAGTGCCTGAACCTACATCATGAAATGATGTAGCACACGAGCATGCGTCAGTACTTTGAATATACTGAGCATACAAGATATATATACAAAGATGGACAATAAGGAACTGAACATGAAGATAGATATACTACAATATAACTGAAAACTAAACTGAATGCAATGAACAAGTATAAATCATGAAATAGCATGTTGAACTTAATACTGAACATTGATACTGAATACAAGGTCAATGCACATGAATCTGACTGTGGGAGACACTACTAACTGACATACCCCAAGTTGAGCTAACTATGGGGCCAACCTGTAACTCTGGATGGAAGGGTGTTCATACCTTGCCAAAGGTACAAACAAGTCTGACGTGGATCCACTACTGATGTCCACAAGGGACAAGGAGGTGCAGCCTAGTTTGACAGCTCACTCCTTTAAACCTATGGTGGCACCGTAGTTCTGTGACTTGAGGACTGCTTCTAAAGGTCTTAGCCTAAACTGACAGCTAAGCCTTCATCCCCTCATCCACTCGGTACTAAGTCTACTCTCACTGAATGTAAGCAATAATATACTGAAATAAAGGATAGCTCAAAATACTGATAAAAGACTGAGAATGTAACTTACATAAGCTGAAGGATGTGGCATTCAATTTCTGAAACATATACTTATAACTGATCTGTCTAGAAAGCAAAATTCATGGGAATACTGGAATTCCTACATACTAGAATTTATGAGCATTATTCATGAAACCATAATAATTCTCTAATAGATATATAGTCAACACTATACAAGCTGTAAGAAGTGGATTATAATAATTCCCTAAGATTTAGGAACCCTAGGTCTGAAACATTCATGAAGGAAATTGAAGATGACTGAATCTAGGGACCTAATGGGTAAAAGGAACCCACTAGTGAAATCCCACATACATGGTGAAGAAATCCACAGAGGAATCCTTGGATTTTTGGGGCTGAACTTTGAAGAAGGTCTATGGTTGTTCTTGAGAGAAACTACGCCTCTGTTGGTTCCTTTTTGTCTAAGTCCGATGATTTTTAGGAGAATGAGAGTTTAGTTAGTTTTAGACTACTTAATTAGGCTTAGACGACCCCCAAACGACATAGCTTAGGCCTAAAAAGAGAAAGGAAAAGTCTGGAATACCCCTGGGAAAGTTAAACGAATTCTGCCAAAAAAAGCATCCCAGTGATCATGGCTTGGTTGACGGGACGTACTCCTGGATGATGGACCGTTAACCTGAGTCGTGGTTCTGTCTAACAGTGTTAGGGGTATCTGATCTCAGGAACAACGGCTTAACAAGACGGACCGTGTTCCTGGAGGATGGTTCATCATGTGACTCGTGGTTCCTAGGTCTTGACTTAGCCTGGTGATTTCCACGACTCAAAGGACGGACCGTTATTCTAAAGTAAAGTCCATCGTTAGACTCGTGGTTTCTGAAGCTAGAACTGAGAGGCTACTAGACTTGGGACTACGGTTTTAAAATGACGGACCGTGGTTCTAAAAAATGGTCCGTGGTTCCAACCGTAATCCCTGGGACATATTTTGAAAGGCTACTGGAACTTGGACTACGGGTTAAGACGATGGACCGTGGTTCTAAACTAAGGTCCGTAATCCTAAACGTGGTCCCCGGGACAGGATTTCTGGGCTACTGGATCTTGAACTACGGTTCAAGATTATGGGCCGTAGTTCTAAACTACGGTCCATACTTTGATCCGTGGTTCCTGGGAACTTGAGTTTTTCCGAAAATTTCCTACTATTTTTTTGAGCTTAATCTGGGCTTGGAAGTTCTGGGGTGTTACAATATCTCCCCCTTGGAATCATTCATCCTCGAATGAAGACTAAACAAGCTGAGTTTGAAGGAAAAGAGCTGAATCCCTACCAACTGAGTATTAGAACTGATATCTAACTGAACCGAGTTCCATAAACATGCAAGTATGCTGAAATGCAAGGATAACTGATGGAACAAGGGTACTGAGACTGAATTACACAAGAGTAAACTGAGAGACTGGAGAGGAACTAATTACCTCAAGCTGAAACTCAATCAAAGGGAAAGATGTGGGGGTACTTGGACATCATGGCTGCTTCTGCTTCCCAAGTAGCTCCCTCTACAAACTGATTCCTCCACAAAACTTTAACTGAAGCGACTTTCTTATTTTTAAACCTACGAACCTGACGGTCAAGAAATTCAACTGGGACCTCCTCATAGGTGAGGCTATCCTTCACAGACACACTCTCTAAGGGTACTATCAAAGCCGAATGACCCATACACTTCTTCAAAAGAGAAATATGGAAGACTGGATGAACTGCTGCTAGTTCTGATGACAACTCTAACTCGTAAGCCACATTACCAACCCTTTTCAGGATTTTGTAAGGACCTACATATCTGGGGCTGAACTTTCCTTTCTTGCCGAACCTCATTACACCCTTCATGGGTGACACTTTCAGGAAGACCCAATCTCTAACTTCAAACTCTAAGTCCCTCCTTCTAACATCTGCATATGACTTCTGACGACTCTAAGCTGTCTTTAGCCTATCTCTGATGAGCTGAACTTTCTCCATAGCCTCATGTACCGAATCTGGTCCAATCAAAGATGCTTCACCAACTTTGAACCAACCAACAGGGGACCTACATCTACCCTCATAGATGGCCTCATATGGGGCCATCTGTATGCTGGAATGGATGTTGTTATTGTAGAAAAACTCTATGAGAGGTAGGTGATCATCCTAACTACCCGTTTAAATCGATCACACAAGTTCTCAACATATCCTCCAAGGTCTGAATGGTACGCTCAGCCTGACCATCTGTCTGCGGATGAAATGTTGTACTGAGGTTCACCTGAGTACCAAGACCCTTCTGGAAAGATCTCCAAAAATGAGATGTAAACTGAGGACCTCTATCTGAAATGATAGACAAGGGAACCCTATGAAATCTGACTATCTCGCTGATGTAGAGCCTGGCATAATCCTCCACTGAATCTGTAGTTTTGACTGCCAAGAAGTGAGCTGACTTAGTGAATCTGTCCACTATCACCCATATGGAATCATGCTGCCTGCGAGTACGGGGTAAGCCCGTAATGAAATCCATGTTAACCACTTCCCACTTCCAAGTAGGAATGCTAATCTCCTGAGTCACACCTCCTGGTTTCTGATGTTATACCTTTACCTGCTGATAGTTGGGGCACTTAGACACAAAATCTGCGATGTCTCTCTTCATGTCGTTCCACCAATAGACTTCCCGTAGATCATGGTACATCTTAGTGGCACCTAGATGGATGGAATATCTGGAGTTATGGGCTTCTAAAAGGATCTGCTGTCTCAACTCACCCATCTTAGGAACACATAAGAGACCATGATAACTGAGTACACCATCTCCCCTTGGGAGAAAAGCTCTACAGTTTGCTGATGAACTGCACCCTTCAGGTGAAGTAGTATGCGATCACTATCCTGCTTCTCCTTAACTTCAGCTACTAATGAAGATTTTGACCAATTCTAAACTATCACACCACCATCTGCCGTGTCCATAAGGCAAACTCCTAGGCAAGCAAGCCGATGAACATCCCTGACCAGTTCTCTCTTCTCTTCCTCAACATGAGATGCACTACCCATAGACAGTCTACTGAGAGCATCCGCCACTACATTGGCCTTACCCGGATGGTAAAGCACATTCATATCATAATTCTTGAGGAACTCAAGCCATCTCCTCTGACGAAGATTCAACTCTTTCTGGGTGAACACATACTGAAGGCTTTTTGTTGACACCCAATTTTGTTCCACCTTTTCGTCATTTTACTCATTCGAGAGTCTATTTTGTTCACGAGGCCAAAAATACTATTTTTACTTACTTTTATAAGATTTTGTGTTATTAAATATTATTCACATTTATTTTAGTACTATTCTTTTAATTATTATAGTTATAATATCAATCTTTAGTTGCAAATGTATTATATTTTATTTACTGATTCTTTTGAATTTATCTATTTTTTTAATATACTTGAGAAAATATTTTAAAGTTATTATTTCTTTTATTGTAAATAACGTTAAATTACTTTTGATTAAACAATATAATTTTTGTGACTCAAATATATTGAGTCCAAATTTCAAATTTCGAACTTGATCAAATCTTTTTATATCCATAAAATTTTCCTACAAAATTCCTACTATATTTACTAGAAAGAATATTATTTTTTTCCAAAGAATAATGCCGACTATCATTTTTTTCCATGTAAAAATAAATCTTGCCAAAACTAAGAGTGGGGGCAGGTATGTTCGGGAAATGATGAAAAAGGCAGGCTATAACTGACTTCTTATATGAAGCACATATAGCTATGCGGATATAAATATATACATATGCGGAAACTAAATCAAACCCCAAGACCTGGTATCATAGTACAGAGCCAAACTACATACATGGAGTACAAATAAACCAAAACTATATATACAGATGTCTCTGAATGGTAATAGAGTACATGAAGCAAAAGATAAACTAAAGCTAAGCTCCAATCGCCAAGAGCTCACCCTCAGCCTGAAGTAATCCCCGACAGATCTCCAAGCACGAATCACAACGATCTAACGGCGATGGCCCACACTAGGATCTGCACCCAAAGATGCAGGGGGTAGGGGTGAGCACCAAATGCGAAGCATAAGGTACCCAGTAGGTATCATAGGCCGACTGGGCACATATAAGATAAAAGAGCAGTAATAGACAGAAAAGAAGCAAGTAGTCACAGAAATCAACGAAAGGTACACAGGAACTAGCCCAGAGGGAAATCAACAGAACCACAGATGAGGCTAGTAAGCAGAATATACACACCAAAGGCACAGGTGAAAGTAAGAAATAACGCCCCTGGGGTCCTTGCAATAACAGTGTATATAAAATAAGTTTACGAAATGGACGGTATACCGGTAACCTCAAGTGTAAGAAGAAGAGAGAAAGAGTAATAATAGGCATGCTCAGAGACATGAATCAAACTCAACTAATCATACCAATCTCATACTTATCCATAATAGAGACAAATTCTGTAAGTAAAAAGCAAAAGTCTACCTACAGTCCCTCGGCCGCCCATACAACCGAGGAACACAAACAAGTGAAAACAAACCCTCCGGCATCCCATACTATCGGAGCGTACAATCAGCAAACAACAAACAAGGGTGGAACCTCGAACCATGAATGATATGATGCATGAAGATCTCAGGTGCCATAGTATCTCTGTATGTACCTCCTCCGGCGCCGATCCGGCCCAGCAGGTAGGTTCCATGTAAGGACTCTGCCCGTATACCTCTACTCCACCGTATACCCCTCCTCCGGCACACGCAGCCCGTAGCCCCTGGCCCGGATGGCAAGGTCCATGGAGGTCCCAGACCCCATACTAAAACTCAGTATCAGAACATGTCATCCGGAAGCAAGTCCGGTATCAAGATAGAGACCCAGTCTCAATATCAAGATAGAGACCCAGTCTCGAATATGCACGCCCAGACCCTGTCCAGGACTAAAAATAGTAGGAAAATATCTCAAAAAAACCCCTCCAAGGGTGCCCGGGAGTAACCGGGTCTAAATAGTAAAAAGTCATCTCAGGTGCTCGGTCCGACCGAGGCTAAAAAAATCATCTCAAGTAACAAGAAAACTCAACTAGCACCCCGGCCCTGCCGAGTCTAGCGATAATCGTAAAACTGGTGATTTTAAACATAATTTTACTTTCTTGCCCAAAAATCTCCACAAGTGAAATCAACCATTTCCAAATCATTTCCATCAAAAACGGGCCCCCCGGGCCATGCAAGGTTTAGAAAACAGTGCCAGTAGGCCCGAAGCCAAACCACAGTAAAACACGGATAAAACCTCTTTATATGCATGGAAATGGTATGATCACACACAATAGCTGCCCCGCAGCTCACAATCAACCTATCGACCCTGCAAAGGCCCACAGCTACTCAGCAAGCATAACCAGCCTAGAAGGATAATTCTATGCCCGGGACTCGCGGACATTCCCAAAATCCCACCTTCTATGTTCCAGAGTCAACAAGTCCTCACAGGACCACAAGGGTAAATAAAATATATCGGCAAAAACTACAAGCAACGGAGGAATAAAAATAGGCGGACATGAATAAAGCGGTCAAGGTCTGTGGTACCAACCTAATAAACCAACCCAAGGATGCCCATTAATACAATTTTATTTTATATATGCGGAGTCTAGGGAAATTAAACCGTAACCTACCTGTCGTCCGACGACAAGCTGCTAGAATGATAATCTCCGAGTCCGAACCGCTCCGAAATGAAATCAAATTGAATGAATCTTAATACCCACTAACGTGTGGGTGAATTTTGAGTAACTTAAATTCTTCCAAACTTTGGAAGTTTGGCAGATGAGCATACTTAAGTATATAGGATTTTCCAATAATCCTTATCCTTGGCAATGAATAAGATAAAAGTCCAGTGATGCCACCATTCCACTTGCTATGTGTTGTGTTAGTGATAACGCCCAAACTACACCTCTAATTAAAGAAGCGTAAGCGGTCGTAGTCAAATATAGAACCCAACAGAGGTTGGGGTCGAATCCCACAGAGAATATGGTGAAGATTAAGCCTTTAGTGAAGTATGTGACTAGTCGTCAATAGTTTCCGGAAAAAGGGGGGGTTTTGTGAAATCAAATTGTAAACAAAACAAACAATAATGTATGCGAAATAATCAGTAGGAGAATGAACTTGGGAAGTGTTTACCATGGCGTTAGTAACAATGTCGATTCTAGGCTTAATCGGGTTCTTTTTATATGCGTGTCACGATGTGATTGAAGTAATGGTATCGTCTAAACGTCTCTCGACCAAATAAACAAATTTCCTTTTCTATTCTCTCGATCTCGAAAAGATGTGCTTTTTAGATTTCAACCTTAAACATCAAGTAGATTAATCTAGTTACAGCATTAATCATTAGACGAGAGTTAGTAGTCTCGAATCCTTGTTGTTAATCAAGTTTCCCGGTTTTAATCTCTTTACTCAAGCAAATTAAACCTAGGCATATTCTAATATTTGCAACCACTAGAAAACGTTAAATAATGCATGATTAACAACGTGACAATACATATATTGAACCCGTCGCTACCCGAAATCTATATCGCTTCTTTAGCCATGGCTCCCACAACCCTAGTTGTGGGAGGTTTAGTTACTCATGCTTGTAGAAGAACAAAAGAAAGCAATATTCATAATAAAGAAAAGAGATCCTTACAATGTATTGAAAACAATCTTTAATTAATCCAAGAGCAAGAAAAACAAAGATCCCAAGAATAATCAAGAACAAGATTGAATAGAAGGAAACCGTGTGTAGCGCGTTTCCTCTCTCAAAAATCGCTCAAAACTCTCCTACAATTATTGGGTAATGTATGTAAAAACTATTGGAAAAGTGATATGTAAAATAAACCTAACATAGGGTATTTATAGGAGTCTAGGAAACCAATCCTAAAAACGCTCGGATTCCGCATCGCGGACTGCCTAAGTGTGACGGCCAGGGTGACGAACCGTCACAGGGTTGACGGACCGTCGCCCGGACCGTCACCCTTAGGCAGTGGTTCTGCCTTGGCTGCTGCCTTGGTGTGACGGTTTGGGTGACGGACCGTCACACCCTTGACGGACCGTCACCTGAACCGTCACTCTTATCCAGAATGTTCTTTTTCGCGTATTTCCGTCCGTTTCCGTGTTTGTTTCCATTTCCTACAAATACAACATAAAAACATAAAAAACAACAACGGTTGCTTGAAAATGTACGATTGTTCTTAGTAAAAAGGAGTCGAAAGTGCCGTAAATTAGCGGCACATCAACACCCTCAACTTAAAACGTTCGCTTGTCCTCAAGCAACATAACATAAAACAATAAAACGACTCAACTAAGAACACGAACTCATGTCTCTAGCAACTCATGGTCATTCCACATCTTATTCCATTAAATCAAGCTTCCTCGTAGCACACGAATGTATGAAACACTAACTTGCAGGATCCGTCACCGAGGATATGCATAGCTGTAAACTAAACCACGCGCGGAGAATAAAGCAGGAGAAATGCGATAAAGCTAACCAACTTGGCAAGAGTACGCCGGAAAGAAGAAGCAAAAAGGACCACCAGTTTCAAAACATGTCATTCTGATATGATAGAACATTCTACATTCACACGCGCAGCTATCCTAACAATCAATAGACAATACAGACATCTTGGTGCCCTCACAACAAAGAAATCCCTCACACAAGATTTGGGACTAGGTAAGCGCTCACACTCACAAACGATTTCAAACAATGCACATGCGATACCATAGGCTTGCCCTTACTATTCTATTTCGGTTATTCAGAAAGCCGCTCAGGATTACTACAGGACTTGTTTAGGCTTGTACAGAGGCTTCAGGTACAGGTAGGATACATTTAGGGGTTAGTGACTAAGCCCTCCTTGGAACTGCCGACGTCTTATTACCACATCCTTTACTTTGTCCATCCTTATTCGCCTTTTTATTTCCTTCTCTCTAGCTACAGGTGCGGCCTCTTTATTTTGAGAATTCCTTTTGTTACTTTTTCGATCTTTTTCACTTCTTTTTATTTTTCTTTTCTTAGGCACACACCTGAATTTTCATTCTATTCACAACCAATCTTCTCCATCCTCTTTTTCTTATCATTCACCTCTGTAGTAGCCACCCTCAACTTAGGCTGATTGCCTGCGTTGAGGTGCACGATGTCCATGGCAGGACCAGGGCCAAAACAGGGTTTACCTCTATGGTAGCCACCCTCAACTTAGGCTGATTGCCTGCGTTGAGGTGCACGATGTCCAAGGAAGGACCAGGGACAAAATAGGGATTCAAAGTTAAACGGGAATGGTGACAGGTTATTGAAAGAATAAGGTCAATTATGGCTCAAACAGGGATCAAGGGATTATTTATATTTGGACGGTCTTTTAGGTTAAGTGGACTGCACACAAAAGGGCCTGTGATCCTTTCCTAAGCAACCAAACTTCGAACTTAACAAAATAGACCGGGCAAGTTCTAGATGCATGCACAGAGTAAGAATTTATAACAATAATCTCACACGCTCTTGGCACCAAGAAACTATATCGCTACAAACTATCAAACAACCGCTCGGCTTAAGCATACTCATTCTACTCATAATCACACAATGACATACAAGGATCCAGACAGTCAATCGTTTCAACATAAGTACAAAACTAGAAAATTTTTAAAGGGGCCTCGTTTTTAAACAAGAAAAACGCCATGATGCTTGCTATAGACACTAAAAACAACAAAAATTTAAAATAACAACCTAAACATGCCGGTTCTACTAGATAGCACACCGGAGGGAAAAGAAACACGGCAATAAAAACCCTTGGTGGTGACTCACAGGTTTCCCAACACCCTCAACTTAGACTCATGCATTGTCCCCAATGCATCCATATGAAAGCTAAAAACGCTGAGAGAAAGGAATACCTGTGACGTCGATCGGACTCAGATTCTGGAATGATGTTGGAGACCGCCAGGGTCTCCAAAACAAGAGAACTCGATGGAGTGTGGCATTCCAGCTTCCTTTTTGGGCTCCATCGCTAGTCGCGACAACTTTTTCGCTCTTTCTTTGCAGATTCTCTTGCGGTGTTTTCGTTTTCTTGATCTATTTTCACCGCTTTCCTTAACCTGCTTCTCCTCAAGATACGCGTCTGCAGGGACTTCCTCAATAGCATTGATGACCGCAACCACCCTCATGTCACTTGGTTGCTTCATCAATTTGGACACATCAAACTTGACCATTTCATTGTTCAATCGGAAGGTCAGCTCGTTTTTCTCCATGTCGACCAATGCTCTTGCTGAGGCTAACAATGGTCGTCCCAAGATTATGGGAACTTCGAAATCCACTTCGCAATCCAAGATCACAAAGTCAGCTGGGAAGATAAGCTTACCGATCTTTACTAGCACATCAGACAATACTCCCACAGGTCGCTTTACTGAACGGTCAGCCATCATCACTCTTATGGACGTTGGTTTAGGAGCTCCCAAACCATGTTGTTTATAGACGGCTAGCGGCATCAAGTTGATGCTAGCACCCAGATCACACAAGGCTTTCCCAAAGTTGAGTTTCCCAACAGTGCAGGGAACAGTAAACGCACCTGGATCTTCCTTCTTTTCGACTAACGACCTAGAAGAAATAGCACTGCAGTGGTGGAGGTTGTCTTCTGGTTCATAACTTACCGACCTCTTCTTTGTAATCAAGTCCTTCATGAACTTGGCATAACCGGGCATTTGTTCCAGCGCTTCCACCAGTGGTATGTTTATTGAAATCTGCTTCAGCATGGTCATGAAGTTCAGGAACTTATCATCGTCAGCTTTCTTCTTCAAACGCTGTGGGAAAGGAGGTGGTGGTCGAGGCATCATAGTTGGAAGCTGTTCAGCTTCCTTGCTTTTCTCCGCGGGCTTTGGATTTTCCTCCTCTACCGCCTCTTCATCATCCGCAGCATCACCTTGAGTCTGAATTACCGGATGTGATTCCGGTAATATTTTTCCGCTTCTTGTGGTGATCGCCATACAGCTAGCGTCATTCCTCGGATAAGTCGTGTCACTCGGCAAGGTACCTGTCTTCCTTTGGTTTAAAGATGCCGAGATCTGACCCACTTGCTGCTCCAATTGCTTGATTGCGGTGGAATATGACTCTACTACCTGACTCAACGTTGATAACTCAGTCCTCATTGCCTTTACCCCAGAGTCAGTCGATTCCACCTTTAGCAGCATCTTCGCCATCATGTTCTCTAGCTTGGAAGTCCCTGCCTCATTGCCAGCTTTGTCCCGATTACCAGGTGGTACATACATCCCACCTCTATCGGTGTTATTCCTCCAGCTACCTTGATCGCGATCTCTGTAACCATCTTTCTCATAGTGGTTGTCTCTCTGGTAGTTCCGACCTTGGTTTCCCTGGCCATTGGCCTGGAAACCCCCCAAGTAATTCGCCTCCTCAGTCTCCATACCTTGGGAACCCACCGCTTGTACCTTCTCCATACCTCCTGAGCACAAGTGCTTGGTCAGTAGGTCCAACTGCGTTTTCAGATGCGCCATGTCTTGGTCGCGCTCCTCCTCTTTCCTACGCTGCTCTGCTGACATACCAACGGTATAGGTGCTAGCTGCAACCTCTGAATCTCGTGTGTGCCAGGCCCTGTTGGTTTTGGTGAGCCTGTCCCAAGTAGTTGTGGCCTCAACAAAGGTAAGACCCATGAATGCACCACCTGCTGCGTTGTCTAACGTCGGCTTGGTAGCCGAATTCAGTGCCCGGTAGAACATCTGCATCAAAAAGTTATCGGTCAACTGATGGTTCGGGCATTGTGTTATCTTCTTTTTGAATCGCAACCAAGTCTCGTGCAGTGCTTCGTGCGGTTGCTGCCTAAAGTTGCTAATCTCGTCCCTCAATTGTATCATCCGAGAGGGAGGAAAGAACCTTTCTAGGAAAGCTCCTCTCAACTCTCCCCACGTTGCGATAGAGTCGGGGGGCAGCTCTGTCAACCACAATGCTGCCTCATCAGACAGAGACAACGGAAACAACCTGAGCCTGATCGCTGTCTGACTCACGCCCGGTAGTTCAAACGACTTGCATATGCCCACGAAATTCATTAGGTGCTGGTTTGGATCCTCCCCAGCGACACCTCGGAACACTCCTCTCAAGTTCAACAGCTAGATCATCGTGCTAGTGATGTTGAACTTGGCTCCGGGCGGTAGCGGTGGAACGACAATGGCGCCCGTAGCGCCAGCTCCATCTAAGTCGAGATCCTCATCATTCCTTGCAATCTCATCCTGCAGACCACCAGCATTCAGATTTTGTTGGGCCTGCAGTTCTGCAGCGATCCTCGCTGCCTCTAGTTGTGCGGCCATATTCCGCCTCAATGTTCTAGCAAGCTCGGGGTCGTAAGGTAAAATTTGTTCCCCCGAACTTCGGGTACTTGGCATGCACAACTGTGTACCCTGTCAAAGACAAAAACAACAAATAAACTTAAAGCAGGAAATTATAACTAAGAGTCAAATAAACACACCAGACTTAATTAACAACCGTATTCCCCGGCAACGGCGCCACTTTTTGATAATGCCCAAACTACACCTCTAATTAAAGAAGCGTAAGCGGTCGTAGTCAAATATAGAACCCAACAAAGGTTGGGGTCGAATCCCACAGAGAATATGGTGAAGATTAAGCCTTTAGTGAAGTATGTGACTAGTCGTCAATAGTTTCCGGAAAAAGGGGGGGGGGGTTTGTGAAATCAAATTGTAAACAAAACAAACAATAATGTATGCGAAATAATCAGTAGGAGAATGAACTAGGGAAGTGTTTACCATGGCGTTAGTAACAATGTCGATTCTAGGCTTAATCGGGTTCTTTTTATATGCGTGTCACGATGTGATTGAAGTAATGGTATCGTCTAAACGTCTCTCGACCAAATAAACAAAATTCCTTTTCTATTCTCTCGACCTCGAAAAGATGTGCTTTTTAGATTTCAACCTTAAACATCAAGTAGATTAATCTAGTTACAGCATTAATCATTAGACGAGAGTTAGTAGTCTCGAATCCTTGTTGTTAATCAAGTTTCCCGGTTTTAATCTCTTTACTCAAGCAAATTAAACCTAGGCATATTCTAATGTTTGCAACCACTAGAAAACATTAAATAATGCATGATTAACAACGTGACAATACATATATTGAACCCGTCGCTACCCGGAATCTATATCGCTTCTTTAGCCATGGCTCCCACAACCCTAGTTGTGGGAGGTTTAGTTACTCATGCTTGTAGAAGAACAAAAGAAAGCAATATTCATAATAAAGAAAAGAGATCCTTACAATGTATTGAAAACAATCTTTAATTAATCCAAGAGCAAGAAAAACAAAGATCCCAAGAATAATCAAGAACAAGATTGAATAGAAGGAAACCGTGTGTAGCGCGTTTCCTCTCTCAAAAATCGCTCAAAACTCTCCTACAATTATTGGGTAATGTATGTAAAAACTATTGGAAAAGTGATATGTAAAATAAACCTAACATAGGGTATTTATAGGAGTCTAGGAAACCAATCCTAAAAACGCTCGGATTCCGCATCGCAGACTGCCTAAGTGTGACGGCCAGGGTGACGGACCGTCACAGGGTTGACGGACCGTCGCCTGGACCGTCACCCTTAGGCAGTGGTGCTGCCATGGCTGCTGCCTTGGTGTGACGGTTTGGGTGACGGACCGTCACACCCTTGACGGACCGTCACCTGAACCGTCACTCTTATCCAGAATGTTCTTTTTCGCGTATTTCTATCCGTTTCCGTGTTTGTTTCCATTTCCTACAAATACAACATAAAAACATCAAAAACAACAACGGTTGCTTTAAAACGTACGATTGTTCTTAGTAAAAAGGAGTCGAAAGTGCCGTAAATTAGCGGCACATCAGTTAGCCCCTCCACTTCCACGTGGAGGTGGAGGTGGCAACCAATCCGATCCGTTAAGTATATACTCGGGTATTGCATAAATTCGTGGTAAAATAAATATAATATTTTAAATATACCATAATTCATAGAAAATTATTTCAAACAAAACCTACTATATTATAATAATAAATTTCAACATAATTAAATTTACTACCTCCGTTAAAATATTACAATGTATAAAAACTTTATAAAATAAATACATATACAATTATAACGTATCAAAAATATTTTCCATAAACCTTTAAAATATTTGAGAGGGTAATAATAATATAATATAACTTCCGACCACCTTCGACTTTTAAATAAGATATTTTCAAATACGCACGATTTCGATACTCAAGAATTCTCTCGGGAACCTCCCTAATATTTTATCACTGTTTCGGAACTGAAATGGCGTTTTAAAACGTGAAGTTGAGGCTTAAATCGAGTTTAACCCGACCCGATTTGCGACCCGGTTCGCAACCCATTTTCTGCCAGACAGTCCGCGGTAAAACAGTCATAACTCTTTACTCCGAGATCAGTTGGATGTGAGGTTTTGTGCGTTGGAAACTAGACTCGTAGACCTTCGATCTGGTATTTCGGGGGGACTTCTAACTCTTTATATATTGGGAGGAAAGCCCTGAGACATTTGACCCAAAGTTCAGAAAATTTGTTAAAGAACTTACGATAACTTTTGTCGATTTGCTTGACTTCAAAACTTGTACGTGGAAATGACCGGAAGGGTCATTACAGAGAACCAATTGGTCTGAAATAAAACTAATAAAGCTGAACTTTCTAATAATAATTATGAAAGTTGGAAACATGGTCTAACCTTTATAAATAAGATGAAATAGAATAATATATAAACTTACGTTAACTGAAAAAAGAATTAATGTTTAGCAACTGGTTACAACTGACTTAACTTGATTCTATCTATGAAGCCTCTATTACATTATAAATGCGCCAACATTTGTGTAATGAAAGAGCTAGAGACTGAGATAATGATAAGTCCTCGAAAGAATGAGAACTCCCTCAAGCTGATGCCATAACCTATTGAAGAGTCTATACCTAAACCTGCATATCTGAAAGCTGGGCACTATATCGTCCAATGATTTAGCGCAGAAAGAGCATCAATACTTTGAATGTATTGGTACATAATAGCGGAAGAAAAACTAAAGCTGACTAAACTTTTGAATTAAATCATAACATATGACATGAGTACAGATATTTGGGATAAAAGACCCACTGACCGTTCTTGTAAAGATGTCGGGACTAAAGTAGTACAATGAATAATTTACTTAAAAATATTAAAACCACATAACAATTTAAATGTAAAACTTTGTGAAATATAAGCCCGACAATAATTTATTACAATATTGTAATATAACAATTTTAATATAATTCGTCAAACTAAAACTAAGACTAGAAAATAAATAAATGAAGTCTGAACAAACCTTGAAAATAATGCTTCATAAAAACTCTCTTTAAACAAGTGGCCTAGGCCAATCATATATTTTCTCAAAAATAATAAGTTTTCTTTTGGGGAGTTTCTTTTAACCGACGTAAACCATGTGAGCATCATGGAGTACAACGTCTTGTCCATGTTTTCAGAACCCAATGACTTGCCCTTGTTGACAGAGTCATCCTATACCTTGACTAGGTATAAGATGAAATATAATCTGGAGATCCCAAAGCTGAGCCCGAAGGCTATAAATAATAAGGGAGTCGCCCTGTTTACGGATGATCCTATCCTACAGTGGCAGCATAGTTTTAGGGCGTGTGTTATCTAAACACATACCCATCTCGATGCTAAATAGTCGTCCCAAAATATACCATATGCTCAAAACATAAGTCTTAAAAATACTTTCTAAAAATCATGCATGTATCTAAAATATCGTATCAAGAAACATATCTTTCTTTGTAAGCCTTGGCTCTAAATTGTCAGAACTGGCTTAAACTTTTTAAGATACGATAAATTCTTTCACTTTTCAAGTCATGGCATATTACATAAGGGTTTTCATAAATTTTTCATAAATTAATTACCTTTGAATATACTTTATAACAAGACTATGGTTAAGCCCATTGAAGCATGTAATCAACTTTCGATACAAATCTCCAAGTCATAAACTTTAAGTGAAAACTAACTCTTGTTTATAAATATTAAATGTAAGTTCAAGAACGACCTTAACTCGGGGAATAATTCACAAGACTTAAAGAATATAGAAGGAAGTTATAACAAAACTCAAGAACAACACTTAGAAAATTTGAATCTTAAAATAGCCCTGATTTGAAATCATGATTCAATATGGAATTCTTAACTCACTTATGGGGATGAACAGGTTTCACATAGAAATACATTGCTCTTACGTACCTTGGAGATGAACTATGGAGAATAATCCTTTGAATTTGGAGCCCTAGCTTGATTTTTCTTGATGGTAAAATGTTTGAAACCTTGAGAGGATTTGAGAGGCTGCTTTTAATCCATGTTAGGGTAAATAGAGAACTGGGAGACGTTTTAGAAGTGTGGGGGATGGATTTTGAATGAGGAAAGGACCAAAATACCCTCAAAATAACTTAAAAGAAGCAATTTTCATAACAATACCCTAGGAGTCCTATATATAGGCAATTTCAATTAAAATCCGGATTGGTCTAGGAAGGAAAAATGCGTCCAAAATGGTCCATTTTGGCCACAAATGGACTATTTTTGAAGGCGTTTTAATTTATGGAATTAGATGAGTTTTTCTCTCCAAAAATGGTCGAAAGAACGGACTGTTGTTTCAGAAAATGGTCCATTTTCCCTTCCGTTTTAACTTCCAAAATTTGACTGACTTCTAGTCAGACAGATGTCTTCTTGGTAAACTGATCATAACTTTTTATTCCGGTCTCGAATTAATGCGCGGTCAGTGGCATTCAAAAAAAGACTCGAAGACCTGTAATTTGGTGAGTAATAGGTCACCTAATTCTTTATATTCTAAGAGAAGTGATCATTTGAAGATGACCCAAGTTATAAAGTTATACAAAACTTAGTCAATAGAGAAGTCTTCAACTTACCTTGTGTTAGAGGTTCCTTAAGATCATAATTCATATCCAACACTCTTTCCACATATAGTACTTGACCATAACACCTATTTACAATATAATCTTCTGGGTTCAGGTCTAATGAAACACGAAAAACAATTTGAAACCTAGATCAAAATTTCTGGGGCGTTACATTATCGCCCCCTTAATATCATTCATCCTTGAATAATGGGTAACTCTAAGATGCAAGAACAAACCAATCCATTATCAATACTACCATACTCTTAGGCTGCAAACATGAGTCAAGATGTTGAAACACAAAGTCAAGATATTTATTAAAGCGTACAAGAACATGAATTCTTTTGAGCACGAACACTATGACTTGGATGACATGGAACATGATTAGTAGTTCAAAACATAGGTAAGGCTTCCTCTTCTTTCTTTTAGGGACTAATCGTGGAATGGGAGAGGGAGTGTTAACACACAAAGCTGGGGTAGAGTAATGTCTTAACTACCATCAAGAGGAAATATGCAAGCAAGGTAAAACACAAGCATACACAAGCCCAAATCTCTAAAAGGAAAACTTAATGACACTAAGACTAGTCTTTCATTAACAAATCACCATCTCCCCCTTAGTTCAAAAGTTAATAACTTAAGTCTGCAATCTAATCTTATATGCTAAACTATTCCCTCAAAACTTAAACTAAAGTGTAAGAACTGAATAAAAAGAGCAGGTGTACAATAGAAGTACAATAGCTTACTTTCCTGCAATAATAAAGCATTTAAACATGTAGCAAATGGTAACCTGACCTGGCCCCCATAATCCCGGCAGTTACAAATAGCACACAATTGCCATAAGTCCTAACAAGCACAAACAGTCATTAAATACCCTTACTAGCCCTCTTACCTGGACCCAGTGATAATCTGATCTGAACTGTCTGAATGTACATGTGTCGTGAATTAGTACAACTCTAAGGATCTATGGTATCATATAAATATTGCCCTGTAGGTACAGCCTTCCTGTCCCATTGGAACGGTCTTCCTGGCATATAGGCACGGTCTGCCCTGGCCCAAAAGTGTGATAATATCATGTAAGTACTGCCCTCTAGGTATAGCCTGCCTGCCCTATAGGTACGGTCTGCTGGCCCAAAGGCATAGTAATATAATGTAACTGCTGCTCTGTAGGTACAGTCTGCCCATCCTGTAGGTACGATTAGCCTGGCACAAAGGCACAATAATAGTAATCAAATTGTAGGCTCCAAAACCCTGCGGTATCAGTGTTTGCTGAGGCTAAAACAAGCTCATAGGCGGCACTAAGATGACACAATAATAGCATATAATCATAGGTGACCTCAATACAATCATAACATGCTTTTTTGGGCCACTAAGTAAGGAATAAAGTATTGTTGGTAGTCACTATATCATGTTATGGTAGCAAACCTAATAGAATAAGACCATAAGTCAAATATCGACGTGATACAAGCTATAACAATCTTAAGCCTTTAGGTCAATCTAGAAAGTGAAAAGGAGGCTTTAACATACGTTTCAACCGAAGCCTCAAATGTGTCTCTATGAAACTCGATCAACCTATTATAACGCCACGATTGCTAGAATCAACAAGGCTGTGAGAATGAGCCATATACAATTAATACGATGTTAATATCACACTCATGACCAGCCAACTCCAAAGCATAAAATGTGGCCAATAATAATAATAAATGACAGCTAAATCCAACAAGAATATGCTAACCACATCTCAAAGGAGCGACGAGCTCCCGAGGCGCTGATTCAAGGTGTACTTCCAGTCATTCAATCCAACAACCATCATACATAACTTCAATAAGAATCACACAAACCCCCAGTCCCTCCAACACCTTAATACCATTAGTATGCAACAAGAATAACCAAACATAATAAGATAAAGGGGTTTTTCAAAGCCACGGTATTCAAAATACCACTTCCTAGCTCGGAAAGTTGTATAAATGATACTAGAACATGTAATTAAAAAGGAGGGTCATGGGGGGGAATATTTCCTCGACAAAACGAACTGAATTCCCAAGCTAAATAATCTGTCTCCTTGCTGTAACAACAAACAAAGCAAAAACCAATAAGAAACTACTATAAGTCATAGGCGACTATGACTTTTCACAACTAGAAGCTTAGAATCTCGATTTAATAAATAGATAAGTGTATGAGACCCTTACCTTGCAAATATAACTCCATAGCTACTGCTAAATACTTAATAAACACTTGCTACCTCGTTGTGACAACACCAATGGTGATACGCAATTAAATGGATCGGGCATATTTTATATAAAAATGACGAGCTCGCGACGTAGAGCAACTTCCGTTAAACTTCTGAGTTGAAAGAATCAATATCCATGGAGAATTTAGGGAGTTTCCTTCTGATATAATATGAATTTTGGCTGATTTTTTTGAGTTAAAACGAAGCTAAAATATCTTATATAAAGCTAAACCGTCTTGGGGCTAGGGGACCCACCTTGACGTGCCGACTTATGCAGTCTTTTAAAAATATGAATATCTATCTATTTTGATATCGTAGAATGGTTTAGTGCATTAAAAATTAGACTTGTAGAACTTAAATTTGATGTGTCGGAGGCCTTCTAACTCTTTATATATTGGGAGAAAATCTTTGAGATATTTGACCCAAATTTTCAGAGAATTTCTTAATGGAATATACAATAACTTTCCACGATTTTTATTTTGTAACTTGCTTCACTTCATAACTTAACATACGACCATTTTGAAATTAAAATATTTCATACAACATCCTTCTTATATATTAAGAACTCTTACTATTACCCTAAGGGGTCGTTTGGTGTGAGGGATAAAAAAAATAGTCATGGGATAAAAAAATAGTCTAGGATAACTTTTTGATATCTTGTTTGGTTGTCAAGTTTGGAATAACTTATCCCACCATTTATATCATAGTGATGGGATAAGTTATCCCATATATATGGTGGGATAACTTATTCTAGGATAGTTAATTCTGGGATAACTAATCATGGGATAACTTGTTCCCAATCAAACGACCCGTAAAAGTATGAGCTAATCCAATGTTCGAACGGGCGAGGTGTTACAAACTCCCTGTTAGCCTTTGAATTCTGACATTAAAACTCATGACAATATCAAAGGCATAAATATCTTCCACCTAGAACCTTTTATTAACCTATTCCCAATCTATGAAATTCCTAGACATATTAGTTAATATCCTAAATGGTCACTCAACTTATGATTTTTTTCTCAGAAAGTCACTCTACTTTGATTTTTACTTCAAAAGTCTGCCAACTGAGTATTCTTTTCTCAGAAAGTCACTCAACTTTGGTTTTTCCTCCAAAAGTCACTCAACTATGAGTGTTTTACTTACAAAGTCACTCAATTTATTTAATTAATTTTCTTATTAAAAATTGCTAACATAAAATTTTGATTAAAAACAAAAAATTTAAACCATTTAATGACCCACCCCACTTGACATCACCCGCTAAAATATAATATTAAATAAAAATAAGTAAATTCATTGTTCTTCCATATCAGTTCAGTTGCTATTTCTTTTTAACTTCAACTACTAATTGCAGTATTACAATAATTTCCATGATTATTATTGAGTTTGTTTCATATTCATTATAATCGCCTTTACATTTCACGTCACTTACAAGTTATAACTTTGAAAACCTCTTCTGTCACAAAGCATTTAACAAATTAAGTAAATTTTGAAAGTTTAATCAAGTAGAGTATAAATGTTTTTTGAGAAATTTGAAAATTATACATATTTCCTTATTTTTTGAGGCATCACATAAAATTTTCAAAACTAAATGGTTTAAATGAATTTTTCTTTATTTCTTAGAATTTTAGTTGTAAAAAAAATTCAATGTTGGCAAATTTTAATGAAAAAATCAGTTAAATAGATTGAGTGACTTTGTAAGTAAAGCACATATAATTGAGTGACTTTTGGAGTAAAAACTAGAGTTGAGTGACTTTCTGAGAGAAGATCTCTTAGTTGAGTGACTTTCTGAGAGAAGATCTCTTAGTTGAGTGACTTTTAAAGTAAAAATCAAAGTTGAGTGAGTTTTTGAGAGAAAATTATAAGTTGAGTGACCATTTGAAATATTAACTCCTAGACAAAAGTAAACATAAAATTTCTATTTAAAATCTTCAATAATTCTCAAGATATTTTCAGCAGAAAAATCCTATCTAAATGTAAAGCAGCATGAAAAATTAGGTTAAGTTAGCAATAGAAAAAATCATTAAATTAAAGAACATATGTTGAACCATCTCCATGCATGTGAAAAGACTAGAATTCTCCACTATTTATTACAATACAAATAAAATCAGCAGTAGTTACAATAGCAATGAAAGAGCATATGATAGAGCTAGAAGGTGATGTCACAGAACATGATGTAAAAGATGTTCAGAGCGGATAAAAAATAACACTAACAAGTAATATGAGAAAATTGAACAAAAGGTGTCAAATAAGTCTTAAATGAAGTTTTGGTGACATCTTGACCAACCCTAAGGTCAAAGCCACTTGAAAATTAGTTTAAGTTAATTATGGATCAAATTAGCATTTTTAAGACATGTTAAACTTTTCAAAAATACAAAAAAGACCCACATCTTTAAGTTCCCCTTTAATTTAAAAAAGAAAATCAATTTTTAAAAATCCTCTCTCCTAAACCACGAACGGTTACGCCCATCTCTTCTCTTCTCTCTTCTCTTCTCCAACAGATCAATAAAGGACCTCTTCTGCGATGAATTCAACCTCCGACAACCTTAATTTCGAAGCCTTCTTCGTTTCTACCATTGATTTCTCTCTTTTCAAAGGTAATGCTTGTTCTTAATTTGGTTCAAAAGTTAGCTGTCACGCCCCGAGCCTACACCCTGGACGTAATCGGCACCCAAAATCACGAATGGCCCGCGAGATTAATTTGGTTCAAAAGTTAGCTGTCACGCCCCGAGCCTACACCCTGGACGTAATCGGCACCCAATATCACGAATGGCCCGCGAGAATCACTTGGTCTGGCATATAACTAATAAAGTTAAACTTTTTAATAAAAATTGTGGAAGTTGGAAACATTGAAAGTCTGCACCCAAATCTCCATATCTGAAAGCTGGGCACTACATCATCCAATGATGTAGCGCAGAAAGAGCGTCAATACTTTGAATATATTGATACATAATAGCGGAAGAAAAACTGAAGCTGACTAAACTTTTGAATTAAATCATAACATATGACATGAGTACAGAGATATGAGATAAAAGACCCACTGACCTTTTCTTGTAAAGCTGTCGGGACTAAAGTAGTACAATGAATAAGTTATTTTAAAATATTGAAACCACATAACAATTTAAATAGAGAACTTCGTGAAATATAAGCCCGACAATAATTTATTATAATATTGTAATATAACAACTTTAATATAATTCGTCAAACTAAAACTGAGACTACAAAATAAATAATTGAAGTCTGGACAAACCTTGAAAATAATGCTTCATAAAAACTCTCTTTAAACTAGTGACCTAGGCCAATCATATATTTTCTAAAATAAGTAAGTTTTCTTTTAACCGAATAAACCATATGAGCATCATAGAGTACAACATCCTGTCCATGGTGCCAGAACCCAACGACTTTCCCTCGTTGACAGAGTCATCCTATACCTTGCCGGGGTACAAAATGAAACATAATCTGGGGATCCCAAAGCTAAGTCCGAAGGCTATAAATAATAGAGAAGTAGCCCTATTTACGGATGATCCTATCCTATGGTGGAGACATAGTTTTAGGGCGTGTCTTATCTAAATACATACCCGTCTTGATGCTAAATAGTCCTCTCAAAATATACCATATGCTCAAAATATTAGTCTTAAAAATATTTTCTAAAAATTATGCCTGTATCTAAAATATCGTATCAAGAAACATATCTTTCTTTGTGAGCCTTGGCTCTAAATCGTCATAACTTGCTTAAACTTTTCAAGATAAGATAAATTCTTTCACTTTTCAAGTCATGGCATAATACATAAGGGTTTTCATAAACTTTTCATAAATTAACTACCTTTGAATATACTTTATAACAAGACTATGGTTAAACCCATTGAAGCATGAAATCAACTTTCGATACAAATCCCCAAGTCATAAACTTTAAGTAAAAACTAACTCTGGTTTATAAAAATTAAATGTAAGTTCAAGAACGACCTTAACTCAGGGAATAATTCACAATACTTAAAGCATATAGAAGGAAGTTATAACAAAACTCAAGAACAACACTTATAATAGTTGAATCTTAAAATAGCCCTAATTTGACTCACTTATAGGGATGAACAGGTTTCCCCATGAAAGGTATTGCTCTTACGTACCATGGAGATGAACTACGGAGAAGAATCCTTTGGATTTGGAGCCCTAGCTTGATATTTTTTGATGCCATAATATTTGAAACCTTGAGAGGAGTTGAGAAGCTACTTTTAATCCATGTTAGGGTAAATAGAGAAGTGGGATATGTTTTAGAAGGGTGAGGGACAGATCTTGAATGATGAAAGGACTGAAACTCTCTCGAAATAACTTAAAAAAAGTAATTTTCATAACAATATCCTAGGAGTCCTAATTATAGGAAATTCCAATTAATATCTGAATTGGTCTAGGAAGGAAAAATGCATCCAAACAGTCATCAAAATGGTCCATTTTGACCACAAACAGAAAAAATAGAGCATTTTCAAAGACATTAAAACGTATGAAATTTGACGAGCTTCTGCCTTCGAAAATGGTTGGAAGAACGGACTGTTGTCTCAGAAAATGGTCTATTTTCCCTTCTGTTTTAACTTCCAAAATTCGACGGACTTCTAGTTAGACAAATGTCATCTTGGTAAACTGATCATAACTTTTTACTTCAGACTCGGATTAATGCGCAATCAGTGGCATTGGAAAGAAGACTCGAAGATCTTTAATTTGGTGGGTAATAGGCCATCTAACTCTTTATATTCTAGGAGAAGGGATTGTTTGAATATGACCGAAGTTAGTAAGTTATACGAAAACTTAGTCGGTAGAGAAGCCTTCAACTTAACTTGTGCTAGAGGTTCCGTAAGACCCTAATTCACATCCAACACTCTTCCCACATATATTACTTGACCATAACACCTAATTACAATATAATCTTCTGGGTTAAGGTCTAATGACACACAAAAAATAATTGGAAACCTAGCTCAAAATTTCTAGGGCGTTACATTATCTCCCCGTTGAAATCATTCATCCTCGAATGATGGGTAACTCTAAGATGCAAGAGCAAACCAATACATTATCAATACTACCATACGATGCAAGCATGAGTCAAAATGTTGCAACTCAAACTCAAGATATTTATTAAAGCATACAAGAACACGAATTCTTTTGAGCACGAACACTATGACTTGGATGACATGGAATATGCTTAGGACTTCACAACATCGGTAAGGCTTCCTCTTCTTTCCATTAGGGAATAATCGCGGACTGGAAGAGGAAGTGTTAACATACAAAGCTGGGGTAAAGTAATGTCTCAACTACCATAGAGAGGAAATATTCAAGCAAGGTAAAACCCGGGCATACCCAAGCCCAAATCTCTAAAAGGGAAACTCAATGACACTATCTCACTCTTAGTTCAAAAGTTAATAACTTAAGTCTGCAATCTAATCTTATACGCCAAACTATTCCTTCCAAAATCAATGGGAGCATCACCATATTCAAAACACTTAACACTAAACATCTATAAATCCCTCAATTTTCTCCTTAGGGACACTCTTTACAACCACCTTAGCTTCTTTCACACTTTACAATGCCAACCCACTAGCTAGCCACACATGGCACGTACCACTCATGACCCCACGTAACTACACATACTCACTATCTTAAACACTCAATACCTTCCCTCACACTCTAAGGCTCTTCTTAACCTCTAGACTTAGCCAAGACCTTCACATCTTACCTAGAGGTTTCATCTAACACATTCACACTTAACAACTTACTTCTTACAAATTCCACATCAACATACATAAATTAAATTCCCAATATCCACACTTTTTTTTGTTCTACCTTAGTGATCATTCGCGACTCAAAGATATAACCTAACACTTAAATCAAATGGTCGCACAACTTCTTTTCACAATCACTATTACTTATTTGACCAAATGTCAAAACTAGCTTCATAACTCTATTAACATCAAAGGGTTCTTCCTTCAAGCAAAAAAGTGCAACCTAGTTCTATCCATCCTTAACTACTTCTTACTTCCATTTGGAGCCTATATATGATATATACTAACAAATTGGCAAGTTCTCAAACACTATAACAAGCAACTCCTCCTCTAAATACTACCATAAAATCTACACCACACTTACTATAATTCAACCAATACTTAAGAACATATCACCCCATCACTCACACTATTCCCGAGTCGCACAACTACTTGCAACTCTAATCATATATTTTCATCCCACTTAAAGGTGCTTTCTAAAATAAGGCTAAGAGAAAGGTTTGGATACTGGTCTTATTCTTGCTCTAATGCATGATTCATAAGAATAAGGGAGAAATCTTTTGAATCAATAGATGTATATGCACAAAGGGGCTCTTTTCAAGTCCTAGTGCAGTCTCTTAACTATCAGTTGGCTCTATCAGAGGAAACCACCTTGATAGGAGTTTGAGTTTTACCACTTGTACCACCTTGAAGATGAGGCGTAGTTTGGAGCAACGCATGAATTTGCACAAATTTCTTAGGGAATAACTTTATTGCATGATCTAGAGTAAGGAAGAATGAGAAATGTTTCTTAAATGTCCGCAGTCCCTCATTTATAGAAATGGGGCCCTCACAACCATAAATAAGATCCTACCGACACGACTTCATAAACACCCTAGGATACTTGAACTCTGTGCTCTGATACCAAGTTTGTCATCCTCCGAGCCTACACCCTGGATGTAACCGACACCCAAAATCATGAATGGCTTGAAAGAACCAATTGGTCTGAAATAAAACTAATAAAGCTGAACTTTCTAATAATAATTATGAAAGTTGGAAACATGGTCTAACCTTTATAAATAAGATGAAATAGAATAATATATAAACTTATGTTAACTGAAAAAGAATTAATATTTAGCAACTGGTTACAACTGACTTAACTTGACTCTATCTATGAAGCCTCTATTACATTATAAATGTGCCAACATTTGTGTAATGAAAAAGCTAGAGACTGAGATAATGATAAGTCCTCGGAAGAATGAGAACTCCCTCAAGCTGATGCCATAACCTATTGAAGAGTCTATACCTAAACCTGCATATCTGAAAGCTGGGCACTACATCGTCCAATAATGTAGAGCAGAAAGAACATCAATACTTTGAATGTATTGGTACATAATAGCGGAAGAAAAAACTAAAGCTGACTAAACTTTTGAATTAAATCATACCATATGACATGAGTACAGAGATATGGGATAAAAGACCCACTGACCTTTCTTGTAAAGTTGTCTGGACTAAAGTAGTACAATGAATAATTTACTTAAAAATATTGAAACCACATAACAATTTAAATGTAAAACTTTGTGAAATATAAGCCCAACAATAATTTATTACAATATTGTAATATAACAATTTTAATATAATTCGTCAAACTAAAACTAAGACTAGAAAATAAATAAATGAAGTCTGAACAAACCTTGAAAGTAATGCTTCATAAAAACTCTCTTTAAAAAAGTGGCCTAGGCCAATAATATATTTTCTCAAAAATAGTAAGTTTTCTTTTGGGGAGTTTCGTTTAACCGACGTAAAAAACCATGTAAGCATCATGGAGTACAACGTCTTGTCCACGTTTTCAGAACCCAATGACTTGCCCTTGTTGATAGAGAAATCCTATACCTTGCCTAGGTATAAGATGAAACATAATCTGGAGATCCCAAAGCTGAGATCGAAGGATATAAATAATATAAGAGTCTTCCTGTTTACAGATGATCCTATCCTACTGTGGCAGCGTAGTTTTGGGGTGTGTGTTGTCTAAACACATACCCGTCTCGATGCTAAATAGTCCTCCCAAAATATACCATATGCACAAAATATAAGTTTTAAAAATGCTTTCTAAAAATCATGCATGTATCTAAAATATCGTATCAAGAAACATATCTTTCTTTGTGAGCCTTGGCTCTAAATCGTTATAACTTGCTTAAACTTTTTACGATATGATAAATTCTTTTACTTTTCAAGTCATGGCATAATACATAAAGGTTTTCATAAACTTTTCATAAATATACCTTTGAATATACTTTATAACAAGACTATGGTTAAACCCATTGAAGCATGAAATCAACTTTCGATACAAATCCCCAAGTTATAAACTTTAAGTGAAAACTAACTCTTGTTTATAAAAGTTAAATATAAGTTCAAGAACGACCTTAACTCGGGGAATAATTCACAAGACTTAAATCATGTAGAAGAAAGTTATAACAAAACTCAAGAACAACACTTAGTTATGGGGATGAACAGGTTTCCCCATGAAAGGTATTGCTCTTACGTATCTTGGAGATGAACTATGGAGAATAATCCTTTGGATTTGGAGCCCCAGCTTGATTTTTCTTGATGCTAAAATGTTTGAAACCTTGAGAGTATTTGAGAGGCTGCTTTTAATTCATATTAGGGTAAATAGAGAAGTGGGAGAAGTTTCAGAAGGATGGGGGACGGATCTTGGATCAGGAAATAACCAAAACGCCCTCAAAACAACTTAAAAAAAATATTTCTGTAACAATACCTTAGGAGTCCTATTTATAAGAAATTCTAATTAAAATACGGATTGGTCTAGGAAGGAAAAACACGTCAAAAATGGTCCATTTTGGCCACAAACGAACCATTTTTTAAGGCATTTTAACGTATTGAATTTGACGAGCTTCTGCCTCTAAAAATGGTTGGAAGAATGGACTATTGTCTCAGAAAATGGTCCATTTTCCCTTCTGTTTTAACTTCCAAAATTCGACGGACTTCTGGTCAGACAAATGACTTCTTGGTAAGCTGATCATAACTTTTTACTCTGGACTCGAATTAATGCATGGTCGATGGCATTGGAAAGAAGAATCAAAGATATTTAATTTTGTCTTTAATAGGCCACCTAACTCTTTATATTCTAGGAGCAGTGATCATTTTAATATGACTCAAGTTAGAAGGTTATACAAAAATTTAGTCGCTAGAGAAGCTTTCAACTTAACTTGTGCTAGAGGTTCCTTAAGACCCTAATTCACATCCAAAACTCTTCCCATATATAGTACTTGACCATAATACCTAGTTACAATATGATCTTCTGGGTTCAGGTCTAATGACACACGAAAAATAATTGGAAACCTAGCTCGAAATTTCCGGGGTGTTACATTAGGGTTTTAAAAAAGAAATTGGGTTATTGAAGAAGAAAAATCTAACTTGGTCTTCTTCTTCAAAGTTAGAGTTTTGTAATTTCATGTTTAAGAAATATGAAATATGAAACCCTAATTTCGGTATTTGTTTTAAGTTAGAAAAAAATTGTTGTATATTTGTATATAGTGTGTGGAGATGTGTGTACCTTTTGAGAAATATGAGTTGTTTTTGTTGATGTTGTTATTCTTGTTCTTGTTCTTGTTGTTCTTAGTAGTATTTTTGTGAAAATTTAATTTTTGTTGTGAATCTATTGCAACAATTCACATTGTTGTTAGAAAAAATCAGACACCTCTTGTGTTCTTTCTCTTGAATATTATTATTTTCTAAAATGTTTTCAAAAAATTAAAATTTTCAAACAGACTGTTTTGGTTGATAAAAAGTTAGAGTTTTCAACATATTACCGTTATGAAAAAAATCAAACACCTCTTATTGTTAATGAATGAAACTGTGGCATCTGTTCTCTTAACATTTGATATAGTTGTTATATTGTAAATAATTTGTGTATCTTCATCTGTGAAATATAAATTTATTGGTGTTGTTGTTATTGCTCTTGAACATTGTTATTCAAGTGGTGAGATTTGTGTCTTGATATAGTAGAAAAGGGTCTTGATTTTTATTGTTATCCTCTGTTGTTGCTGGTATTTTTTGAAAATGTTTTGATTTTTAGTCACCTGCTGCAATATATGACTAATTTGTTACAACAGATGACTCATCTGTTGGAACAGATTAGTCACCTGTTGGGATTAATATGACTCATAATTTCATCCAACAGATGGGTGATCTGCTGCAACAGGTGACTTATGTGTTGGAGAAAATCAAAACAGTATTGAAACTATTTTTATTTCTTCAAACAGATGATTGATCTGTTATAACAGATGACTAAACCACATGTTCGTCCTCAGATGAAAGAGCAAGGGAGGTACCTAAATTGGCAAAAAGTTGAGGATATTTGCTTTGCATAATCGACTCTATCTCCCAAGAGGCCTCTTCAACCAGATGATGCTTCCATCAAATCTTTACTGATGCTATCTCCTTGGATCTCAACTTCCTAGTCTGCCTATCCAAAATAGTTATAGGCTCCTCCTCAAAGGTCAGATTCTGATCAAAATCAACTGAATCCGCACTAATCACATGAGAACCATCAGAATGGTACTTCTTCAACATAGAAACATGAAAAATAGGGGGAACAGCTGAAAGACTCAGAGGCAAGGCTAACTCATATGCTACCTCCCCAATGCGCTGAAGAATCTCAAAAGGTCCAATAAACCTCGGACTAAGCTTGTCCTTTTTCCTAAACCTCATCACACCCTTTATGAGGGAAACTTTTAACAAACCGGCTCACCCACTATAAACTCAAGGTCGTGAACCCTGCTATCAACATAGCTCTTTTGCCTACTCTGGGCTGCCAAGAAGCGGTCTTGAATAAACTTTACCCTATCCAAGGAATACCGCGACAATTCTATAGCCAAATGCCTAACCTCAAAGGAATCAAACCAACCAACCAGAGATCTACACTTCCTCCCATACAAAGCCTAAAATGGTGCCATATAAATGCTGGAATAATAGTTGTTATTGTAGCCAAACTCTACCAAAGGCAAGAACTGACCCCAATGATCGCCGAAATAGATCATAGAAGCTCAAAGCATATCCTCTAAAACCTAAATTGTCCACTCTGACTGACCATCTATTTGGGGGTGAAAGGTTGTGCTTATCTCCAACTCGCACTGCATTGAACTCCAAAAGTGAGATGTGAACTGAGTACCCCTATTTGAAATGATGAAAATAGGTACACCATGCAATCAAACTATCTCTCAAATGTATATCTTTGCCAACTTCTCCGCATTGTAGGTCACCTTTACTGGAAAAAATGGGCTAATTTGATCAACCTATCCACAATCACTCAAATGGAGTCAAACTTCCCCAAGGTCTGAGGTAACCCAACCACAAAGTCCACAATCACTCAAATGCTCTCATTTCCACTCAGGTGTAGGCATCCTCTAAGTCATGACACCCAGTCTCTAATGCTCATACTTCACTTGCTGACAATTCAAAAACATAGCCACGAACTCCACAATGTCCTTTTTTATCCTACACCACCAATAGTGCTTCTTCATGTCATGGTACATCTTGGCGGCCCCTGAATATATAGAATACCTCTAACTATAATCCTCCTCCATGATTAATCTGGTCAAGTCACCCACTCGAGGAACACAAATCTGACCCTTGATCCTCAAAACACCTTCCAGATCAAGAATCGCTTCCTTGGCTTCACCCCTCAACACCTTATCTCAAATTATGCACAACTTCCCATCCTCAAACTTTCTATCCTTTATTTGATCCCATAATAAAGACTGTGCCTCAATACAAGCAAGCACCCTACCAGTCTCAGAAATATCAAGTCTAATAAAGCTATTAGCCAAATGTTGAACATCCATCTCCAAAGGTCGCTCCTCGACCACCAACATAGCAAGACTACCCATACTAACTGACTTCCTACTCAAGACATCCACCACTATATTGGCCTTGCCCGAGTGATGGAGAATTATCATATCATAGTCTTTCAACTACTCCAACCACCTACACTGTCTCAAATTCAAATCCTTCATGTTGAAGATATATTAAAGGCTATCATGATCGGTGCACACCTCATAATGAACTCCATACAAATAATTCCATCACAACTTCAAAAGAAATGCTACCACCGCCAACTCCAAATCATGAGTAGAGTAATTCTTCTCATAGATCTTTAACTACATTGAAGCATATGCTATCACCTTCCCTTTTTGCAATAAAACACCACCAAGTATAACTCTCGAAGCATCATAATACACAGTGAAATCCTTACCTTCCACATGTAAGGTCAAGATAGGTTCTGAAGTCAATAATACCTTGATCTTTTGAAAGTTCTCCTCACACTCATCGGACCATTGAAAAACAACATTCTTCTGGGTCAACTTGGCCAAAGGAGCTGTAATAGAAGAGAAGCCCTGTACAAACCATCTGTAGTAACCAGCCAGCCCAACAAAACTCCTAATATCAGTAGGTGAAGTAGGCCTAGTCCAATCTCAAACTACCTCAATCTTTTGCCTGATCGACCATAATACAATCTTTAGACATAACATGACCCAAAAATGCCACAAAACTGAGCCAAACTCACACTTTGAGGATGCATACAACTTCTCATCCCTTAATCTCTAGAGTACAATCCTCAAATGCTTTACATGATGTGCGTCATTCTTTGAATACTCCAAGATGTCATCAATGAATACAATAACAAAAGGAATTAAGATACGGTCAAAACACTTCATTCATCAATTCTATAAATGATGTCGGGGCATTAGTCAAACCAAAGGACATCACCAAAAACTAATAATGGTCATACTGTGTTCTAAAAGTTGTCTTAGGGATATCCAAAGTCCTAATCTCCAACTGGGGGGTATCCATACCTCAAGTCAATCTTTAAAAATATTGAAGCACCCTGAAGCTGATAAAATAAATCATTAATGTGCGGAAGGGGATATTTATTTTTGATGGTTACCTTGTTCAACTACCGATAATCAATACACATATTCATATACCTATCCTTTTTCTTCATAAACAACACTAGGGCACCCTAAGGAGAAACACTAGGTCTTATGAAACCTTTACCCAATATGTCCTGAAGATGATCCTTCAATTCCTTCAATTTTTTTGGAGCCATCCTATAAGGAGGGATAGAAATAGGCCTTCTTCCCAGCTCCAAATCTATTGATAAGTTAATGTCCCTATCCGAAGGGATACCTGAGAGGTCCATAGGAAACATATTAGGGAACTCTCTCACCACTCTCACCGAATCTAAAGATGGTGAATCAACACTAGTATCACGCACATACGCTAAATAAGAAAGGCACCCATTCCCAACCATCCACTGAGCTCGAAGAAAAGAAATAACACTCTTAGGATACGAACCTTGAGTGCTCTTCCACTCTAACCTTGACATACCTGGCATCACCAAAGTAACAATCTTGGCTCGAAAATCTATGAGATCATGATGTGAAGAGAGCCAATCCATACCAAGAATAACATCAAAATCAACCATATAAGGGATAATCAACTCTACCCAGGTATCATACCCCAAAAGAGTCACAACACAAGATTGATACACCCAACCCACCACTAAAGAATCATCGATGAGGGCAGAGATGCAAATAAGCAAAGCAATGACTCACACATCATATCAAAACCCAAAGCAAAATATGTGGACACATATGAATAAGTAAAACTAGGGTCAAATAATCCTAAAGAAGGACGATGGCAAACTGGGATGATACCTATAATAACTGCATCATAGACCTCCGCCTTGGGTTTACCCAAAAATCCATAACACCGAACACGTCCAGCTTTGGACTGAGCAACTCCTCAACCACCACCATGGGCCATCGAGCCTCTACCCCTAGCCTCTTGAGGTCCACCGCTACCGCTATGTGCACTTCATCTAGGCTATGATGCTGGTGCCTGATATAGTTGAATCTGAAAACCCTGTGATGCCCTGCGCCTAGGGCACCATCTAGAAATATGTCCCAGCTCTCTATAACCAAGGCATCTTCTACTTAAAAATGACTGATGGGGAGGTTCGGATGAGCTAGAATGCCCACCACAACCTTAATACCTAAAATGAGACCCTCTGACCATCTGACCTAAACATTAACTCCCTGAAGTACCAGATCTCATATGACCACTGTCAAAAACCCTGCAATGCTACATAAAGCAATCTAACCTAATGATAATACTGACCCTGCTTAAGAAGTCACTGCCTCAAGATGAGACACACTAAAATCACCCTATCTATGAAACCCCTTGTCGCTACCCTTCTGGGGCCCTTGATGAATACTCTCAATCCTCCTAGCATGGTCAACTATCTGTATAAAAGCACCCCCAGTACTCACTAATTGCACTATAGCCAACTGAAGAGAAGTAGTCAACCACTTCACAAACTTCCTAACCCGTCTCTCCCTCTGTCAAAATACTCATCACGGCATGCCTTGATAGGGGATGGAAATGAGCCTCATACTCAGTGACAAACATAAAACCCTGCTCCAATGCATCAAACTCATCTCTTAACCTTTCTCTCAAATTGTGAGGTACATACTTCTCAAGAAAAGTCTTAAAAATTATGTCTAAGTCAAGGGATGTGAACCTACTGGCCTACAACTAAGATACGACCTACACCACTACTTTGATGCCCCAACCAACTTAAAAGTTGTGTAATCCACCCTGTGAGACTCAACCAAACTAAGGTTATGCAACTTCTCCTAAAAGCTAACCAGACACTCATAAGCATCTTCTTCAGGTTCACCACTGAACTTGGGGGGACCCAATCTCACGAACCTATCGAACATCTTCTACATCCACGGTCATAACTACCTAGGCACGATCGGTGGAGCAACAAGTCTAACTGGTAAGGCATCAATACGGGGAGCCATAGTAGCAGCAGGTTGTGCCTCTGGAGTTTGCAAACCCTGAACATGTACCACATCTAGAGGCTGAACCCCGTTTCAAGTCTGTAATCAATCAAGTGTGACAGGTAGAGCCCCTGTCTGAGAAATACCCTTCAAATAACTCAAGAGTCAAATCATGGTATCCTGTAGTACGGGAGTAGCAATAAAACCCTGAGGAACCTAGGCTGGTCCTATGTTCTCCGATTAATGGGATGCATCCTCAAACTCAACCTCCGGCTCAAGAGGTACTGCCCTAATATGTCCCCTAGCTGGAGCTGCTCCACGAGCTCTACCTCTGCCTCCACCATGGTTGCAACCCCTACCTCGACCCCTAGTTAGGCCCCAATAGTGGGTGCCAGATTATCACCCTCAGTAGTACTACCAGATTGTGTCCTTACTATCTGAGATATAATAAAACACAACTTTAGAATCAAGAAATGAATAAGTCGCACGATAAGGAGTCAAAAATTAGAATTTTTCCTAAGAATGTCTCATAGTCTCCCAAAGATAGATATAGACATCTATAATACCAATCCACAAAACTCTACTAAATATTTGCTCTTGTACTCATGAGACTGGTGAAACTAGCACTCTGATAGAAACTTATCATGATCTAAAACTAAAAGATTGTAATGGAACCTACCCCACCCAATCGTGATAGGCAAGCCAAGCCAAATAACAGAATAAATACAATAATAAAGGGGGAAAATAATGCAATCGATAAATATAAAGTCTCAACTATGATAAATAGATCCAAATGAAATACAATCTACCTCAGAAACTCTGAAGAGATAAGTAGATAAGCGACTCTAATGTGATGTCAGAAAATGCCAACATCCAAACTGTCTAGAAATGAGAAAAGATAGAAGTAAATGATAGAGGAAGTCGGGAAAGTCTCCAAGAATGGTAGCTCACCAAAGCTTTGAATCTGCAAAGTCCACATGAATCAAGGGTCATGTTGAATGCTCGTGCTAGGATTTGCATCAAAAGGATACAAAAAATTAGGGGTGAGTATGGGCTGCTTGTACTTAGTAGGCATCATAGGCCGACCAAACTAAAGTAGTTACTATATAGAATAAAGAATACTAAAATAAACTTACACGCAGAAAAGTCCCAGTCATTTAATGACAATAATAACACAGTGAAATTCCATCGAAGCAACAATCAAAGTGATGATGTAATTCAATTATATAGGATGATATGCAATGGCTAATGCCTACCAGTATACATCTTTCGAGCATATATTGCTCCAGGATAGGACCCATGAGGGACTAGCGAGGTTCATATACAAAACAAGTCGAATCTTTGTCCACAGTGATATATATATATATATATATATATATATAGCAACATAAGCCTTTCAAGGCATTTCTTCCAAAATTCAAATCATTCCCTATTTCAATGAACCATGAGATGTTTACATATGCATGAGCATGAAATGAATAAAGAACAAGCATAACCACCATATCAGAATCTCAGGATCATGATAATATCACCACTATTGGTTACAACCTCAATATCCATTCATGAATCCATATTTCATATCACCAACACGATATAAGTTTTTATCTAATTCACTATCAAGATCAACACAATCCCTCCACACGGGTATCACAATAATACAAATCAACTCAAAAGCTATGATAATTATCAGTTCACCCAATCCATAGCATGCTTTACACAATAAGTCCACACCCAAGCAAAGTCTAAAAAAAATTAAGCCATAACCTACTTCAAAACCGAAAAGTGAGATTCTATAGGATCACACTTGAGCCTTTCCTTTATGAATCACCTCATAATGCAACCATTCTATCAAAAATAAATTCTATGCATAAACACAAATACAATGATACTAATATAGCTAAGGTTCTAGACCGGGTCAAAAAAGTCAACCCCAAAAATCAACCCTGAGCCCAAAAGGGCAAAATCATAAATTGATTAGAAATTCAGATTACCCAAAGCATGAGGAGTTCAAACATAAAATTTTATCAAAAATGATATTAATATCGAGCTTGATATGATCAATTTGATAAACTTTAACTTTACCGAGAAAATTCCAAATTCCAAGTTGAAAAACCCAAGACTCAATGATAAAATTATGAATTAATTATTGGGAAAAGTGTAAAACTGGTATAGAAAGCTTACCCAAAGATTAAGGATCATAAAGGTGATGTTTGGTTGAAAATGGAGCAAGACAATACTTTCAATTTCAATCTCTAATCTAAAATTAACCAAGAATTCAAGGTAAAAATAACGGGAAAACACAAATCAAGGTTTGGGAACTTACCCCTTTCCAAGACGAAGAAATTGCACCAAAAATCACCTAAAAGGGAGCTTCAGAGGTCCAACAATGAAAGAAAGAAGTGACCAAAATGGAAAGGAAAAATCTGATATAAGTCATTGTAGCACGTTGAGCGCTATTGCGCTAAAAGAGGCAATTGCTTCAGTTCTATCGCACTGAATAGTGCCTAGACCCTCAGCACTATCATGCTACCTTAGCTCTATAATGCTACCTCATCTCTATCGCAATGATTATAATTTTCTTCAACGCTATCGCGTTACAAGGGCGCGTTCATGCTCATACCAGATACCAGCAAAAATCTGCAATTTCAAACACTTGCTTTTGACACTCGAAACTTATTCGGAACCCTATAGATGTGAACCAATAGTGCAAATTGATCATAAAATACCTTGCGCACCTGATAGAATCATCAGATTCACAAATGGGGGGTCGATTTCAAATAATGTTGACCAAAGTCAATATTAAGCCGTAAATTCCAACTTTCCAACCAACGATTTAAAACACAACCAAAAGCCTCAGATTAAAACCAATAATGCTACTAGCCTAAAAATGACATTTCGGAGATAACAGAATATCTAGAATTCTTATATGATACTCCAAACTCCAAATATTGACCAAAGTCAACCATACGATTCAAATAATTATTTATGGTGAAACTCGTCCTACAAAGTTATGACGTTGTTATAGGACTAAACTTTGCGAAAATACCCTGCTTATGCTTCTTTTTCATCCCTTTTGGCTACTTTCACCTAAAATACATAAAACACATTACATAAGTAGAAAATCATGAAATCAAGCATAAAGTACAAGAATCAATCAAAAATATCCTCAAAACAAGACTAAAATATGGGTAAAAAGTAGTGAAAATGAGTGTATCTCAGATCCACATCACAACCCTAATATTTAACCTTCATACATCATCGAACAACTACTAAACCTTTAAGCATAAATCTTCCTTCAACTATACAATCCTTAGGTTACTTTCACCTAGATTTCAAAGATGCTACAAGAAAGAGAATATCAAATAAGGTGAGTTTAAACAATTCAAAGTAATAGACTTCTATTGTAATGACCAGGTCCGTCGTTATGGGTAAACCATTTGTGCCAATTTTCAGAGTTAGAACACTCCGGGTTTGGGGGTTTGAAATTGTGGGCTAGGCTAGTCACAGCCGGTTTTGGAGTGAGGTATGGTCTAGAGTAATCCGAGTAAGGATTCAGTTAGATATCTTGATTCGAGCTAGTTTTCCATGTAACTAAGTCATAAAGGAGTCTGGGGGACTTTTTGGAATCAAATTCGTGTAAGTAGAACTCTCAAAATCGAGGTTGATGTGAAGGGGTTATTCCGGGACATCGAGAAAATAAGTGTGTTATAAAATAGACCAATTTTAGAGATTTTATGACTTTCTGTCCCATGTTAACTGCCATAGTGGTTGACATTCTTCCATGGCGACTTTCGCTATAGCAGAAAAATTACCGGTATAGCAAAAGTCAATTTGGTCAACCTCTGCCATAGCGGTTGACTCTGCTATGGTGGTACCGCTATAGCGGAGTGGACCGCTATAAAGGAGCATGACAGGATTTAATACGGAAACATTCCCCAAAAACATTCAGTTTTCACAAGTTTGTTTGGGAAAAGGGCTAGGGAAATTTCAGATGATTTTCCTCCATTCTTCATCATTTTTCTTCCCCAAGGTAAGGTTTCTACTCTCCGAACTCCATACTATTTTCCCTATATGGTAGAATTGCTAGGAGTGGACTCGGAGAATGGTTTGGAATGACTTAGGGATGGTAGAATCCGAGAAAAGAGGGAGATTCTAGGTGTAGAAGTTTTTGGATGTTGTTAACCACTACTTTATGATCATGTGACCTTAATTCCCTAATTGTTTCCATGAGAACAATAAAACTAGGTGAATTAATGGTGGAAAAGCCCAAAAAAGGGATGGGATGATCATGGGTGGCCTGGGGTTTGGGATTTTGCATAATCCGGGTGAAATTTATGCCATAAAATTTGATTCTTGGTTATTGTGCACTGTTGTAGACCAAGAACCGGCAAGAACTTCGGGAAATGGGAAAGCTCCGGTTGAGTAGAGCTTTAGATCATTTTGAGATAGGTGATGGTTTTCTTCCTGTATGCTTTGTGTGTTTAAGTACTCTTATCTACGTATTTGTATGAGATGCATTGCTTAAGGAATGGTTAGAGATGTCTAATAGTCCTGTTATGGTGCTTTTTGGTTTATAAGTTGATTGTTCATTTTTGTGACTGTGGATTGTTTGACATTTGGTTAGCTCGGGTAACACGCCTGGTACGGGATAATACTAACAGTTGGCTCGGGTACCACGCCTGGTGTGGGATAATATTAATGGTTGGCTCAAGTACCACACTTGGTATGGGATAATACTCACGGTTGTATAGAGTACAATGCCTGGTAAACTAACGGTTGGCTCGGGTACCGCACCTGGTATGAGTTTACTTTATTGTGCTGTTGCATCTTTATTTTATGGTTCCCTGAGTGGACCGGGTTATGAACTTGAATTGTGGTTGTGTATTTTGGTCCGTGAGAGGCTGGGATTATTTGAATTGCTTTATGAGTTTGGTCTTGGTGTAGACCGAGTTGTTTGTCTGATACTTAGGTGTTGTCTAGAGGGGATCCAGGGTGTATCCGGGATATGTAGCAGAATATGACTGTTTTTGTTGTGGATTACGGATCATAACTGTGAAATGGTTTACATGTGGGACAAGTTGGGTAGACACTTGTAGTCTAGGAATATCTGTTGACTTGCCTATATGTTTTCCTGTACCCTTACTTGATTTATGTACTATTCATACACTATTTATTTGGAGGTGGCTGATGATCCTACCAGTACAGGTGGTTGTGTACTGATACTCCGCTTGCTTATCTTTTTGTGAGTACAGGAAATCTTCCGGCGATTGACACACGACCTCCCTTATAGGCCTGACAGTTGGAGATATCAAGGGTGAGCTATTCGACCAAGCTGCCTTGATTTCCATCTATTTGAGTTGTAGCCCATTTGTTTCGGGCTTAGACTATTTCTATATTTGGGGTTGCATCCCCGTACTCTAGTTTTTGGTAGATAGTTTTTGTACGATGATTTTTAGATTCTAGGGAGGGATTTCCACAGTTTATTTAAGATTGAATGCTAGATTACTTTTCTGCACTGGTTTTAAGTTATTAGGTTAGGCTAAGATTTGGACTCCAATGGTTCGCTCATCCGGGGGTTGGGTGGGTGCCACTCACGACAGTCTGGGTCATGACAAAGATGGTATCAGAGCTCTAGGTTTGTTGATCTATTCGTATCAATATAGGTCTAGTAGAGTCTTGCAGAGGGTATAGGACTTTAGGAAACAATCTCTTCTTTCTTCCATCGTGCTATAACTTGATTCCAATTGGTATCTGGTGATACAAATTGGTATCTCACTCTTTCAATCTTCTGTTCGCAGAATGTTAACACAAGGAACAATGGAGCTAGACCGATGGTCCCAGTAGCAGGCCCGACTATCCGTGGTAGAGGAAGGGGAAGGGGCGGACGACGAGGTAGAGCCACGCCCACCAGGGGTAGTGCTCAGGCTGCTGCTGGAGTGCGAGAAGCAGCCCCTTACCCACCTCAGGAACAGGTTGTCGAGGAAGTGGAAGTTGTTGTAGGAGATGAAGGGGCGCAGGCGGAGGCGGAGGCGGCACCGGCTGGAGGTGTAGGCCTTCCTTCTATGACACCAGAAGCATTTTACCAGGCTTGGAATATCTTGAGTGGTTTCGTCGATGCTGGAGCCATATCCGCGGCACTTGTAAATTAGGCTCTGGGTACTAAGCCAGCAGTTAACACGACGCCTAGGATAGATGCAGCTTCAGGCATAGGTGACTTCTTTAGGCAATTGCTGAGCCCAGTGATAACAGGAAATGAACATGAGATGCTGACCAAGTTTCTCAAGCTGAAACCTCCTACATTTCAGGGAACTGACAGGGAAGATGCTTATGAGTTCATACTGGATTGTTATGAGAGATTGCACAAGCTGGGCATTGTGAAATAATATGGGGTTGAGTTCGTCAAATTTCAGCTTCAGGATGATGCCAAACAGAGGTGGAGATATCATGTGGAGTGTCGGTCGTCTGTTTTACCTCCACTGACTTGGGAGCAATTTCACTCTCTTTTCTTAGAGAAGTACGTACCCCGTACTTTGAGGGATCGGAAAAAGGATGAATTCTTGAATTTGGAGCAGGGTAGCATGTCAGTCTCTGGTTACGAGGCAAAGTTTCACGCCTTGTCTCATTTTGCTACGCAGTTGCTAGGTTCTGAGGAGGAGAGGGTTCGATTGCTTATCAAGGGTTTGAATACTGAGCTTCAGATATTGTCTGTACACGTGACTTCTTCAGGGAAAGGCTTCAATGAAGTGGTGGATTATGTGAAGAAACTTGAGGGAGTCAGGCAGGCAGAGCAGGCTAAGGTGTTAGACAAGAATCCCCGGAATGAGGGAAATTATGGTGGTTCGTACTCCATGGGTCAGAATTAGTAGGTATACTCAGCCCGTTCTATTCAGTCAGCTCTTGCAGCTGCTACAGGTGGTCGTCCGGGAGCTAATCAGTAGTTTTCAGCTCCTAACGATGGATAAATTTTCTAGATCTATCCCGTACCATTCTAATTTTTCATTAAATATTTTTTCCCATATAATTCTTTTTAATTCAGTTATTCTTATGTCTTTTAGTGCATACAAAATTAATGTTTTGTAACTATTTATCGCTTCTTCATGTAAACTAGTCATTTTTATGATGCTTTTTTCTCAATTATTCCCTCTAATCATATTTTATGATAGTATACTTTTTATATAAGCTTACTATAAACTGGATTATTCTTGGACCATGTTTATTCGTCACTACTGGTATTGTACTCGGCATGATACTCTTCTTCTTTAAACAGCATTTCTCATACTATCGGTACTCCCTAACACGGCTTTTTGCCTCAACGGTTTCCCTCTCATGATAGTACTGTTCTTAGACGATATATTAAAATAACTTCTAAGAACAGTACTATCATGAGAGGGAAACCGTTGAGGCAAGAAGCCGTGTTAGGGAGTACCGATAGTATGAGAAATGTTGTTTAAAGAAGAAGAGTATCATGCCGAGTACAATACAAGATAAATTAGAAACACTATATAGTGAAGAACCATTAAAAGGATGGGAAAACCATAAAACAAAAGTTAAAATAGAACTAATGGAAGAAAATAGTATTATAACTCAAAAACCTTTAAAATATAACTTCAATGATTTAGAAGAATTTAAGATGCATATTAATGAATTACTAGAAAAGAACTATATACAAGAAAGTAATAGTAAACATTCTAGCCCAGCTTTCATAGTAAATAAACATAGTGAACAAAAAAGAAGAAAAACTAGGATGGTCATAGACTATAGAAATTTAAATGCAAAAAACAAAACATATAACTACCCAATATCAAATAAAATATTAAAAATAAGACAAATACAAGGATACAATTATTTTAGTAAATTTGACTGTAAATCAGGATTTTACAACCTAAAACTAGAAGATGAATCTAAAAAATTAACAGCTTTTACAGTACCACAAGGATTCTATGAATGAAATGTATTACCATTTGGATATAAAAATGCACCAGGTAGATATCAACACTTTATGGATAACTATTTTAACCAGCTAGAAAATTGTATAGTCTATATAGACGATATATTACTATACTCTAGAACACAAGAAGAACATATAAGATTGTTAGAAAAATTTATACATATAATAGAAATCTCAGGAATCAGCCTAAGCAAAGAAAAGGCAGAAATAATGAAAAACCAAATAGAATTTCTAGGAATACAAATAGACAAAAATGGGATAAAAATGCAAACACATATAGTACAAAAAATAATTGGATTGAACGAAACACTTGACACAAAAAAGAAACTACAATCCTTTTTAGGATTAGTTAACCAAGTACGAGAATATATACCTAAGCTAGCAGAAAATTTAAAGCCGTTACAGAAAAAATTGAAAAAGGACATAGAATACCATTTTGATGATACAGATAAAACCCATATAAGGAAAATTAAAAATATGTGTAGGCAGCTACCAAAACTATATTTTCCAGATGAAAATAAACAATTTACATACATAGTAGAAACAGACTCTAGCGATCATAGCTATGGCGGAGTATTAAAATATAAATATGAAAATGAAAAGATAGAACACCATTGTAGATATTACTCAGGATCATATACAGAACCACAAATAAAATGGGAAATAAATAGGAAAGAACTATTTGCATTATACAAATGTTTGCTAAACTTTGAACCATACATAGTTTATAATAAATTTCTTGTAAGAACAGATAATACACAAGTTAGATGGTGGCTTACAAGGAAAATACAAGATTCAGTTACTACAAAAGAAATAAGGAGACTTGTGCTCAATAGACAAAACATTCTTTTGTTATGTTATTTTCTTCTTGTCCTATATCTATTAATATTAAACATTTTTGTTCATTTATTACTCCCGTTATATAGTATTGTTTTAGTTCCTCTTTTTGATGTTTTATTAGTCTTGTAGATGATTCTTGTATTTCTGGTTCGTAATTTATACTTGTGCTTTCATATCTTCTGCTGCCTGATATGCTTAATCTTGGTTCATAGTTTATTCTTTTAGATGTACTTAGTCTTTCTTTTACTATTTCTAAATCTTCGTCAAAATTTATCTCTTTATAACTATAGTCATTTTTGTCTATCAGAGTAACTATCCTTTCAAAGGGGTTTTCTATTTTTATCCTATTTATTTTATTTTTTGTTGTTATTTTATGTTTAGTAGTTAATACATACAAGTTTTTACATCTTGCTGTAAATATCTTACTGCATGGGGCTAGTTCTATTCCTGACATTTTCCAATATAATACTAAAGATTTATCTATATTGCTATCTGATACTGCTACTGAATAATTAGCACTTATTATAAATTTAAACTTTTGGTATATTAAATTTCCTTTAACTGCACTTATTATGCTTTTTTCTATAGGTTCTATTATCCTATCGTCTGCTAAATATATTTCTATTGGTGTATCTATTCCTTCTCTAAAACAAGCTTTTATTAATATTTCTGTTCCTCCTAGGTGTACGTATTTTATTGGATCTCTTGCTTTTAGATCTTGTATTTCTTTATTTATGATTCTTCTGCTTATTAAGGGTATTTTAGCTTTTCCTTGTGTATATTTACAATCTATTACATGTTCTTTTTGGCTTACTACATAGTATTCTTCTTTCTGTCTTTTGAATAAATTTCTAATAATTGGTATACTAAATATTTTATCTACACTTAAGTCTAATTCTTTTCCTTTTATCTGGTCAAATATGTTATAATCAAATATTATTTTTTGATCCGTAGATTCTTCGTCTAGATATTCTTCCTTTTTTATTATTTGTATTTCTTTTTCAGTCATTATCTGTTTCACTTCCTTCTTCTGATATTTCATATATACTATCATCGCTATTTAGCTCATAGTCTATGTATTCTATTTGCGTATATTTTTCGTCTTCTTCGAATATTATCTCTGATATTTGTTTTCTTTGCGGGTTTCTTGGTAATCTACAATTTTTGGCTATATGTCCTAATTTTCCGCAGTTATAACATGTACATTCTGTTAGCTTTCGCTTTGGTCTATATGGGCTTTTTGTTTTATAGTTCTTTACATAATACTTCCTCTTTGGGTTTATATTTCTATACTTAGAGGGTAAAAAAACATTAGTCAAAAATTGGTTCACAAAGAAATGCTTCTATCATTTCCTATGGATCTCTACTTTATTTCACTTTACACACACCTCGGACAAGTTCTAGATATAAAAGCAACACAAAAATATACAAAAACTTATCACACAATGACACATAAATGAGCCAACTAGTTCACTAACAACTCTCTACCTAACATTATGATTTCAAGCCCTTTCTATTCATTTAGAGTGAATATTAGAGCCTACATATCTCAACTAAATAATTTATTCTTTGTTAATAGGCCCTTAATAGAGAGATAACAGAATGTATGGTACAGAGAACTGAGACCAATGAGTTCAGGGATATAATACTCACTGCTGATACTGGTAGAAAGGAGGCATATATAAAGAATAAGTAAGTTGTATATCTTATTGTTGTCATTCAAGTTTAGCTAGAATTGTTTTCATGATTCACCTTCATTCTAATCCGAAAGTAGTGAATTTCATTAGTCAGACCAGTCAGTATTTAACAAATAAAAAGCGCCGAATGACCAATTAAAGTAATAAATAATAATTATTGGACTATTTTATTAGGGAGTTTGACCAAATGGATATTTTATCTAATTTTCTCATAAATAGGCAAATTAATAATCAGTCAAAATTTGAACGGTTTCTTGAGGTAATTTTGGCACCTTATTAGACTATTGGTCAGATCTAATTTTAGTTATTACTGTAATTAGAACTTGCCATTATTTTCACTTATATAAATTAGAGAAATCATTAATGCCTAAAGATATTGTCATCACTAACTTGAGTAGGTCATAGATTGTGTATATCTAATATAGTTTGACTTTATAGGTACGTGAACGTGCTAAACTAATGGAGATTTTCCCAAGAATTTATAAATAGCCTCTCATTCTTGTGAATATAAGAAATTGCAAGAGGATAATTTTTTCTCAACATGAATTTTAACATCACTAGTTTAATCTTTTCATTTTTATTTATCTTGTCCTTGAGTAGAGTTGTTGCTACTACTAATTCTACTAATGCTCCTTTAACTCACTATGAAACTTGGGTTGTCAGTGACCTCCCTATTGGTACTCCTTTGTTCCTCCATTGTGGATCCAAAGACAATGATTTGGGAACTCATTTCCTTAATCCTGGACCTGATGAGGGCTTTCATTGGCGTTTTCGTGAGAATCTTTGGCAAACAACTAAGTTCAAGTGTGAATTTGTTTGGATTAACAAGGCCATAATCTTTAACGTTTTTGATCGTCACTTGTCAGGCAAGTGCAGAGGTCGTGGTGATATATGTTATTGGTTGGTTAGGGAAAATGGCTTCTATTTTGCAAATTATATTAACCCTTTCCCGTATGACTTAAAATTCATGTATTCATGGTGATTGTATGAGTTAGATAAATAGTAACGGCTTGTTAAATGTTGTGAATATTCAGGAACATTGATCATTTGAACTCATCAGAAGACTTAAACGCGATTATGTGTGTTTGAAACTATTGAAATTTAGGGGAGGAAAAATTAGCCAAGGACCATATGACCCTTCCAACCTGCCCAAGTTCGAATGGGTTTAGGATAGAGTTATTTTGATGATGGGTTGATTTGGGCTTACATGTCCAATCTTGATCCATGAAAATGCTTAATTTTAGCTTCTAAGGTTCAATTTTAGATTAAGATTTTTGCATATGAATAATTGTTTTTTTTCATTATCATAAAGTGTTATAAATATATGTTAGTATAGTTATTATTGTGGGTAAAATATTATTATTATTAACTTTTTGTAGAAAAAAATAGTAAATAAAAATTGTAGAACGATAACTTGACCCAATTGAATATGAAATATTAAAGTAAAAATATATTTTTCATTCAATAACTAAGCCAAAACAAAATAGTTTTAGTATAACTACTAAACTTGACTCATATTTAGTAGTTACTTGACTGGACTAATTTTTCAAACATAAATAGTTGGCTAAAAAGCTTTCAATTTTCACACAGGAGTATAATTTTTTATTTTTTTCCTAACTGGGGCGTTACTGGAACAAAAAAAATTCGAAACTAAAATAAAAATAATAATAATTTGATAGTAAGATAGAAAACTAAAAAACTAGTTAATATATTACGGAATTAATTTGTGAAATTCGTCCCGTCTTGCAAAAAAAGTGTGAATATTTACTTTTAAATTTAAAACATTGCGAGCAACAATAAAAATTTCTACATAAGAAATTGTAAAATTTGGATGGTCACTACATTATTTTTTAGGTTTTTTTTATATTAAATGAAATCATGAAATGTCACTTTAAAAATTATAAATGGGACAAGTTGGGCTAGTTGGGTTATGACCTATTATTTAGCCTATCTCAATTTTGGACAAAGTTGGACAATGACTCATCTATTGCTTTAGTCCACCATCGAGAAATTGACGTGTAGATACAATACCTATATAGTATTGGCAACTTGTAGCCCAAAAACTATTAGCAAATACTAATTATTTAAATATTGACAATTAATAGCCAAATTATTAAATACGTGACTTTTCATTTTCAAAAGTAAATAATAGCCTAGTAAATCTAATCAATTGTGTCCTAACAGGCGGACAATTAGGAGGAGTTTATCCACATCTCTCTCTCTCTCTTTTTCTTTCATTCTTTTTCTCTCTATGCAACATTTTAAGGGATGAATATTTTTTTATTTCTATCTTTTCTCTCTTCCCCCCCCCCCCCCCCCCTCTCTCTCTCTCTCTTTTTATTTATATATACAAACAAAATATAATTTATGTATGCATAAAATTTTATTCATAAAAATTGATTTGTAAAATTAATTGATGTATACAGTAACTGCAGTATGTATACATAACTATATTTTATTTGTATACATAAGAATATTAACAACAATTATAGTTGCAACTATATAATGTATACATAAAAGAATTTAATATGTTATACGTATACATAAAATTTTATGTATACATTAACTATATTGCAAATTTCATTGTATACGTTTATTTAACGTGTTGTTTAGTTGATGATACTTTTTTATTTGACTTAAAATTTATTGTATACTTTGATTCGGACATGGTAAATACAATAGGTATATATTACTTATATTTTATTTGTATATATTACTAGTATACATGAGTATACGACGCAACTGTTGATGTGTACATCAAATAGATATATTACCTTCTGTCAAAATATTTTGATACATATAATCAGATTTGTATACATACTACCAACTACGTATACATTCAATCTAAAAATATATACATTAGACTGTTATAGAGTTCTGCCTCAATGTATACGAATTAATGTTTCACATTAAATAAGAATCAATCTTTTCTTTGACTTGGATATCAGTGTGCATGTGTTGAAATTCATGTTGTGGGTGAAAATTTTTAAAGTCAAAATTATTATCCCGATTCTTGATAAGTTTCTACGAAGAACAACTCTTACGCATTGATTTTAGAATAAAAAAAGACACAAAACTTTATAAAAGCAATTACTTAAAACTAAAAATTAAATGCGCCAAATCTTTTGAGGAAACAACGCTGAATCAAAGTTTTTTTTTTGCCAGATTACAGTTGCACAAAAGCAAGGAATCATGATGTAATGAAATTTTAGTGAAAGAGTTAGATCTACACCAAAATCAATCTAAAATTTAAAAAAGAGTTAAACCCAAATCAACATAATATTTTTAAAATTTATTTTCATCAGAGAAAAACTCTAAATGAAGATGACACATTTCTGAGAGATATGATTTCTTATGAAAGATAATTTAAAGAGAGAAGAAAGAGAGGATTTAAGAGAGAAGACAAGAGACGAATTATGAGAGGATTTAAAAAAAAAATGATTTAGAAAAGGAAGATACGATTAGTAGAAAAATATGGTGAAAAAAATGGAACCCATATCCCAAGAAATAAATAAAAAAATAAATATTTAAATAAACAGTAAATGATATTTATTAATTCAAATAAGTTGTCTATAAGTAGTCCACTAAATATAAAAAGGTCATTAACTACCATAAATAAATAAGTGAACTATTTATTGCCAATTTTATCTATGAGTTGTTATGCTGTGTCATTTTTTCTCCATCTTGACTCGTCCAAAATCTGCCCAAATAACCCATTTATAGGTGGTCATTCAACTTTTATTTTAATGTTATTAATTTCATTAAGTTACTTTCTGTAATAAGCAAATCACTTAGATTTGTTCAATTTGTTAATTTACTTTGTTTCAATTTGTTTGGCTTGATTCTGAAGGTGTTGTTCCTTTTAATTAATGCAAAGGATAAAAATATCTTATAACTCTCTGTCATAAATCTGTGTAAATATTTATAACTTGTATGTGGATTGAGAGAGTTACTTCTTCATAAATATTACACATTCATTCAAATGACGATTTCTTAATTGTAACTTTGTGAATGAAGAAACATTAGCTTTTCAGAAGTCATGAAAGTTACTTGTCTTTATGAGTTTGACATTAATTCAAGAGTAATATTACATTATGTACATTAACTCCATTTGTCTTCGTTCATTCTTTTGACAAATGAAAACGTAAATGATGTGCTTATTTAAGGAATATCATTTGTGAACTAAATAGCAGAAATAAAAATCTGTTCTTTCATTAGCTCTCTTTCACCTCTCTCATTGTTTCAAAGATCTAGTCATTCTTCTATTCATTGTGAATTTTTGGGCAAGAGTATTTGTGCAACCTCCAAACTTTCAGCCATGAGTGCACGTGTTTGAAAGTAACTGTGGAACCTTGCAGAGCGACTGACTACAATGATTTACACCGGAGTCGGACCAAAATCGCTTTCAAAGCAGTGGTTTGCCACGACATAGTATTTGTGACTACTCTCTTACAACTTTTAATTCCTGTTCTATATTAATATTGTAGTATTTTTACCAATAATTTGAAAGCGATTTTCTTACATACAATATTGATAAATGGCTATTTCTTTGAACAAAAGTTTTTCTGATTTGTCAAAGTTGAAGCCATTGGATGAAAATAATTTTAAACATTGGTCACAAATTTTTTTGATTTTCTTTGAACAATTAGAAGTGGATTATTTTTTGCTTAATGAACCTCCTACTGATGGTTCTAACATTACAACTAGTTCTAGCACTATATTGAGTATTGATGATGATGCTAAAAAGAAATTTGAAAAGAATAACAAAACTGTTAGAGGACATTTATTAAATCATATGACTAATTCGTTGTTTGATTTATTTGTTACTTATAAATTTGCTAAGAAAATATGGGATAGTTTGGAGAAAAAATATGATACTGACGATGCAGGAAAGAAAAAATATATTGTGGGTCAGTGAATTAAGTTCCAGATGGTTGATAATAAATCAATCATGGAACAAGTTCACGAATATGAGAACTTGACAGCTGATATTCTCAATAAGGACATGAAGATGTATGAGAATTTTTAGGCCAATGTTCTGCTTGAAAAATTCTCACCATCGTGGAGTGATTATAGAAATTAACTGAAACATAAGAAAAAGAATTTAATTCTCCAGGAATTGATAAATCATATGAAGACTGAAGAGGCAAACCGTTTCAACTATAAAATGGAAGTTTTTTCTCTTAATTCCTCTAAAGCTAACCTTGTGGAATCTTCTGGTAGTGTTGTGAAGGACAGGTTCAAAGGCAAGTAAAAGAAAGTCCACAAAAAGGGACAGATAAAGAAGAAAAATCACTTCAAAAGTTGGAGAGTCAAATTAAGAAAACAAAGGGACCTTGTTTTATCTGGAAAAAACTTGGTCACGTGCCTTCCCAGTGCTATATAATACAAGGGCTGTTGACACCCAATTTTTACCCGCCACATTACGAATTAATCTTGAGCCTTTTTGAATTTTAAATAATTTTTAAAATAATTATTTTATAAAAAGGAATAAAATATTTTCCAAATCATCTTTATAATAGTTTTGAGTAAGAATTTATATCTTTCATGTTTAATTACGTGGAATTTATATAAGTTTACTTAAAGAACTATTTTAGAGTTTAATTTCATAAGAAAATCCTTTTGAAAATTAAACGCTTGATTTTCCTCTAAATTAATTCAAGCAAGAGATTAATTGAATAAATTTCATAATTGTTTAAAGAGATAATTATGTATTAAACATGATAATTATTTCAATTTTTTTAAGTTTAAAGAGGCTCGGATGATTAATTTTTAAATTAATTCGTCTCTATTCCTATTCTAGCCTAAATCCCTAAAATCGTTTAAACATTAGCCGGATTTTTCCTAATTATTCTCAATTTGGCTAATTCTTAAATCCAAAATGGCCACATTTTGCAAATGTGGCCAGATTTTAAACCAACCTTCATCAGCCTTAGCTTCAGCCAACGAAATGGGCAAAATATCCATCAACCCATCTCCTTTTCCCCTCTAGCCCACTCCCTTTCTCCTCCAACCCGCCTGACCCGAGCCCATTTCCTCATAACCCGACCCGACCCACCTCAACTCACCCTTAACCCCTGTTACTCTTTCTCTTTTCCACTTAACAGATAACCAAACGTACCCTTTCTCTCTCTCTCTTTATCCTCTCTCTAACAGACGACAACAACAACAACACCCAGGTACAAGCTCCGTCCAAACCCAGTACAACCCTAATGATTCACAACTTAAACACTGTCAATTTTCCCAAATGACATCCAACCCCCGTCAAATCTCTCCATTTCTGCCATCTGTTGAAGAACCGGAAGAACTGTGAAGGTTCTAGAAAGGGATAGATGCCCCTCTTAACGTTTCTCTCCGCAATTTGCGATGAAAATCTCTCAAATTCATACCGAGAAGGTACATGCGTGGCTCAATTTAGTTGGGGCAAGTTCGAATTTCGAATTTTCCTCAAGGATTTCCTCATTTAGCCCCTCTGTTTCCCCCTCCATTTCTACCCTAAATCTTCCTATAAATACCCTCTAAGATGGAGAAAGAAGGGGATGGCTTTTGATTCCTGAGGTTTGTGGAGAATCACTCTCTAAATCTCAAAATGGAGCAAAAGTTTCAGAGAAAAATATCAGTTAAAAATCAAGTTCCGACGGATTTGAATACATATTCCAGTGGTGTAGCGAAGTTCTGACAAGGCTCGTGGTCCCAGACGCTGCTCACCAACAGGTAAACACTTCCCCTTTCATTCTTTTCTTCTCTTGTTTATCTTCGATTATGTAGAAATTGTTTGTTGGAAGAATCTCTGGGCTGTTCATGTTTGATATCATATGATTGTTGTGTTGAAAGTTCGAAAATAGAACATTAGGAATTGTTCTGCCAATTTTGAAACTGTTTTCGATTTTATAAACTATTGAATCTTGTTTGGTATTACTCACTGTTTCATGGTCGTTTATGAGCTCGTGTAATGTCGCTTTGTGTTTGCGTAGAGATTTTCAGTCAAAGAACTGATGTACTGAGCATGAATAATGTCGTTGGATAATTTTGTTTCACCCCTCTGTTTCTTTCCATTCATTTTCATTAAAAATTAGTAGGATGCTGTTTGTTTTAAGCTGGTCTGGTTTACCTGGCATGGTGTTAAGAAGTTATGGGTAAAAGTTTCAAAATCTGTTATCATCAAGTATTGAAGTTCTTCAAATTTCCGTTTGCTTACTTATCTCCGTTCCTCCCATTTAAAATGGCTTTGTGCATTCATGAATAAGAGTCGGAATCTGGTTGTGTAGTGATGAGATTTTAAATTGTCTCTTTATGTTTTCCTCTTCTATAAACCTTTGTCTACTTTTGTCTGTGCTCTTGATTAGCTAGTTAAAATCTTTCATCGCGATGGATAATGAGTTTCTTTGAGAGCTTTCGAACTTGTCGTGAATCTGCGTATTTGGCTGTCAAGAGTTTGTTAGTATAAAGATATTCTTCAAGGATTTAGTTCGAGTTTAGTGGATTAGATGTGTTCTGGTCTGATTCATTCTCGAGTAGTTTGTTTCATAAAATGTCGAACTTCTGTTGTGTCTTTAAAATTGTGAAAGACTGATAGTTTAGCATTATGAATAAGACCCCTGCCCCGTCCCCTTTTGAAATCTCGTTCATCATATGTATCAAAGGTCTGATTTCTACAGTAGATAAGATAAAATAGCAAATAATTGTGAATGTGTTATGATCAAATGCTCTCACTCGTATGTTAATTTGAAGATTATTAGGATCTATTAACTGATAAAGCATTATGTTTAGAGGTTGGACCTGTGTCCAGAATGACACATTGTTTACTATTCAGTAGTTATTTTAAGCATATTTGTTTATCTTCGTTATATGGTAATTGCACCAATTCATTGATCCTTATCATTTCTTTGTTTACATGATTTGCCGGAGTCCACGAGGGCTCATCTTCCATCACATATTTGGGTTTGGGTTAAAAACCTAACGAAATTCTCTGGAACAGTTTCGCCGTGAGGAAAAACGAAACCAACAAATGATTTGAAGGTTGATATACACTGCCATGCAGCTTGTATACAAGCTGATATACACAAAAGAAGAAAGGGCTAAAAGGCCCTAATTTTACAAGGATGCAGCAGCAACAGTAAGCGTTCCAAGCGGATCAAAATTGAAAGAATTGGACCAAAGTCCAAAAAAAAGAACGGCGGTGGGCCTATAGAGGGCCCATAAACTAGAATTATTTAGGACAGGTTTTGTTCGGGCTAAAGTCCAAACTTGTCGAGCCAAAAGGCTCAATTTCTTCTCTCCCTCTAAACTCTTTATGTTTTTGTTGGATTAGAATTAATTTGTATTAATTTGGGACTGACTTTAATTTAGTTGAATTATCCCCAAATGACAAAGACGTTCTTTGTTTAAATCCTCTTTAATCGTTTAAGCATCTGTTGCTTGTCAAGCATGTTTTAAACAACTCTCTTTATTTCCTGAACATTTCCTAAGAACGTATATATCTGCCTTTTTCCAAATCATATTTATCATGTTTTCTTATAATTGAAATAAAAAAAAAAATCAAATCAAGTAATTGTGTCAAGTTAAAATGTTAAATACGAGATCTTTTAGAAGTTAATCAAATAAGTTATTTTCAAACAAGTCTGGATAACCGCGAGTTAGCGGATGTTTTGAGTACTTTAAAAACCATCTCAAAGCATTAATGTGAACCCTTACCCAAAATCTCGAAATTTTTCTAAGTCTTTATCTGTTTTAGACTTTGAAATTTTTACAAGTTTTTCTTGGTTTTACTTTTATAAAACTAAGTGGCGACTCTTGCTTTAAATTGAAAACGTTTGGAAATTTTAACTCAGATTTTTTGAAATAATTTTTAAACACCAAGTCATTTTTCCCGTAAAACAAGGGAAAAACTCAAATCAGGGAGGAAAAGATAATGTCCAGGCTCATCTTGCTGAGGATAATGAAGTGATTGTTGTTGTCGTCGTCGAGGAGAACCTGGTAGCTAACAAAATTGACTGGGTGCTAGACACAGGCTCTTTAACCTATTTCTGCGCCAACAAGGAGTTGTTCCATGACTTTGAGGAGTACACTAAGGGTGAGTGTGTCTACATGGGTAACTCCACTACTGCTGGAGTTATGGATGAAGGAAAATTTTTACTATAATTAACTTCTGGTAAAACACTAGCCTTGAACAATGTTATGTACGTTTCCTCCCTCCGTAGAAAGTTTCTGGAGCACTTCTCAACAAAGTAGGCCTTAAACTTATTTTTGAAGTTGATAAAATAATTATTTCTCGTAGAAGAGACTTTGTTGATGTCACAATTCAGACCGCTGTGAGTGGCACCCACCCAGCTCCCGGGTGAGAAAACCATTAACGACCCCAAACTTAACCATTCTAACAGCTCAACATCAGTATGCAAGAAAATAAACTAGCAATTCAATAACAATCTCAATACTATTATAAATAACCTATGGAAAATCCCTCCCGAGAACTTGAAAGTCATCATATCAAAATACTACCAAAAGTCTAGAATGCGGGGATGCAACCCCAAAATAAATAAGAGTCTAAGCCCGAAATAAGTGAGCTATAACTGAAATGAAGAGATCAAGGTAGATCGATCAAAGCAGCTCACCCTTGATGTCTGAAAATGCTGGAAATACAGGTGAGGTCGCGTGTCAGCCGCCGGATGAGTGCTTATACTTACCAAAAGAAAAGCAAGTGCAAAATCAGTATACAACCACCGTGTACTGGTAGGATAATCGGCCAGCTCTAATAAACATAATATGAACAGTAAGCCATAATATAGTAACATACAAGAAACATGTAGTAAGTCAACAAATAGCCATATATTAAATCCCTCTCTTAGCTTATTAACACATGAACCAAATAACAATCATTGACCACACCCAAAACAGCAACATATACCTTTTTTCACATAATCCAGGCCCACCAAGGATACCCCTAACATCACCTAAGTGTTAGGCATGCAATCCCGGTCTACTCTAAGACCAACCTCACATTTAACATAACATCATCCGGCCTCTCATGGACCCTATGCAAATATTACAGTTTAAGAATGCAACCCGGTCTAGTCATGGAACTATTAAAGAATAAGATAATGCCATTAAAACAACCTGTACCAGGCGTGGTACCCGAGCCAATCATTAGAATTCACGTACCAGGCGTGGTATATGAGCGAACCGTTAGTATACCCATACCAGGCGTGGTACTCGAGCCAACCGTGAGTAATTCTCAAACCAGGCGTGGTACCCGAGCCAACCAAATGTCATAACTGTAATGACTCTTCTGGTCATTTCCACGTATACGTTTTCCTTGTACTGATAGAGCTTTCCTGTAGCGGCCCCAAGTCATTTATAACATGCTGGGACCGGTGGTTCAGTGCCCTGGCCGTTTGATTAGTCGTTATGATCAATTCCCTGTCTTAGAAGCTGAGTATCAAAATCGTGCGATGGTGAATTGCGAACCTAAATTTAAGAATTATTTATGAAAAATACTTTTGTTATGATATGATTGTGTACGTATTTATTTTATAAAGTTTTTATACATTATAATATTTTAACGGGGATAGTAAATTTAGTTATGTTAAAAATTATTATTATAATATAGTAGGCTTTATTAGAAATGATTTTCGATTGGTTATGGTATATTTAAAAAAAGTATATTTATTTTACCACGAACCTATGCAATACCTGAGTATATATGTAATGGAATAAAATTGAAAAATAGGAATTAATAGCATGGTGATACCACGTTTACACGTGGGTCTAATCTAGCAACCACCTAGTGACTAATTCATATTTGGCATCTTGTTAGTAGTATGAAGGGAATTGATAATTACTTTTAACTTAGGAATCCATTCATTGATTTTAGGAGTTACAGTAGGTGTTTTACACATATTTTATTGATTCCATTGTTCTTTCCATTCTATTTTCCTTACAAAGAGAAGCCTATCATTAAGAATAATGTTTTTCTCCAAGCAATTATCCCATAAATGGGAGTTAGGTTGAGCGTACAACAATTCATAAAATTGTTTGAATATCATTCGGGGTTTCTCGAAGCGATTCGGGTTTGAACGTTGTTGTTCGGGTAGCTTGTCATAGGATGACATGTAGGTTATGGTTTAAAATCCTTAGACTTAGCATATATCGGATAAAATTATACTAGCTGGCATCCTTTGGTTGGATTATTAGGTTGGTACCACAGACCTTGACCGCTTTATTCATGTACGCCTACTTTTGTTCCTCTGATGCTTGTAGTACTTGCCGATATGTTTTATTTACCCTTGTGGTCGTGTGAGGCCTTGTTGACTCTGGAACATAGAAGGTGGGATATTGGAATGTCCGCGAGTCCCGGGCATAGAATTATCCTTTTAGGCTGGTTATGCTTGCTGAGTAGCTATGGGCCTGTGCAGGGTCGATAGGTTGATTGTGAGCTGCTGGGCAGCTATTGTGTTTGATCATACCACTTCCATGCATATAAAGAGGTTTTATCCATGTTTTACTACGGTTTTGGCTTCGGGCCTACTGGTACTATTTTTTTAAAAACCTTGCATGGCCCCGGGGGCCCATTTTTTTATGGAAATGAATTGGAAATGATTTGATTTAAATTGTGAATATTCTTGGGTAAAAGAAAGTAAAATTATGATTTAAATCACCAGTTTTACGATTAACGCTAGACTCGGCTGGGCCGGGGTGCTAGTTGAGTTTTCTTGCTACTTGAGATAATTTTAGCTTCGGTCGGAATGAGCACCTGAGATGACTTTCTACTATTTAGACCCGGTTATGCCCGGGCACCCTTGGAGGGGTTTTTGAGATATTTTCCTACTACTTTAGTCCTGGACAGGGTCTAGGCATGCATATTCGAGACTGGGTCTCTATCTTGAAATAGGACTTGAATCCGGATGACATGTTTTGATACTGAGTTTTAGTATGGGGTCGGGGACCTCCATGGACCTTGCCATCCGGGCCTGGGGCTTCGGGCTGCATGTGCCGGAGGAAGGGTATATGGCAGAGTAGAGGTATATGGGCAGTGTCCTTCCATGGAACCTACCTGCTGGGCCGGATCGGCACCGGAAGAGGTACATACAGAGATACCATTTCACTTGAGATCTTCATGCATCATATCATTCATTGTTTGAGGCTCCACCCTTGTTTGTTGTTTGTTGATTGTACGCTCCGGTAGTATAGGATGTCAGAGGGTTTGTTTTCACTTGTTTGTGTTCCTCGGTTGTATGGCGGCCGGGGGACTGTAGGTAGACTCTTGCTATTTACTTACAGAATTGTTCCCTGTTACGGTTAAGTATGAAATTGGTTACTGCTAGACTGTTAGTTTCTAGATTTGAGATTGATATGATTAGTTGAGTTTGATTCATGTCTCTGAGCATGCCTATCATTACTCTTTCTCTCTTCTTCTTACACTTGAGGTTACCGGTATACCATCCATTTCGTAAACTTATTATGTATACACTGTTATTGCAAGGACCCCAGGTGCGGTGTCTCTTACTTTCACCTGTGCCTATAGTGTATAAATTCTTCTTGCTGGCCTCACATGTGGTTCTGTTGACTTCCCTCTAGGCTAGTTCCTGTGTACCTTTTGTTTATTTCTGTGACTACTTGCTTCTATTCTGTCTGTTACTACACTTTTATCTTATATGTGCCCAGTCGGCCTATGATACCTACTGGGTACCTTATGCTTCACATTTGGTGCTCACCCTACCCCTTGCATCTTTTGGTGCAGATCCTAGCGTGGTCCATCGCCGTTAGATAGCTGTGATTCATGCTTAGGGATCTGTTGGGGACTACTTCAGACTGAGGGTGAGCTCTTGGCGATCGGAGCTTATCTTTAGTTTATATTTTGCTTTACGTACTCTATTACCATTCGGAGACATCTGTATACGTTGTTCTGGATCATTTGTATTCCTTATATGTAGTTCTGGATCTATACTATGATACCAGGTCTTAGGGTTGGCTTAGTTTCTGCATATGTATATATATATTCCTGTTATCTATTCTCTTTATCTTGTTCCCTTACTTTTGCTTATTAAACTATTCTCCCGCTTATTTGTTAGATAATAGCCCATTAATAACTATCCTGGGCTACGGGAATTGGTTCGCCTACTGGGGGGTTGTAGGTGCCATCATGACCGAGAAATCGAGTCGAGACAGCTTGGTATTAGAGCACTAGGTTTACCGGTGTCATCGGTATAGGAGCCAATGTCTAGTAGAGTCCTGCGAATGGGGGAGGAGACGTCTGTACTCAATCTTCGGGAGGCTACAGTGACATTTTAGGAAACTTGACTCTTTCATTGCTTCTGTGTCGTGCGTAGGACCCTTGAAGTTTCTGTAAATCTCATTTGTTCTACTTCATTCTTCCATAGATGGTTCGTACGAGATCATCGGCATCAGGCGGAGATGATCCTCCCACTCCAGCTAGGGGTCGAGGATTCCCTCGAGCAGTGGCACCTGCTAGAGCTGCTAGAGTTGAGATAGAGCCCGAGCAGCCTGTGGATCGGAGGACAACCCAGGTACCACTAGCTCCAGTACCAGCTCCAGCGCCTACTTATGTGCCATCTCCATCCGCAGCTCAGTCTCCAGATATTCGGGGATTACTATTACAGCTTTTGGGTATGATTGGAGAGCAGCCTTCTGAGGTAGCATAGATATCTGCTCAGGGGGCAGCCCTGGGTGCACAGAGTTCAGGAGCGCAGCCTGCTACTATGGCTCCCCGTGCGGAGGTCATTCCGGTCCGATCTGTTGAACAGCCTCTTGCTCCTCGCCCAGCTATGACAGAGTCGGAGCTGAAGGCGTTGGGTAGATTCTTGAGGCTAGCACCTCCGAGGTTTGCTGGTACTTCTGGACAGGATCCACATGACATTATTACTACCTGTGAGGAGATGTTACATCATTTGGGTTTGTTGGAGACTCACAGGGTTGGTTATACTACCTATCAGTTGGAAGGCCCAACGAAGTTATGGTGGAGGGCCCATGTTGCTTGTAGACCACCATCGTCACATCCTTTGACCTGGTCTGAGTTTTATGAGGCCTTTATGGCCAAGTTCCTACCTCAGAGTGATTGTAAGCGTCGCAGGGAGCAGTTTACTCACCTTATGCAGGAGTGTACGACTGTCTCAGAGTATGAGACCCGTTTTCATCAGCTAGCACCGTTTGGAGCTATGATCATTCCTACCGAGGCAGATAGGATTCGCAGATTTGTATGGGGTTTGAGGCTAGAGATTAGGCAGCCAACTGAGATACTGATTACCGGTGGTCGGTCATTTCAGGCTATCACAGACTATGCCCGCACTGTGGAGGACTTACAGCGACATGATCAGGGGTCCAGAGATAAGAGGCCTCGACACCTGGGTGTCTACAGTGGTTCCAGATATGGTGGTAGAGGTTCTATCCAGTGGAGCCGGAGTTATCAGCCACAATAGCACCAGGGTCAGTCCAGCCGACCGGTTCAGGCTTTCCTTCAGACTTTCGGTAGTACCCAGTTCGAGCAGGGTCAGAGCAGCCATCAGGGCTATAGCGGCCAGTCTTCGAGGGGTACAGTTTCTGGGGCATCAGGCCGTGGTGGTCATATGGGATCTGCTGGTTCATCTCGACTGAGTAGGCCGCCAAGGGCTTGTTTTACTTGTGGTGTGATTGGTCATTTTGCTAGAGATTGCCCTCAGCAGGGTACGGTTCAGTTGGCCGAGCCTTTACGAGCAGTTCAGCCTCCGGCTAGAGGGGGTAGTCATCAGGGTAGAGGTGGTGCTCCACGCGGCAGAGCAGGTGGTAGGGATGACGGTCGGGCAGGTGGAGGTCATCGTCAGTTTTACGCGGTCCCTAGGAGACCAGAGGCAGAGGCCTCAAATGCTGTGATTACAGGTACGATTTCTGTGTGCCATCAGTCTGCTATGGCTTTATTTGATTTTGGATCCACTTGTTCATATGTATCTGCCTACTTTGTGCCTTGTTTGGGGTTGGCTAGTAAGCCATTATCTGTTCCTGTTTCTGTTTCGACCCTAGTAGGAGATTCTTTAGTAGTGGATCGGATTGTGAGATCTTGTATGATATCTATTGGTGATTCAGAGACTTGGGGTGATTTGATGATCCTTGATATGCTAGATTTTGATGTGATACTGGGCATGGACTGGTTATCCCCTCACCGTGCGGTTTTGGATTGTTATGCCAAGACCATTACCATAGTTGTGCCCGGTGTATCCCCGGTTGTGTGGCAGGGTTCTGTCAGCCATGCACCATCTAGGATCATCTCTTGTCTTCAAGCTAGGAAGTTGATTTCCCGTGGGTGTTTAGCTTATCTAGCATATGTCCGAGATGCTAGTGCTGACCCTACTTCTCCTGAGTCTGTTCCTGTGGTTAGAGACTTCCTTGATGTGTTTCCTACCGACCTGCCAGGCCTTCCACCTGAGAGAGATATTGATTTTGCTATTGAGCTAGAGCCGGGCACCAGGCCCATTTCTATTTCTCCTTACCGTATGGCTCCTGCTGAGTTGAGGGAGCTTAAGGAGAAGCTCCAGGATCTGTTAGCTAAGGGGTTTATTAGACCTAGTGTGTCACCATGGGGTGCTCCTGTTCTCTTCGTGAAGAAGAAGGATGGGTCGATGCGCATGTGTATTGATTATCGGCAGCTGAATAAGGTGACAGTGAAGAATAGGTATCCGATGCCGAGGATTGATGATTTGTTTGACCAGCTTCAGGGTTCAGTCATGTTTTCGAAGATTGATTTGAGGTCTGGCTACCATCAATTGAGGATTAGGGCGGAGGACATCCCTAAGACAGCATTCAGGACACGTTATGGCCATTATGAGTTCCTGGTGATGTCTTTTGGGTTGACTAATGCCCCCGCAGCCTTTATGAACTTGATGCACAGGGTTCTTGGCCCGTATTTGGACTCATTTGTGATAGTTTTTTATAGACGACATCTTGGTATACTCGCGTAGTAGAGATGAGCATGAGCAACACTTGAGGGTTATACTCCAGACTTTGAGAGATCATCGGCTTTATGCCAAGTTCTCAAAGTGTGAGTTTTGGCTTGAGTCAGTGGCATTCCTAGGGCACGTGGTGTCTAAGGATGGGATTAGGGTTGACCCGGGAAAGATTTCTGCAGTTTGTGAGTGGACTAGACCTACTACTGTTACTGAGGTTCACAGCTTTATTGGGTTAGCAGGTTACTACAGACGGTTTGTTGAGGGATTTTCTTCCATAGCAGCACCCTTGACTATGCTGACTAGGAAGGATGTCCCATTTCAGTGGTCGGACCAGTGCGAGGATAGCTTCCAGAGGCTTAAGGCCTTATTGACTTCAGCTCCAGTTTTGACTTTGTCGGTTGAGGGTCAGAGCTTCTCCGTGTACTGTGATGCTTCTGGGGTTGGTCTTGGTTGTGTGTTGATGCAGCAGGGTCGAGTAATAGCATATGCGTCGAGGCAGCTGAAGGTTCACGAGCGCAACTACCCCACTCATGACTTAGAGTTGGCAGCGGTAGTTTTCGCGCTCAAGATCTGGAGGCATTACCTATATGGAGTTCATTGTGAGATCTTCACTGATCACCGTAGTCTTCAGTATATCACGAGTCAGCGAGAGTTGAACTCGAGACAGAGGAGATGGGTTGAGTTACTGAAGGACTATGACTTCACTATTCTGTATCATCCGGGCAAGGCAAACGTGGTAGCGGATGCCTTGAGCCGGAAGGCAGTGAGTATGGGTAGCCTAGCTTCTCTTTCAGTTTTAGAGCGACCGTTGGCCTGGGACATCCAGTCCTTGGCTAACCGTTTGGTTAGGCTTGACTTGTCGGATCCTAGCAGAGTTCTCGCCAGTGTTGAGGTTTGTTCTACTTTGATTGATCAGATTCAGAGCCGTCAGTTTGAGGATCAGCAGTTGTGTGACCTTCGTGATCAGGTTGTTCAGGGTGAGAACAGTCGGGCTACTCTAGATTTAGATGGGGTTCTGAGGTTTGATAGTCGCCTTTGTGTTCCGAGGATTAGTGATTTGATTCAGTTGATACTTCATGAGGCACATTGTACTAGATACTCCATTCACCCTGGCACAGCAAAGATGTATAGAGACTTGAGACATCATTACTGGTGGAGTGGTATGAAGTGGGATATAGCGGAGTTTGTATCTCGGTGCTTGAACTGTCAGCAGGTTAAGTTCGAGCACATGAGACCTGGTTGTTTAATGCAGCGACTTCCCATTCCTGAGTGGAAGTGGGAAGGGATTACTATGGACTTTGTTGTTGGTTTACCTCGTACTTCTCATAGGTTTGATTCCATATGGGTGATTGTGTATAGGCTGACTAAGTCAGCATACTTCATACCGATTCAGACTTCTTACGGGGCAGAGAAGCTAGCTCATATCTACATTCGTGAGATTGTTCGATTGCACGGGGTCCCAACTTCTATCATTTCAGACCACGGCACTCAGTTCACATCTCAGTTCTGGAGGGCTATTCAGTGAGATTTGGGTACAGAGGTTCAGCTTAGTACTGCTTTCCACCCTCAGAAAGATGGCCAGTCCGAGAGGACCATTCAGGTCCTGGAGGACATGCTTTGGGCCTGTGTTCTTGACTTTGGAGGTTCGTGGGATCAGTTTGTTCCCTTGGCAGAGTTTGCTTATAATAACAGTTTCCATTCGAGTATTGGCATGGCACCTTTTGAGGCTTTGTATGGCAGGCATTACAGATCACCGGTGGGTTGGTTTGATGGTTTTGATTCTAGGCCACAGAGAATAGATTTGCTTCGAGATTCCTTAGATCAGGTCCGAGCGATTCAGGACAGACTTCGGGCAGCTCAGAGCAGGCAGAAGAGTTATGTTGATCATAGGCTTTGTGCCTTGGAGTTTAGTGTCGGTGACTTGGTGTTTCTCCGTGTATCGCCCATGAAGGGCGTGATGAAATTTGGTAGGCGGGGCAAGCTTAGCCCCAGGTACATTGGGCCGTTTGAGATTCTTCATAGGGTTGGTAGCAATGCCTATCAGCTAGCCTTGCCTCCGATGTTTTTAGCTATACATCCTGTATTTCATGTTTCAATGTTATGTCGGTATGTCCCAGATGAGTCTCATGTGTTGCAGTGGGATTCAGTTCAGTTGGGTGAGGGTTTAGCCTTTGTTGAGGAGCCGACAACTATTTTGGCCAGAGATGTCAGGATATTGAGGTCTCGAGAGATCCCGGTTGTTAAAGTTCAGTGGAGGCACCGTCCAGTCGAGGAGGCTACCTGGGAGACTGAGAGAGATATGAGCGCTCGGTATCCGCAGCTGTTTGAGCCTTCAGGTACTCCCTTGACCTTGACTTTCGAGGACAAAAGTCCTTGTTAGTAGTGGATGATGTAATGACTCTTCTGGTCATTTCCACGTATACGTTTTTCTTGTAATGATAGAGCTTTCCTGTAGCGGCCCCAAGTCATTTATGACTTGCTGGGATCGGTGGTTCGGTGCCCTGGCCGTTTGATTAGTCGTTATGATCAATTCCCTGTCTTAGGAGCTGAGTATCAAAATCGTGCGATGGTGAATTGCGAACCTAAATTTAAGATTGTTTATGAAAAATACTTTTGTTATGATATGATTGTGTACGTATTTATTTTATAAGGTTTTTATACATTATAATATTTTAACGGAGATAGTAAATTTCAATATGTTGAAAATTATTATTATAATATAGTAGGTTTTATTAGAAAGTATTTTCTATTGGTTATGGTATATTTAAAAAAGTATATTTATTTTTTCACGAACCTATGCAATACCCGAGTATATATGTAATAGAATAAAATTGAAAAATAGGAATTAATAGCATGGTGACACCACGTTTACACATGGGTCTAATCCAGCAACCACCTAGTGACTAATTCATATTTGGCATCTTGTTAGTAGTATGAAGAGAATTGATAATTACTTTTAACTTAGGAATCCATTCATTGATTTTAGGAGTTACAGTAGGTGTTTTACACATATTTTATTGATTCCATTGTTCTTTCCATTCCATTTTCCTTACAAAGAGAAGCCTATCATTAAGAATAATGTTTTTCTCCAAGCAATTATCCCATAAATGGGAGTTAGGTTGAGCGTACAATAATTCATAAAATTGTTTGATTATCATTTGGGGTTTCTCGAAGCGATTCGGGTTTGAACGTTGTTGTTCGGGTAGCTTGTCATCGGACGACAGGTAGGTTATGGTTTAAAATCCCTAGACTTAGCATATATCGAATAAAATTATACTAGCTAGCATCCTTGGGTTGGATTATTAGGTTGGTACCACAGACCTTGACCACTTTATTCATGTCCGCCTACTTTTGTTCCTCCGATGCTTGTAGTACTTGCCGATATGTTTTATTTACCCTTGTGGTCGTGTGAGGCCTTGTTGACTCTGGAACATAGAAGGTGGGATATTGGGAATGTCCGCGAGTCCCGGGCATAGAATTATCCTTCTAGGCTGGTTATGCTTGCTGAGTAGCTATGGGCCTGTGCAGGGTCGATAGGTTGATTGTGAGCTGCTGGGCAGCTATTGTGTTTGATCATACCATTTCCATGCATATAAAGAGGTTTTATCCATGTTTTACTATGGTTTTGGCTTCGGGCCTACTGATACTATTTTTTTAAAAACCTTGCATGGCCCCGGGGGCCCATTTTTTTATGGAAATGAATTGGAAATGGTTTGATTTAACTTGTGAATATTTTGGGTAAAAGAAAGTAAAATTATGATTTAAATCACCAGTTTTACGATTAACGCTAGACTCAGCAGGGCCGGGGTGCTAGTTGAGTTTTCTTGCTACTTGAGATAATTTTAGCCTCGGTCGGACCGAGCACCTGAGATGACTTTCTACTGTTTAGACCCGGTTATGCCCGGGCACCCTTGGAGGGGTTTTTGAGATATTTTCCTACTACTTTAGTCCTGGACAGGGTCTGGGTATGCATATTCGAGACTGGGTCTCTATCTTGAAACCGGACTTACCTCCGGATGACATGTTTTGATACTGAGTTTTAGTATGGGGTCGAGAAAATCCATGGACCTTGCCATCCGGGCCTGGGGCTTCGGGCTGCGTGTGCCGGAGGAAGGGTATACAACAGAGTAGAGGTATACGGGCAGTGTCCTTCCATGGAACCTACCTGCTGGGCCGGATCGGCACCGGAGGAGGTACATACAGAGATACCATTTCACTTGAGATCTTCATGCATCATATCATTCATTGTTTGAGGCTCCACCCTTGTTTGTTGTTTGTTGATTGTACGCTCCGGTAGTATGGGATTCCAGAGGGTTTGTTTTCACTTGCTTATATTCCTCGGTTGTATGGGCGGCCGGGGGACTGTAGGTAGACTCTTGCTATTTACTTACAGAATTGTTCCCTGTTACGGTTAAGTATGAAATTGGTTACTGCTAGACTGTTAGTTTCTGGATTTGAGATTGATATGATTAGTTGAGTTTGATTCATGTCTCTGAGCATGACTATCATTACTCTTTCTCTCTTCTTATTACACTTGAGGTTACCGGTATACCGTCCATTTCGTAAACTTATTATGTATACACTGTTATTGCAAGGACCACAGGTGCGTTGTTTCTTACTTTCACCTGTGCCTACAGTGTATAAATTCTGCTTGCTGGCCTCACATATGGTTCTGTTGACTTCCCTCTGGGCTAGTTCCTGTGTACCTTTTGTTGATTTCTGTGACTACTTGCTTCTATTCTGTCTATTACTACGGTTTTATCTTATATGTGCCTAGTCGGCCTATGATACCTACTGGGTACCTTATGCTTCGCATTTGGTGCTCACCCCACCCCCTGCATCTTTTGGTGCAGATCCTAGTGTGGGCCATCGCCGTTACATCGCTGTGATTCATGGTTGGGGATCTGTTGGGGACTACTTCAGACTGAGGGTGAGCTCTTGGCGATTGGAGCTTAGCTTTAGTTTATCTTTTGCTTTATGTACTCTATTAACATTCGGAGACATCTGTATACGTTGTTCTGGATCATTTGTATTCTTTATATGTAGTTCTGGCTCTATACTATGATACTCGGTCTAGGGGTTGGCTTAGTTTCCGCATAGGTATATATATATTCCTGTTATCTATTCTCTTTATCTTGTTCCCTTACTTTTGCTTATTAAACTATTCTCCCGCTTATTTGTTAGATAGTAGCCCATTACTAACTGTCCTGGGCTATGGGAATTGGTTTGCCTACTGGTGTGTTGTAGGTGGCATCATGACCGAGAAATCGGGTCGTGACAATAACAAGTTCAAATCAATCACAATCAATGAACAAACATACTTGTAAAACCAACAAGCAAACAAAGAAGTTCATTTCACAAGACTGATTACAGGACAACTAAACATTCACAATTCATTCCCTAAACATGCAACTCATACACTACTATGAAATAGTACGTGAACACTTAATGCATATTAGAATAAAAAACCATCACCTACCTTGAAATATTCCAAACTCTACTCAACCGGAGCTTTCTTATTTCCCGAAGTTCTTGATCTAAAATAACACACAATAACCAAAATCAATCTTTCTGGCCTACTAATTACCCGGATTATGCAAAAATCTCAAACTTCAGACCAATCATGATCATTTTGCCCCTTTTTTGGGCTTTCCACCATTAATGCACCTATTCCTACCATTTTTCATGGATAAATTTAGAGAATTAAGGTTACATGATCATAATCTAGTGGAATTAACAACACCCAAGAACTTTTACACCTTAGAATCCTCATTTTCCCCAGATTCTACCATCCTAGGTCATTTCAAACCTTTCTCCAAGTCTATCCCTAGCAATTCTATAGCATAGGAAAGATAGTACGAAGTTCAGGGAGTAAAATTCCTACCTTTAGGACGAAAAATGATGAAAAACTGATTAGTTTCGCTTAAAATTGTCTTTCCCTTCTCCCAAAATGTTCTTGATGAAAATTGAACATTTTGGGAAAGTTTTCTGCATTAAAACCCGACGAGTCCACTATAGTGGTCCACGCTTTGCTATAGCGGTACCTCCATAGCGGAACCATCTGCTATAGCGGTGCTGACCGACATTGACTTCCGTTGTAGTGGTGTTTTCTCTGCTACGTCAGAGGTCGCTATAGCAGTGTGTGTATAGCTATGGTGGTTTACATAAGACATAAAGTCATAATGTCCCCCAAATTGATTCATTTTATAACACACTCATTTTCCTGACATTCCGAAATAACTCCTTCACGTCAACCTCGATACCAGGAGTTCTACTTACTCGAATTTGATTTCGAAAAGTCTTCCGGACTCCTTTATGACTAGCTAAATGGAGAACTAGCTCAAAATAACACACACTACCTAATCCTCACCAGGATTTCCCTAGACCATACCTCGCTTCAAAACTGGCCGAGACTAGCCTAGCCCAAAATTTTCAACCCCCAAATCCAAAAGTTTTCTAACTTGAAACTTGGCATGAAAAGTCTACTCGTAATGACAAACCCGGTCATTACAACAGATACTAAATTACCCACCGTTCATCCCCAGATGATCCAACTCAAAATTACGGAAATAAAGAAAGGGAAATATAGTACCTGAATTCTCAAATAAGTGAGGGTACTTATCCCGCATATCCTTCTTGGTTTCCCAAGTGGCTTCCTCAACCAAATGATACTTCCATTGAACCTTTACCATACTGATTACCTTTGTCCTTAATTTCTGGACATCTAGATCAAGAATCACAGCCAATTCCTCTTCATAGCGAAGATCCTTATCTAGTAACACCTCATCCCACTTGATAATATAGTCCCCATCCCCTTGGTATCGCTTTAGCATAGATATATGAAATACCGGATGGACACCTGAAAAACTGGGTGGCAGTGCTAACCTGTAAGCCATTGGCCCTACAATCTCAAGAAATTTGAACGGTCTAATGAACCGAGGGCTGAACTTGCCCTTCTTACCAAAACGTATGACTCCCTTCATTGGTGATACTTTCAATAGCACTTGTTCACCAATCTGAAAATCCATGTCCCTCATCTTGCAATCCACATATTCTTTCTGCCTACTTTAGGCCGCTAGCAACTTGGTCTGAATGCCTCTTACCTTTTCTTGTGCTTCCCTTACCAAGTCCACGCCCAAAGGCTTTGCATCACCCTCCTCAAACCACTCTATAAGTGAACTACAACTCCTCCCATACAGTGCCTCAGATGGTGCCATGTCGATACTGGAGTGGTAGCTATTGTTGTATGAGAGCTCACACAATGGTAGAAACTGGTCTCAATTAACACCAAAGTCAATCACACTTGCTCTGAGCATGTCCTCCAATACCTGGATCGTCCTCTCTGACTGACCATTAGTCTGAGGATGGAAGGTTGTACTGAAGGTGAGTTAAGTGCCCAACTCTTCATGTAACTTACCCCAAAACATAGAGGTAAACTGTGTACGCCTGTCTGAAATGACGGATAGTGGTAGCCCGTGTAATCTCATGATCTCTTTCACATAGATCTTAGCCAATTGTTGCAAATTGTAGTCCACCCTGACTGGAATAAAATGAGCTAGCTTGGTCATCCTATCCACAATGACCCAAATAAATTCATACTTCCCCAAACTCTTGGGAACACCCACCACGAAGTCCATGTCTATCCTTTCCCACTTTTACTATGGAATGGGCATCCTTTGAAGTAGTCCTGCAGGTATTTGGTGCTCATACTTTACCTGCTAGCAATTTTTACATTTGGACACAAAATCAGCTATGTCCCTTTTCATCCCGGGCCACCAGTAAAGCTGCCTCAAATTGTTGTACATCTTGGTTACGCTCGGATGAATTGAATACCGTGAGCCATGAGCCTCTGCCAACACTTTATTAATGATGTCATCAACCCGAGGAACACAAATCCTTCCTCTGAAATTCAGCACCCCATCAGCGTCCAGCTTGGCGTCCCTGGACTCTTCGGATATTACCTTGATTCGAAGCTTGCTCAACTACGAATCCTGAAGCTATTTGACCTTTATCTCCTCTAGAAATGTGGATTTGACCTCAATACTGGCCAACACCCCACCCTTTTCTAAAATACCCAAGTGTATGAACTTGATTCCAATGCCTGAATCTCCCTTGTCAATAGTCGTTTGGACACCCCCAAACAAACCAAACTGCCCATGTTAATTGTCTTACGGCTCAATGCATCTGCCACCACATTAGCCTTACCCGGATGGTACTGAATGGTCACATCATATTCCTTTAACAACTCCATCAACCTTATCCACCTCAGATTCAAGTCCTTTTGAGTAAAAAACATGCTGCAAACTGCGATGATCGGTGAACACCTCACACTTGACACCATAGAGACACCGTCTCCAAATCTTGAGTTCAAACACCACCGCTGCCAACTCTAAGTCGTGGGTTGGGTGATTCCTCTCATGAACTTTCAACTGCCTGGATGTATAGGCAATCACATTCATGTCCTGCATCAACATAGCACCCAAACCCGAATGTGAAGCATCACAAGAAACAATAAAGACCTTACCTTCAACCGGTAAAGACAAAATATGAGCTATGGTCAGAAGTGTCTTAAGCTTTTGGAAGCTATCCTCACACTTGTCGGACCATACAAATGGTACCTCTTTCTGAATCAGTCTTGTCAAGTGAATAGAAATAGATGCAAAGTCCTTGACAAACCTATGATGGTAGCCTGCGAGCCCAATAAAACTCCTTATCTCAATCACAGAGCTAGGCCGGACCCAACTCTTGACTGCCTCAATATTCTAGGGATCCACCATCACCCCCTTTTCTGTCACTACATGCCCCAAGAATGCGACTCTAGTCAACCAAAATTCACACTTAGAGAACTTCGCATAAAGATTTTGGTGTCCCAATATTTCTAACACAATATGAATATGTTCAACATGCTCCTCCCTACTCTTGGAGTAGATCAAAATATCATCAATAAAAACAATGATGAATGAGTCCAAATAAGACTTAAATACCTCATTCATCAAACTCATGAACACTTTCGGCGTATTAGTCAACCGAAATGACATTATTAAGAACTCGTAATGCCTATACCGAGTTCGAAAAGCAGTCTTAGGAATATCTTCGGGCCTAATCTTCAACTGATGATACCCTGACCTCAAGTCAATTTTTGAGAACACAGATGCACCCTATAACTGGTCAAACAGATCATCTATACGGGGTAATAGGTACTTATTTTGGATGGTCACCTTATTCAACTGCCTGTAATCTATGCACATCTGCATATATACTACCATAATTTTTCTTCACCAACAAGACCGTAGCACCCCAAGGCTAATAACTGGAATGAATAAATCCCTTATCTAGGAGTTCCTGAAGCCGAGTCTTAAGTTTCCTTAACTCTACCGGGTCTATATTATATGGAGGAATGAAAATTGGGTGAGTGCCCGGCTCCAAGTCAATATAGAAATCAATATCCCTGTTTGGAGGCATACTAGGCAAATCCACCGGAAACACCTCCTAAAACTCTAAAATAACAAGAACTGACTCAATAGATAAGGAATCCACACTATCATCATAGAGATAAGCCAAAAAGGGTAAACATCCTACCCTTTCTAGCTTCGTAGCCCAAACAAAAGATATGATCTTAACTGGATTAGGCCTGTACACACCTTCCCACTCTAGCCTATCCTTACCCAGAATCTCTAAAGCCACAGTCTTGGTGTTATAATTCAATACAACATGATAAGGAGATAACCAGTTCATGCCTAAATGATATCAAAGTCTACCATATCCATAATTACTAAGTCTACCCAAGTATGTAACCCCACAAATATTATAGAAAAAGCACGGTAAATATGAGTCACAATCACAAACTCTCCAACTGGGGTGGAAACATGGATAGGAGAATCAAGGATATCACAAATGAAGTCCAGACCTAAAGCAAAAATCACAGACACATAAGAGTAGGTAGAAACTGTGTCAAAAAGTACCAAAGCCATCCTATCATAGACAAGAATTGTACCTGTGATCACTGGGTCTGATGCCTCCACCTTAGACCTCCCTGGAAAAGCATAACACTAAGCTCGATCATCAATCCAAGCTACTTCCTTGGCTAGCTGCGCCACACCCCTACCCGCATCGCCATTCTGCCTGTCTCCCTGGCCTCCCTAGAAGTTACCTCGCCCACCCTGTGGATGACCTCTAGAATGGCTACCTCTACCTTCCGGGACCACAACCTTAGACTTTTGTTGAGCCTGATTAACAGTTTTTCTGTGAGGTCACTACTTCTTAAAGTGGTCCAGATCACCACAATGGAAACAACCATGATCAAGCGAAGGCCTACTGGTAGATGTGTAAGACGTTTCCTGGCCCCCAAGAGCTAAAAACAGTTGATTAGCTCCTGAACGACCAGCTGTAGTAGCTGGCAAAGCTGACTGAATAGGACGGGTAGAGTACACCTGCTGATTGTGACCCCTGGAGTGTGAGCCACTGAAGTTTCCATCATTTCGGGGTTTCTTGGCTAACACTTTAGCCTGCTCAACCTGCTTGACCCTTTCTAACTTATTAACATAATCTGTTACCTTATCGAAGCCCTTCCCTGCTGAAGTCATGTGCACAGTAACATATGTAAGTCTGCATTCAAGCCCTTCACAAATAACCAAATCCGCTCCTTCTCATAACCCAATAACTGTGTAGCAAAACAAGATAAGGCATAAAACTTAGCCTCATAAGCAGAGACCGATATGTTATCCTGTTCCAGATTTCTTTACTTCTAATTGTAAGTATGTCATCATTAACGTATCAATAACTTCTGATTGCTTACTTATAAACATGAGTAGCAAAATCAACAACTAGGGTTGTGGGAACCATGAAGGATTAACGAAGTAGGCAAAGTACTTGGTAATTCTAGGGTGGTGTTTAAGCATGTATTATTCTTCCCTTCGTTTTGATTGCTTTTTAATGGTGCGCAATATTATAACTCGCCTTATCCTTACTTGCCGGACCAAGGAGGTAACGGATGGGAAAAGAGTTGTTCAACGATGGATATTTGAGACTATCAACCCTCATCTAATAGCTTGACCTTGTACGGGAATAGATAATCTGGGATCCAGGGTATGGCTTAGTAAATCATACACCCACGGCCAGACCAAGGATTTAGGTGAACCTAACTTATCTATTCTGCATGCTAAGCACCAAGCTAGTTTACTAAGTACAACACCTTACTAAGTTATGATATCATGGGGAACGCTACTCTAGTCATCTCTCCCATTGAATACAACTCTTAAAACTATTACGTGTTACTTGTCTAAACTCTATTTACAATTACTACTTGTTCTTTAACCCCCTCTCCCTTTCGAGGGAAATAAATGACTAAGAGAGCAAGTAAACACTAATCAACCATATTCCTTGTGGAATCGACCCTTTAGCATCCGTACCAGACATTTAGGCCACTTTCAATCACTACCGGTGCGGTTGGATGGCTGAGTCCCCGGGCAGCTATTGTCTCGAGATCATATGGGAGTTTTATGCAGCCACAGACAGTCAGCTTTTTGGAGCGAGACAGCGATATCAGTATCTACCTCCACTCACCAGTACTTTGGTGCAACATGCACCTGGTATTATCTTTGAGTAGACTATTCAGTGGTTCTTGTTCGGGATAGAGTATGAGTTACAGGTCGACACGGCTGAGTTTGATAGCAAGATGAATATTGTCTGAGATAAAATGAAGATGAGGGACCCGGTTCAATGAGCAAATTTATTGAAATGGGATGCGGGTTATATAGCTAAGAATGGTGAAGATGTAAAATGGGTTCACAGTGGCGACATAAGAAAGGCAACATTAAATTTTACCGACAAGTTTTAGTGGGCCATTGTTCGGTCCCGCATCTATCTGACTCAGGAAGACAATTCTATGATGCCTAACCATGTAGTACTAGTTGCCAGCATCATGGCTGGATATGAGATTAATTTTCCACACTGCATATTGGAAGAGATTTACGAGCGGGCCTTCTGACCGCACACCAATATTCCTTTCCCATACTAGACCCATTGCCTGTGCATAGAGTCGGTCATCCAACGGATTTCGGATATTGACAACACCCTAGATGTGACTAGGATACATGATGTCGGGTTGATTAGAGATGTGGCTAACCCGGTTGCACACCGACGAGCATCGTCCTCCATTTCTGTGAGTACCGTCAGAGTAAAAGGGTCCTTCGTAGCACAAGACCCAATAGACATGCATGATACGAGGGTAAGTATAGCTGTAGAGGGTGACACAATGACAAAATTAGCTTCAGAACCCTTGACCTCACAGCCACCAGTTGGCATTCCTATCGCACCTCCATGCCCAGCTTCTTCTGGTAGGATTACTATTGATGTTAAGTTTCTCCAAAATTTGGTTGTTCGTCAGGCCGATACTCAGAAGTAGGTAAATGATTTGTTTGACCAGCTCCAACTATGGGTGAGATCTACTATTACAGCCGCTGAGGCAAGGATAAAAATTGAGATAGACTAGGTTGCAAAAGAGATGTTCGCACGGATAGATTCTTTTGAGTGCTGAGTGAATACTCGACTGCAGACCATTCAGAACCCCGAGTTGGGACACATTCACGATGAGCTGGAATGACTCAGAGAGGATATTAGATCTGTTGACACTAGTTAGACTCTAGTTATGCCCTCTATCTCTATTGCGGTTCCAGCGCCCACGCGTCAAGTTGTTTATTTATTTGTTGAGGTGGAGCCCGTGCCCCCGGGTGATAGAGCAAAGAGAGTGCGCACTGATAGCACTTTTGAGATTGATACAGATCTAAAGAGGTTTTGAAGAGACACCGCTATTGTCGTGCAATGATCCCTAGGTGACATGCGCCTTATTGAAGAGGCAGAGGGGCAGAGACTTCAGGGTGCATCTTCTAGTTCGACTCCAGTTGGTGGAGGGGCCAGATCTTCAGCTCTTGAGACTCCAGAGTTGGTTGCTATTAGGAGGGCATCCACTAATATCCCTCTTGTTACTGATCCATTAAGCATGATGACCATCGCTGTCGCCACTGACACTGCTATGGGTGCCATATCATTGGCCCCGCCTACTTCATCAGACACCGGCGCCTAGGCGCCATAAGTATATTCTCGCCTCCCTATGTCTTTACTTTTATTGGTGTATTGAGGGAAATGAACATTACTTTTTAGTGGGGTGGGGGCAACAACTGTCCTTATTTTAATGGGACTCTTGGCAAAGTCTGAATAGCCAAAGCAACCACATCGTGCCACGATGTTCAATAAAGGATTGCATGGGAGTCAATCCATTAGGGTACTCACAAGGTACCCGAATCCTTGGGGTTTTCTTGCCTGTGTTCTTTCCGTAAGGATTTTTAAATTTCTATTGAATTGGCACATTTAGTATAGGTTGTGTGTAGTGAAAGAAGAAAAGGAACTTAGAGCAGTCTATGGTATGATTTTGAACTTGATTTATGTGTGACATGATATTATGGTCTCCAAATTTTGTGTGACATAATATTATTTGTTTTTGATATACTGACTATTATGGATCTGCGCATGACATTAGGTTAATCAATCTGATGAATAGCTTAAGCTAGAGTATGGACATGATAGTTAGCATTTGATTGGTATACTCTGTGCCATGTGTGTGTGAGCTAATTTTGTACTATTCTTGCTTTGTGTGCAAATCTAGAACTTGCCAGGTTAGTCTTGCCTAGGCTATAGGATAGTTTGTTAGGAAATGATCATAGGCCGTTTTTGAAATAGCCTACTTAGCCTAAATGACCGTCCAAATGAATGAAATATCCTTTGATCCCTGATTTTGAACCGAAATTGACCCTTTTTGTTGTATAGCCTAATCACCTTCCCTATTTTTTATAAACTTTTAGTTTGGCCTTGGTCTCTCCTTAGACATTGTGCACCTCAACTCAGGCAAATTGCCTAAGTTGAGGGTGGCTATTGTGAAGGTAAGTGTGAAATATGGGGTACGAAAAGAAAAGGTTAGTGATAAAGAGGGAAATAAAGGGTGTGGTGGATATGCTAGAAAAAGAAAAAGAAAAAGAAAAAGAAAAAAAGAGATATGTGATGAAAAGTTGAGTCTGAAATAAAAGCCGCACCTGTCACTTGATGAAAAAAAAGGAATAAAAAGGGAGAAAAAGGGAGAAAAGAATAGAGTTGGCTTGAAAAGTGGAAGAAACATAGCATAGTGTCAATTAGGTTTAGTCACTATTTTCCATATCTACCATACCCCTCCCCGAGCCTACATTACAAACCGAGTAAAGTCCTGTAGTGATCCTAATCCAACTGTTCAAAAGCCAAGGAGTAGAAAATAAGGGCAAGCCTATGGTATTGTATATGCATTGCTTAAATGTCTTTGTGAGTGTGAGTGTTCTAGTTTAGTCCCAGATATTTTGACTGTATTATTGTGCGATTGGGAATTCTTTATGGTGAGGGCACTAGAGTAACTTTCACTGCTGATTGTTAGGGTAAGTCTGATAAGTGTATGCTATGTTATCTATTGATAGCGTGATGTCGTCCTTGGATCCTCTTATGTTGTCTTGATAGACAGAACTGGTGCACTTGTTTTGTATTGAAAAGGAGGGAGATACTTGTTGTGAGCTTAATTGCTAAATCATATGACTGTCGTAGTTCCTAGTTCTCTTTTGCTCAAGCGTCATTCTAGGATAGTTTTGTTTTGTCGCTTGAGGACAAACAACAGTTTTATATTGAGGGTGTTGATATGACTTGGGTTTGCGGCACTTTCAATGCTTGAAACTTGGAATTGGAGCATGTTCTTCAGCGATTTTCAGTAGTTTTGATGTGTTTTTGAGTCTTGTGAAGGAAAACATGGTCGAGAGACTAAGTGCAGAAAAAGACTGATATTTGGGCTGAAACTGATTTCTACGACTTAACTTTACGAGTCGTGAATCATTCCGGGAGTCATGGAAGTCAGTCGTGGAAAGAGTACTACAGATGTAGCTGGAGCC